>JAWNPO010000056.1:600000-1168801 GCA_035047525.1 Drosophila quinaria | reverse complement strand
TGCACAATTAAATAATTAAACGATAAAGGTAAAATAGAAATGATAGTGAAGCTAATGCAATTACGGATTAGGAAATAAATGATATTAAAATACAAGAAAATAAATCAATTATGAAGACATGTTTCAAGAAGTTAACCAAAGACTTCCAGGCAACTTGTCTGATTTGGCTTAGATACCCCATTTTGTGGCAGGCACAGAAAAGAAAAAGCGTCATGCATATAGAAAAGCAAATCTTGTGAGGCAAATGAAAAACGAGGCGAAACTGCTTAACGGCTGTTGCTTTGGCTGTTACTGTTGCTGTCGGTCCTGCAACAAGCGAATGGCAGGAAACGCGGAAAAAAGTGGCCAAGCAAATTGTATTAGTGTGTGTTTTGGTCCTGGCAAAAGGAAAGCTGCTCTTGTTGCAGATTGAGGAGGGTAGAGGGGGACAGTTGGGGCACATCGCAACAGATTAACTTGCTTTGCCCGGGCTTAAGTACAGCGCAAATAGTGAGAGATAGAGGCATGTGGCGAGAGGAGGGAGGAACAGGATGTGTATAGTATGCGTGTACATCGAGAGCTTGCCCAAAAGTGAAGGCCACACAAAAGCAACGTTAATTGCATTGGGGGTACACACAAGCCACACCCATGTCCCTCTCTTTAAATAAGAAAGAAAGAACGAAAGAAAACACACACGCACTCGACTATTTTATATGGGATTTTCTTGTATTTATTTACATTAATTGGATTTCAATGTGCTTGCCACACTGAATAAACCGGCAGCTGCATAGGGGAATACCCAAAAGCTAAAGGGAAAATGCCGACAGCATAAATGGAATATTTTTAATTTACGAATACTTTTTGCATTGAGAATATTCTTTATGCCTTTTGGCCTCAACATATTGGTGTTGGTCTATATGGAAATTACCAAGGAAACTGATAAATATATTTTAAGTTATTCCAACTCAAAAAGCCATCTTTCAACGCTTGTTCATTAGTCCCCCTTTAAACCAATTATGTGACTATTTTTGCTCTCAACTTCGCATAAATAAAATGTCTTTTCAAAATTGGGTAAATTCTCGGCAGACATATTAAAGCAGAGCTCTGACAAGTCAACAACATGTTTGTGTTTATTATTCTACTTTGTACTGCCTGTTATATTTTCCAATGTTCAACTGGAATTCAAGATTTCTATTCTGCCAGAAAATGGCAAGGACAAAGTGCATAAAATTTAGTAGCAGCAAATCATTTAAAGCACTTGCTTGTGAAACAATGGGCGAATTTATTGTTGTGCTGACAGCTGTGGGAGTGGCAATGGGAAAGTCAGTGGCAACACCAGTCAAAATCATAGCCCAAAAATTGCATTTAAAAAAGGCAAGCATATATTTGAATTTTGCCTTTTGTTGTTCCTGCTGATGCTGTTGCTGAGGAAGCCGGACAAAAGGCCGATCCATTGAGGCACAAAATAAGATTATTAACGTTGTTAAAACGAACGAGAATGAGAAACGGATGAAGCAACAGGACAAGCGAACATGAGAGATGAGACTGAAAGCATTTGGGCATTGGGAGCCTTTCGACTAAGGCATAGGAAATTTTTGTGGAGCCCGCACTGCAAATGCGGAAACTGTAAGCTACAATAAAAAAGTGTATTTTAAGGAAGCCACGGCAACAATAACAATAACAATAACAACAACTGCAGCTACAACAATCACTTACTGCAAGCAAAAATAGGAAAATAGCAAGAGGCAAACAATTTAAGAAAACCATTTGTTGACTAAGCCTTCGGGCAGCTTTTCCCACCCCAAAAGAGAAAAGGGGAAGAGTGGAGAGTTGAAAATTATGTTGGATATGCAGTGCAACAAAATGGCCAAAACCTCAGCCTGGTTGGGGCCAACTGATAACTTCCGGGTGTTGGCCGAGTCACAGGCATCATAAACAGCCACTTTGCACAATGGAGTTTGCAATTTTTGCTCGTTTTTTCATTTGTCCTCTTAGATTTTCCTTTTGCCCAGCAATCACTTGAGTTGATCTTTTGCAAAAGGCTACGCAGACATGATAGATGAGCCTCACTGACGAGCTGACTTCTCTCTCTCTCTCTCTCTTTAGAGGTTTGATGCTACTCTACCATATTTTCCTGTTTTGTAATGTCCGTGTCCAAAGTATAGTAGTTCATAGTCCATAAATTGTCGCCCCATGTGCCGCATATGTTGTTCTAAGCAAAGTCATCTTGGACCATGTAACGCTAAATCTTTGCGTTTTATGCTCAATATGCGCACGTCTCCATCATTGCTCTAACTAAAGCTCTCTCTCCCCCTTTGGTTCTTTCCCGTATCTGCTTTCTTCACATTTTCCCTGTGCTTCACTTCATTGTGCTGTCATTGTTGTGTTCCGACAGCTTTCATTTGTTATTGTCGCCACTGCACTTGGCTGTGGTCAGGCTGTCGTCCTTCCTTCTACTTAGTATAAGTCGCATGTCCTTACTACACACACATTCTTACTCTGTGCATGAGTGTTGTGCATGTGTGTGTGTGTGTGTGTGTGTGTGTGTGTGTGTGGAGAACACTCATCATAGGTTTGCTTAATCCCTTAAGAGATGCGCTTGTTCTGCAGCATGTTAAGGCTGCTTAATTAAATTCAGCTATTAATTTTAATCTAGACATTAAGTGGTCTGAAGGGTTTAATTTACAGCCCCATATACACTATAATTATTTATTCTGCCAACATCGGAAACAGTTGCACAAAACAACAACAAAATGTCGAGAAACAAAACTTTTAAAATACATCTATATCAAAATCAAATCAAATAAAAGAAGAAAAGTAAGTGAACCTGATGCGAAGCACTTAGGACAATGGAAAATAACCGAAAACTGAGTAAAGGCAGCAAATTCAAAGTCAAGAACACAAATACTAAAAATCCGTTGGCAGGTGAGGAAAATCCTTTTACCCTTCTGATGATAGCTAAACGGAAGCCGGAAAAAATTATACACGAAAAATCAGAAAAATAACAGAAAGAAACAGGTTATTCACAAAAAACGGGTAAGATAACGGTATTGCTAGGAGAACTTTACTAGAAAATACCCTGTATTTTGAGCAAAAAATAAAACTCATGTAATAATGATTATTCCATAAGTTTTAGTTTTGCTTAAAAGTAATGAATATTGGTTGAGAGCTAAAGTATAACTTAAAATTAATCACTATTTTGTGAGCAATTCTATAAAACTTGAAATTTATCATTATTTCAACATTTTTTAATATCTATTATAATGATTACAGTAACTGATTATATTTATAAATACTAGTTTAATAAAAATGTGAGATATCCAAAGAAACTAAAGATAATCGGAGTCTGACAATATTTTGCACTTTCCATCGATTTAAATTTAGATACCCCAATAAATGAAGAGATGCAAAAATAACATAAAAAGTATCCCTTCTTACCAATTTTTTCTTTACAGGGCATACTCGTATACAAAATACATACCGAGTGTAGTCATCGAGTTGTAAAACGAAACCGTGGAATAAATAAATAAAATCAGAAGACAAATGCTGATTTTGTCAGTTGGATTTTTTTGGCCTTTTTCTGTTGGCCGAAACCAACACACATACAGATATACAGGTGTAAATGAAACGCAGCGAAGCGAAACTCAAACAATAAATGGCTTAGATAATGCCCTAAAATATTCAATTAGTTTATGGCCATGTTTAGGTTGTGTTTTGCCCAGCATTCTCTCGGCCAACCTCAGTTCTGGCATCAGCAACGGCATCAGAAACATAATCATCCAAAATGAAATGAGTTTCGGCACGTTGCCTCTTGTTATTATTATTTTATTTCATTTATTTTTACTTTTTCTCTTCTGTGTTCTCAGTTTGGTGTGTTTTCTACATTTTTCACGTGCCACAGCCCTTTTAATGGCTAGCCCGGAAGGCAACCGTAAAAAATGTGCATTAAAATATTTTTATTGCTTGTGAACGCAGAAGAAGAAATTCTAGGATTAAAGAGCGTATCTGGTGAAAAAATTGAAAATAGGTATTAGATAATGAAGCCAGAATCTCTATGAGCTTTAACAGCTCATAAAATGAAGCCTCCTAAGCGCCCAGACACAAAGAGAACAAAGCTGAGCAGAGGAATAGGGGAAAGGTAGACGAATTTATATGACAGGTTTGATAGCTGATAGGCAGAAAATAACTGTGACTCTTGACATATAGACGAATTTTTGGGAAGGAGTATTTAAATGAATGCTAATGCTGGGATAATATTAGGCTAATTTATTTACTTATACTCGAGAAAGTTAATCGGTTAAGGATTTAAGCTTAAGAGCTTAGCCAGCTGAAAAATGGTTTAGCTAGATTATATATACAAAGCTGAAAACAGATTGCAGGTAAAATCCTAGATAGGTTATAAAATATACATTTAGATTATTTTGATCATCGAATTAAATAAGCTTTTAGGAATATTAGCAATTTTATCGACTTTTTAAACACAATCATTGCGATTAATTAGTTATTTACTTCTCAAAGTTACATCATGAAAGATATCTGTACGTGAAGTTGTAAAAAAATAATTCCAGGTATTCAAATTATTTTAAGGCTTCATGTCAGCTACATCAATGGTTAGGCTCTCAATAAACTTAAAGTCTATGTGTGTATATGTACATACCAGACGGCATTATTCAACCCAGAGTTTGAGGGCAATACATTTAATCCATCTCACTTTGGCAGTGCCACAATGCAATCTGTATAACCATATCGAGTTGAAGCCGAGCAGCTGCTCATTATTCACGCATTTCGCTTGCCAGACGACAAATTGCATTAGTCTATAATCGTAAGTAGGAGGACATATGTGTGCTCTCGTACTCTCACTGATATGCACAAGTATTTCTCAGAGCTCTGACAAATTAATGCACATTTGCGACAACATCTTCAATTCAAATCACGCGACATGTCACATGTTCTTTGAGTGCCATTGAAAATCAAGCAGCAGCTCATTTGCTGCATCATCTGATGCTCTTATCCCCAATCTCAATCTCATCGTCTTCCTCATTCCCAAACTGTTTGTCCCTCTCCAAGACCCAAAACTCTCATTTGTGGCAGCAAGAGAGAGTTTTGGATTTGGGGGGCAATGTCGCAAATGCGCAACAATTCACTCAAGTGTAAATAATACATGGAGTGGAGTCTGGAGAAGACTTCGGTCTGAGACTGAGATGGAAATGGAGACTGGTCTCCACGTTTCGCGTCTGCGGCGTTAAAATGACAAAACACCTGCACGATGCGACAAGGGAGAGCTGTATCTTTTGTCATTTTTTATAGCAAGTGGCATCTGACGCTTCATGCCACCCGCAACTGCATTGCCTTTGTGTGTGTGTGTGTGTGAGGGTGTCCTCTGTTTGTTGCACGTGCTTTTGCTTCTGTTGCTGTTGCTGATTCTGCTGTGCCCGGTGTTAATGTATCTGCCAGTGCCCAAGTGGCAGCAACGACGCGACTCGACGACAGAGCTGTGGATCGCACCTCTACACAGAAAGAAAAAAGATCCGCGATTCCGGGACCAAATTAATCCGATACGGTGTCAAAAGCTTTTGGTTAATTTAATAATTTCTTCTACAATGCATATTATTGTGTTAATTTAATAATAATATCCTGAATACTTACTTACTTAAAAAATTAATGATCAAAAAAAAAGAATTTTAAACTAGAGTTTAAAAATATATTTTTTTTCCAGTGTACCTGTGCCTGGGCTTTTGCTGTGACTTGTTTTTGTCTAGCGCTCAACGTGGTGGCGCCACAGTCAACTTTGTCACCTGTGTCGTCTGCCTCTGCCCTCAGTGTGTGGCATGGACTGGGGCAACGTGTTGCCACTGGAGAGATAATAAGTCTGGCGTAAATTAGTTTGCCATTTTGAGTTATGAATGCGCATTTCAACGGCAGCCCTTACCATTATCCCTTTCTCTCCCTCTCTCCTCTCTCTGTCTCTATCTGTCTGTTTGTTTGTGGGAGTATTGCAGTGTGCAGTGGATCACAATGGATTAAAACTTAGTTGCGTATTACTTATGATTCTGTCCTTACGCAGGCAAACTTTGAGTGTTACAGATTGTCTGGACTGAGTTTTGCTTCGTGCCACGAAGTGTTGTATGCTCAAATCTGCGAATTTCGGCAATAAGTTGGGACATAGCATAGTTTCTAGAGTAAGCTACTTAGCAACTTTCAAACTGACTGATAACTAAATGCGATGAAGCTACTTCTTTGTGTTCCACATAGAACTGAGTAAAGAGATACTTTAATCAAGCGCCAATAAGTATGCTACATAAATTGGTATGGATTGATAACTGAGGTGGACTTAAAAAGTTTTTTGGGAATCTTTTTTAGATCAAAGAGTGGCTTTTTGAACAAATAAATATTAAATTTAAATTTATATTTTTTTAATTTTATTTACAAAATCTATGTTTATAAACTGAGTTGAAAAGCGGAAAATATAAATTGCTTTATTTTCAAGAGTTAAATTATAATAGTAAACTATGCACTACATGGAAAAGTTAATAATATTTTTTTGCAATATAATACCACTGAATAGCATTATTAAACATTTTAAATTGAAAAATCTTGTCAATAGTTCAATTAAATGTGTAACTTGAAGATTTTCAATTTTGCGGTAAAGATCTTTACGAACTTAAAATGAAATGTTTATTAAGCATTTAAAATGTACTCAATATCAAAAGCCGCAGATTGCAAATCAAATATTGGCCAAGCAACTAAATTTGGCTAATAAGGCATGAATGAGTTGTAGCCACACAAAGGCACACACACACACACACACACACACACATTCACGCACACGCACACGCAGAGCAAGAGATAGTGATAGAGAGAGTGAGAGAGGGTAAGAAAGGGAGCACATCAGAGGGCATAATTAAACATGTGAATTGTAAGACAAGAGGTTGGAGGTCAGAGCAGCATGACTAATATGCCCAATCATAAAACTAATCTTCATGAAAAAGCTCATTAAAATAACGCATACGCCTCGTTGGCCCATGTCAACAAGCCAGCCATAGGCGAAGCATATAAAACATCTCAACAACAACAAGAACAATGACAGCAACATTAAGAATGTGTAACAAATGTGCAGAGCTGATAGATGCTGTGACTGTAAATGCGTCTGGCATTTGGTCTGGCCCGAACCAAATGTGAATGGAGTTAACTCTACCCCTCTCCTGTTCTCTCTAACTGGTTTTTGCGGCCAAGAAGTCTAACCGAGCAAATTAACATAAATGAATTTGCAGCTGTCGCTCGTAAAGTTATTACACTGTACGAGACAAATTTGCTCGGGCCTTAGGAACAAATCACACTGACCTAGTAGTTAAGTGTATTTGGAGGGTGGAGGCTGTCTGTACTGTAGCCGAATTAAAGATGTGAATGAAAAGTTGGGTTTGCTCTGTAAACATGTGGCTTTAATAACGCCACATGAATCATTAATGCTATGCTAAATCCAAAATAACCAAATGCCAAACTCAACGCCGACTACGAGGCGAAGGTATCAAGCATATTAAGTAATACGCAGCGACTTTAAGGACGAGGCACTAACCTACAACAATACGCAAGAATCTGTGTCAGCCGAACAACAAACAGAGAGACAAACACACAGAGAGAGAGAATGGGAGAGTGAATGGGAGAAAGAGCGAGTGTCCTGCGCAGTGGCAAATGACATCCACAAACAAAATTTCGAAAATGGGCGAAGAGTCCTCGTCTGCCTCGTGCCTTCTCTAACATTGACCAAGAAAACGTGGAAAATGTAAAGCTGCCAAATGCCGACAGCAGCATCCTTCAGTCTTCAGTCAAACGGCGTTGCTGTTAGCGTGCACAACACACATCCTTCCCGAGGCAAGCCACGTCCCTATTGTGTGTGCTTTACCAACACTGGCACTCTCAACACTCGAGATTCGCGTGTGTACGAGAAGTTGCGTAAATTCCATACCGGCTGAGTTTTGTTTTGATAAATTGCAAATGAAAAAATAGATAAATATTTAGTTAACAGAAAAGGAGGAAAAAATTCAATTGTTGCCCATTGCTCAATGGGGCGCAACTAATTTGATGACCGTGTGTTAAACGTATTCGAAATCAAATCAAAATCAAACTGAATTGCCAGTGGGGCAGGGCAGGTATTTTGTGTTTGACTTGTTGCAAAAGTTCCTCGTCAAGTTAAAATCAAAAGGGAATCAAAAGGTAATCACAAGGCCTCCCACAAATGGCAGCTAATTAGCATTGTGTAAGTCTTCCACTGGGCTAAAATTACAAAAAAGAAAAAAATTAACAGCAAAAGAATGAAAATAAACAACATTTAAAAAGAGACACGGCCAATTTAATGCTAATAGAAAATCAATATAAATTCTACCACTCAAATGATCAAAGAGAATCAAATCTGTTTTGCTTAAAATACTAAAGTGGTCCGAAAAATTCAACAATTTGTGTAAAACTTACAAAACAATCAACATATATTGACATCAATTAAATAATAAATTCATGTAATTTTAATGCTTCAATAATTTAATAGGAAGTGTCGAGTATAAATGTAAATCAGAATACAAACAGATGTTCCACATCAAAATTGAGTTTAGTCCTAGTTGAGGGCAATAATAATCGAAACGTAATCAAAAAGTTTGACGTTCTGACCTAAAATATATATAAGTGAAATCTTTTCTGATATTGTAATTCAAATCATACAAGTTACTGTGAAAAATTCACTACAATAAATATCAAAATAGGAAAAAATTGCATTAAAAATTCAAATGGCAAACAGCAATAAATCGATGGCATAAATGTGTTTAAGTGTTTTTATCTCTCTGCTTGTGTGCGCGTGTTGTGTACATGTATGTGCAATAATTGAGCATGCATTTAAATATATATGCGAAATAAATTAATAACGTCCATAAAATATATAACAGCTAGCTGGCATAATTTAGGCCTATAAAACATTTAATCTCGAAAAAAAGTGTCATATCAATTTGTGTTTACATGTGTGTATAAGTGTATCTATATGTCATAAATAAAACGACAATTTGGATTAGCTGTATGAAACCGTTTCCCCCTCTGGGAGGAGATAGTAGGTAAGCCAACTGCAGAAATTATTCATAAATTTAAATCATAAATTACATTTGTATTCATTTGAATAATACTAGATAAAATTACTTACAATCGTATCTGTACATTCGTAATTGACTTAATTTAATTATGTTTGAAAAATGTATTCAAATTATTAAACGGAAACCATACAAAAATTTATTCTTTTTTTTTGCAAAACTCACAGTTAACCAGCTTTTGTTCGAGCTCTGTACTTTCTAGATAATTAACTTACTTTTCATCGTTTTCGATGTTCGAGCTATGTAATTTCTAGATAATTAATTTATTATTCAGCGTTTTTTTAATGAGATACCGAAAATCATTCTGTTGAAATAACAAAGAGAGTAAACGGTATTTTCTCTTTCTCAAAGGTGCTGTTATCATAAAGTGAATAAAAATTGTTTACTTCATTTATTTTGTTTCTGAGATAGACTTTAAACTAAGTATTTTCGATCTCATACTTCACGAGATGTGCCACAAAATTACGCTTCTCTTTTCATTGCAGTCTATTCAAAGTCATTTGAGTAATATAATTTTTATTGATTTTGTCTTGGCATAAAAAGGAAATTAATTGATTTCTAATCTAAAATTGACAAAAACCCACTCAGCCGACATAGAAAGTAAACAGTACACTTGACAACTTTCTGGTTTCTCCCTGACGATTGTTGTTCTGCATGTTGTTGGTTTTTTCTCTTCAGTTGACAATCTTGACTCCCAAAGTTTCGTCGTAGCAGCGTTGATTTTGGGAAAATGTCATTTAGGATCCCTAGTTCCATTCCCTCTGGACTTATTTTGTTGATATTGCATGTAATTAATTTTGCTGACAGCGAAGTTGGGCTGAAGTAAGCAGATGGAACATGAACTAAGCGGGGATGTAATTAATTTAAATTAAGCTTAAATTGTTTTGATACATAATGTAAGATGACACAGCACTAAGACGTTTGCTAATTCTATATTCCTGCTACAGTTTATTGCCCTAGCAACAGGCTATGGTCAGTTCTGGCTCACGCGTCGTATACGCTATATTTTGTTTGGCTAAGAAACTGGTCACTGAAATGCTAATTTTCATTAACTGAACTACTACTTGAGTGAAAGTTGTTGTACAGAGGGAAATTGCAATTTCTGAAATTGATCTCAAAAGAATTTCTTGAGCTTGTTATCCACAAAAGTAACAAAACATTCAATGCAATCGACCTTCCTCTCTTTTCCTGAATTTTTCCTTTTGCTGTAGTTTTCTTTGGCTAGTTTTGTAACTGGAGCAGTGGATGATGGCCTTGGGGATGTTACGGACTGCTCGGATTGCTGAGGTATTGGATGCTTCATTCAGTAAATGCAAGTGCATTCGGATGATGGACTAACAATCGTTTTGCATAATGCAAATTAAATGCATTTTTCCTCTATTCGTGTGCATTATATCGATTTCAACTCAATTTCCATAGCACTCGGCATTGATTGACATTGATTTATTACGGACTTGTTTATGAATATTTTTATAGAATAAACACTTGGAACTTAACTAATCGAAAGAGTCCTTAGACAGTACTTCAAAGCGGCTGCAATAAAATTTATTTTCTAGTTTACTCTATGATTATTTTCAGTTTGTTTGTCAAGCTGCAGCTGTGCTGGCTGCATCGCTTCGCTTTTAGCCCAGTTCAGTAAATTCTTTGGCCAACTTAGTCATGCCACCGCAAATGCTAACGTGCCCGAGTGCTTGACAAATATGGTCGAGGGTAGAGCTAAGCAAATCCCCCGCCTGGCAGCCTGACTTCAACTGGCAGCTGCTGCCATTACCAGCACCACATACAAACACATACACACACAGAGTTATCTGCGGTTAACAGTGTATGTGTGAGTATCTCCACCTAAATCATTAGAGAGAGAGAGAGAGAGATGAAGGGAGATGTCTCTCGTAAGCGGAAACCAAACGACGTAAACAATTTGTAAGTCATGTGTAAACATCATAAGTTACGCGTATTTCTCTTCAAATTATAAGCACTTAATGTCGCACCAGGGAGGAGAAACAAAGAGAGACTCTACTACGTATACGTGATGCGCAATGCGCAAATATTACGCATACGCCACGTAGCGCAGTGCGTCGTTAAATCCAAAGCACAAACAGAGCCACATCTGCTGTCTGCTGTCTCGAAGGCGTCTCTCGTTACTAGTTAGTTAAACAGCAGCCAAGTAATTAGATTTTTCCACATGATGGCAGCAGCAGACACTGAAACTAAAACTGAGTCTCAGACTGCAGTTAGTTTCCAGTGTAAACAAAGAGCTGCGGCCACGCCCACACCCATACCCATACCCGCCCATACAATTCAATTAAAAAGCAAACTCGCTGCGAGAACTTAATGCGTTTAATGCGTGAGGGGCAAGCAAATGGATTAGAGGCAAGCTGAAGGCAACCTGTCCCCAACCCCAAGTATTTCACCCACTTTCTGTGCTGCCATAAAGTTTATCCATATGCCACATGCCAAATCTCCAAAGTGTGTGCGCTGCATAACTCCGTGAGCCTGTTCAACGTTTTTTGCTTGTTTGCTTCGTATTCGTATTGTCCCCGTTAGCTGCCTGTGGCAAAGTTATGGCTAGATATTCCCCTTGTCGTCGCCCAAAATTGTATGCAACTTTTTCACGCCCGTGTCGCACGTGAACCAAAGCCAAAGTTACCGGCAATTTTTTCGCACTTAACTCGACGCATTAGCAAAAGTTTCGCCCCCTAAAAAATAGTCCAAAAATACTACCTGATCGTGTGTTGCTGTTAGAATTTAACAATTGCTCATGGCAATTGGTCTTTGTGGTCGAAATGCATAACAACTTCGCTTGAATGTCTAAGGAATACATGCTAAAATATACCCGATGGCAGTATATGCAAATTTAAAGTCCAATTTCTATGCATATATAATAATATGTAGTTTTTGCATAGGTAAAGCTTAACCGAAAACCAAAACTAAAGCAAACTAAAATAAAGAAATGTCTGTGTGCAATGTGAAGATAAAACAAGCTGCATATAAATCATTTCATGGCCAAGATAAAGAGTGCAAATAGCCAGGAAAAGTAGACTCCAAACTGAAATGCAGACTTCCACTTGAACTGCAACAAAGATGTGGAATGAGTTTCTGGTTCGTGGTTAAGCCAGGCATACAGAGACCATAGACATTGTTTGATTTAGTCAGCTTATCATGCTACAAAAATATATGTATAGCTAAAGTTATGCATTTATAATTGAATTACCTTGAAAATCACTTGAAAAACTATGAAAGGAAATACTGTGCAAATGTTTATGTATTGGATTAATGAATGATGGATTAATACTGCGAAGACAGGCATGAATAGAATACGAGTCGTTCAGCTAGATATTATTTTCAACTGAATAAACTATTGTTTGTTCAAGCGAAATTTATAAATTGTTTGAGATAGTTGTCAGTTGAGTTTCCAACTACATAAAATTGTGTTTATTGTTATTTTCTTAAGCATTCAATGATGCTTTGAGCATATTCGTCAAAAAATAAGTACATACTCAATGAGTCACATATGGTAAATTTATCAAATTAGTTAACATTAAATTTAATATGCAATTTTTGTTATATTTTTGAAACATAATAATAAAGAAAGTTTTTATCAATTTCTGATTATGTAGACTAACATATTGTTCTCTCTATATGTAACTGCTCGTGCTGATCATAATTATAAGTTAATAACTGCACCTGTAACTACGGAAAAGACTAACTTTTGGTTATTTGGCAGTTGGGGTTGATCCCCGGACAGTCATCGAGATTTTCTGATAATCCCCAAGTAATTGTACTGACTGTCAATTTATTGAGTTGAAGTAGCAGCTGTCGCAGGTAGTTAACTGCTCCAGTTTGTCCTCGTTATTATTGCCATTACCTTTGATTTTCTATTTCTGCTCACGAGGATATACCTTTTGGCATAAGGAAACAACTTTTCCGTTTATTTTAGGTGTTGCTTTGGCTTAGAAGTTGGCAGCAACAAGCAGTTAGCACGTCGCAAACTTTGCTCCACTTCAATTTTTATTATGCGATTTTATTTATTTTGATTTTACCCAAGAGAAAGTTTTCCACCCCTATCATCCCACGACATATCCCCTATTAGAGAGAGGAGGCAACATCTAATGATGTTAACAGCTAAGAGCTTATCCTGTGAGTAAATCAGCTTACCTATCTAATATCTTTTTTGCTCGACTCTTGACTGGTTAACATAGTTGGCTAGTTGCCACAAAAAAGGAACTTCAATGTTTCGACTACATTTTCACCATAAGACCTTAACTAAGAGGCCTGACTCTGGGTCCATCCTCTGTCTTAATTAATACCTGCATCTACTTTTTATACACCTTTTACCCATATGGAATTTCAATTTTCTCATTTCCCGTGGAACATAGGGAAAATGCAATTATTTTCACTCTGCTTTCGCACCCACTTACATGCAGGCAAAGTTCCAGCAAAGAAGCAGTCACAGCTGGAGGTGGAGGTGGATTCGAAGTTGGAGTTGGAGTTGGAGTCAGTGCCCGGCAGCATCCGTGTCCTGTTGCCGGACAGTGTCGCTTGCTTCCGGCGCATTGATGGTCATAAATTTTTAAACAACAGAAATTACAATTACTCTCTGTGCGCGCTGCAAGGGCAAATGGGCGAAAAATGCATAATGAAAGCAATCCATATTAAAATATAAATCACGCAATGCAGACAGTCGCAGAAGCATCCTTCGACCATACGATACTCGTAATATCTGCTGTAAGTGTCTTTGTGTGTTTTGTATGTGTGTGCGTGTGTGCGTGTGTGTGTGTGTGGGAACAATAATAATATGGCCAGCTGTCAGTCAGCACACCCGTGGCGTACGCATCGGCAAATAATTAATTGGCTGCATTATGGACCTTGCAACTGCCACGCGCAGTGCGAAAGAGATCGACTGAGTCGGTTGGTTGGGTAAACATTTAAAGTGTAGGGCCACCTGTCAATGGCAGTGGCACCATTCCAATGCCACGATCAACTCCACACGGGGCCATTATGGGAGCATAATTTTCAACTTGTTGTGGTCGCCCAATTGGCGTTCATTAACAGCGCGTAATTGCGGCCAAGTGATTGCTGAAGTGGCAAGCGCCCATCAGGCAGCTACTATGGATGTGGCATGTCAGCAAGTTGCCACACACACCCACACACACACATACACATACACTGACAGTAAATATTTTCTTCAATAAATTGTAAATTTAATAAGCAAGCAAGTGAAAAATATTTACAAAATATTAACACAATTATTTTCACAAATTTGTGTTTAAAGCCTAGTTGAAAATTTTTTAATATTATTTGTTTATGTTGTTCAAAAGTTTGCAATGAGTTATTTATTCATATACAAATATTTCCACTTCACTACTAAAAAGTTTATACAGCAAATGGAATTTACTAAATTCTCAGGTTTTAATTTTATGAAAATCAATTTCAATTATTTCAATTATTAGTAAAATGCTCTAAAATCATTTCTATATATTATATATTTCTAAATTCTATAAATTTAAAACGTATCACAGATTTATTATTTTTGTCAATTTTTAATCAGAAGTAAATATTTTTTTTAGGTTTTATTTATTTTGGCCAGCTTTTAAGTTTAGGTCGACTTTACAAAGAATAATAGACCTTAGCACATGTTTAAATGCAACTTCTTATAATAAAAGGTGTTCTGGACTTACAGAAGTTGATCGGAAAAGTTTATAGCTAATTGCAAATAAATTCTTTCCTATAGAAAATAAAACTGGCTTTAAAGTTCCGGAAAGCCAAGTAGCTAGTTTCTGGAGTATTGCACCAAGTCTTGGCAGGACAAATGCGAATTGCAACAACAAGGACATTGGGCACAGCTGTTTCCATTGTCGCTGTTGTGCTTGTTTTTATAAGCATCGTTGCATGTAATCAGTAAGGGATATTCATGAACATGACTATGATTTTAGTGTATGCACAATCTACTCACACACACATACCCACATAACTTGGACGAGCTCTTAACGTCCGGCGCCAACTCCCAGCAGGTCCTTGCGCGACGAAGGAACAAGACATAATACCAAAATACAAAACAAAAGCTACACAACACAAAACTGCAATGATATGCAAATCCTGGCGAGCAACATGAAGCACTCGACACGACATCTGCTTGGGTGATGGAAGCACTGGAAGCTTTTTGGCCATCAACAGCATCAGAATCAGCCTCAATCTGGCAGAAGGTCCTGCAATATATGAGAACAGCTATAATCAGGCGATTTGCAGGCATTATGACCAGCCACCCGTTGAATCGGTCAGTTAGGCAGATGTCCTTTGTCTATGGCACAGCCGAGCTTCATGAACGTAAAGACATGTCTTTAAAAAATATTTAATTGAGCTTATTGGATTACAGAGTATATTTCGAAATTGATTATTCCACAGACCTATTCAACAAGAAATTGGTATTTAGAGAGAAGGGTACAACTTAAGTCTGCCAATTTCTACTCCCTAAAATGCAGTGCCTGTGTTTTATGCGCATTGTTTCGTTTAGCTGCTTCTCAAATCTCACAAGCTACTCGCAATCTAGTTAAAAGACTCTCAACTCGATGACACAAACTTCTTCTCTTTCGCTCGAACGCAATTTTATGTTTATCGTTTTCGTTTTTCGCAGAGGTTTCCTTTTTTTGGGTTTGAGTTTTGCGACCGCTTTGCCTAGTCTCTAATCTAAGGTGGCCTCCAAAAGAACTGAAAACTGTCATCTATCTCCATGCCATAATCCGATGGTTTCCCCATCTCATTCTCTTTTTTATCACGCTCTCTCTCTCTCTTTGCTTTCAAATACACGCATATCAGAAGCAAGTTTTCCTATTTTTTTCCGAGCAGTACATATGCTGACATCTTGCACAATTTTGCTCTCAGTGACAGTTATTTTTGCATGCTTTCCCAATCCCTCTGTTTCCTGTATCTCTCTCTGTCTCTCTCTCTCTCTCTCACTCTCTCTGTCTTTATAGTTTTTTGTGCACTTTTCATTACGTCTGGTTTCCATTGCCCTTATTTTCTTGTTACACTTGCTCAAAAGAATTATTGCCTGTGCATATTCTCGTATTCTGGCGCTCGTTTTTGTATTTTTTTTGCATTCCCCACACTAAAATGACAGCTGACACTTGCGTTTAACCGCACAGATTTGCTCTTTTATGGCCATGCTCTGTTCTCTCTCTGTCTCCCTCCTGTCTCTCTTTCTCTTTGGCTTAATGTGTCTGCTTCACTCTCTTGACCATCAAATTGCGGTCCGTCTGTTTGTACGTTCATTTGAAGGCAAGCTGTAATTGTCGTTTGTATTACCACCGACCAAGTTGAGCGTCTGGTTTTTGTGGTTTTCTGGCCAGAAGAACGTGGCCTGCATTTCCAACACACCGGCTACCAATTCTCACTCCTCTCTTCCCTCTCTACCGACAGTTGCCAAATGTGAAGTGAAGACAGTGTAAAGTAAAAAATAAGAAGTGTATGCATTTGACTTGACAGATTTATAGACCAAACACACACACTCACACAGAGAGACACAGAAATTGCAAATTAAAAACGTGTCTGTGTCAATTTCCCCAATTTTCATTTTTGTTTAACATCTTCCATGCTGATTCAATTTTAAAGCATCGCTCAGTGGTCTCCATACATATTTGACATTGGCTTAAAAGTCACTGAGACTTGGTGGCAGCTGTGACCCAACTGTTGGATTGTATTGCGATTGGGGTAGATATTTCCGTATAGTGTAGTGTAGTGTGTTGGTGTTTGTATGTGTGTGTGTTTGAAGTTGTTGTGCCTGCTGTTATGTGCATACATTTGCATGCAATTTGAGTTACACCAAAGGGCCACAACAATTCCAATTGTTGATGTTGCTCCTGTTGTTGTTGTGCTTGTTGGTCTGCTTAAATATTTGCTTACTTCAACTGGAATTTGCATAACATCTCGCCCTTTGCCCTTTGCGCTCTAACCCCCCAGGCGCTCGACCACCAGCACCCGCAGCTCGCAGCCCACACTGCGTATGCTTGATGTGTTATTATTTTTATTTTTAACTCATTTCCATTTAAAAACACCTCGCAGCTTTTGTAGTGTAGCTGATCTGATATACTGTATGTATTTCTTTTAACTATTGGAACCACATAAAAATTGTTTGTTTGCTCTGTCAGATACTCTTCATATATATTGCTCGCTCGGCAGTGAATAAAGCATCAAATGAATTGTGAGTTTTTATTGGTTTTTACTGGTTAATTTATTTTGTTTGTTATAATTGCTCGAATTGCTGCTGGATGTGTTCGTAAAATATGCCAAAGGATTTGTATAGCCAGCGAATTTTCAAGTGTTTTATGTGTTGTTTGTCATGATGGAGTGTGCTTTTCATCTGGGGATTTGACACATTCAAGAGCCAGAAGTGCTCCCCTGTGTGCAAATCTAAAACAATAGTTAAAATGGTCGACTCTGAACAGTCGCTATTTAATCGCTATAAAACGATTTAACACATCGACTATAACAAAAAAAATCCACCATGAAAGTTTATTCAACTTTACAAATTTGTTAAATTTAAATCGTCAAAAGACTTTTTCACATTAAACAATTTGATATTTAAAATATTTTTCAGCTTTGCACTCAGATTTTTAGCTCTTAACACAAGCTCAAGATGGTATTTACTGACCCATTATGATTCAAGGCAAACTTTGTAATCATCCACTTTGGAATATTGCAAAAAGAAAAGAAAAGAAAGTAAAATAAACATAAAGTCCAAGAACAAATGGCTTAGAAAATGTTCGCAAGCAAATTGACATAAATAAGGCGATAGCAAAGCCAATATGAAACAGAATAAAAGAATTATCGACAGTAGAGACAGGGCAGTGAGAAAATCAGATGACAAGAACAAGGCCAAAACAAAAGCCGACAATAAACAAATAAGATTTGCTTCAAAAATTTATTTAATTTCATTTTATTGGCTAAAGTCAGACAGCCAAAAAACAAAGTGAAGGCTGCTAAGTTTTTAGCTTAGAATCAACCCAATGCCAACGGGCGACAGTCCGATGAGAAATCATTAATCTTATTGTGCTGAATCAGCTTGCAAAGAGCTTACGGACGGGGCCAGAACCAGAGCAAGAACCAGTCAAGCCATAGACACAGCCAAGTAAGCAAGTTAACCAGCCAATTTCAAGCACTGCCAACATTTTGGCCTACTCATTGTCAGTCTAAGACTCACATTGTTGGCCATTTGCAAATGAGTCGACTGCGGCCATGAGCATGACCTAATAGCAATGACAACTAGCTATTTAGACAGTCGATCGGAATAATACCGAAAATGTTGCTGTGTTTTTCATCTGCAAAGCAAAAAAAAGAGTGCTTAATATTCTTTTTACTTGTTAAGAAAATATAATGATCTACATAACAATTTAAATCGAATTTTCGTTACTTATATAAAATAGGAATTGAACTCAAATCAGACCTATTCTCATTATTGTTAAAATCAATTATGTTATTTATATAATTATAACTATTCTATAGAGTATAAAAACAGCAAGGAGATTGGGTAACATATTTGTGTGGTTTACTTACCAAATATTTTTTTTTTTACAAAGTCTCTTCAGTTTTTATTTATTTATTTGCAATTTATTTGGGCTCGTTGAAATTGCTCAATTTATTTATAATTACTTTGGCCTCCATTTGTCTGTGTCAACTTTTATATTGATTATTTGCGGAGCTCTTCAGAAGAGCAGAGAATAGTATGATCAGAAGAGGCGTGGCACTTAATTTGCGCATGCAATTGAAATTAAAAATTTAAAAGCAACATGAACCCTCGGGCCGTGTTCCAGGGACAGAGCAATAAAAATGAGAAATATGCGCCTGTTAACTTGTTCATTACCCTAATGGAGCGTTTGCCATGTATTGTGCGTGATGCTGTGGAGACCCTTGAAGGAAGCAGTCCGTCGGCACTTCAATCCCATTGCTATTGTCAGAGCTGAAGAGAGTCGAGTGTTGTCTGCTTTGTGCTTGGGTTCTTCTCCTGCCTACTCGAAGGTGCCCTCTTGAGGAATCTCCAAGCCCCTTTTAGTCCCATTGTTTATTGGGTCCCTTTTCATGGGTGTCGACCGTAATAGAGGCACATTTTTCAGTGTTGTAGCCAACGTTGTTATATTTCATTTAAATGACATTTTAATTAATGTCAACATTTTGCAATTGCGGCTGAGTTCCCTTGTTGTTTGCTGTTAAATGCGTCAAGCAGCTGGTTTGGGAAGGAAGGGGAAGGGGGCCATGCTTACCCCAATAAAATTTAATTTTCTCATGACAAAAATTATACTTAACTTTACACTCATTACGACATTAATTAAAAAATTATCATAATAATTTATATAAATTATAATGTGCAGCTTTTTCATTTTAACATTTAATTATAAAATCCACAGCCAATAGCTTTAAAAATAAACCCAAAATGTCAATAGAATTAAAAGTTAAGATTATTTTTCATAATATGAATTATGTTACATTTAAAAACACACATTACTTATTAAACATGAAAATTAAGTGCATCATCAATCCAAAGGTCAAAATTATACTTAGATACTTTTAGATACAATAACTCCCGGAAACAGTTTTCGCATTAAGAACTAAGGTAAAAAATGCAATTTGAATTGCATTAAAACATGTACAGAATATTTAACCTCTCCCTCTATTAATTATAAAAGCTTTACAAATCGTTTAATGCATTGAAAATTCGTTTAAGTGCGAACATGTTTATTGAGAGCAACTGATTTATAGTTAATATCATGAAACTCAAGGGCCGATTCAAAGGACTTAACCGCAATACAGGGATTTGTAACACAAAAAAGGAAAGAAAAGTACTAAGGCTGTAAAAGAGGAAACGATTGTGAAGGGGTTGTGCACAGAAGTCAAAAGCAAGTCAACTACTAATCTTGAGCTTAACGTCAATTTTAATCCCCGGCAAAGTCCACGCTGACAGTTGAAACTTTGCCAAAGTAAAATGTCGAATTGGCACACAAAGACAGATACAAGAAATACACACAAACACACTGAGACTCGAACGCTCTATAAAATTGTACACAAGAGAGCAACAAAAAAGGAGATCGGGTCAGAAGCCCTAACAGAAAAACTTTTAGTTACAATAAATTATATGCAACAGTTAAAAAAAATTTAAAAAAAAAAACAAAACAAAAATGGAATAAAGAGAGCAAAGTAGAGAAACCAAAAGAGTTAACAACGAGGCGGCCAACTGAAATGGTTGCCAAATAAAGCACTTGGGGGAATTGCACATAAAACGAGCGCCATACGGAGACTGGAGACAAGGCCCACATCAGAGGCCCATCATTGGCATGTGGCGAAAAAAGAATCCTTTCATTTGGGAACGCGCCCAACACACGCCTACAAATGTCGGTAGTGTGAGTCTGGTGTGTGTGTGTGTATGTGAATGCTCCAAATACTTGCAGGTAAAAATAGCATAGCGTAGGGGACAAATCCCAATGTGCCAGGCACTTTATTGCAATCCCCTTAAATAAGTTTCTTTTGCTTTGCTTTTATTATTTGCGCTACCTGCCAGATCTACGTGCAAATGCGCAAACAAATACGACTACTTTGCAATTGGTTCAAGTCCGAGTCCAAGACCGAGTTAGAGTTGGATTCGTAGTCGAAGACCTTTTTCAAATCCTTTTTTCCTTGACCTTGCCACCTGCCACATAGCATACACTGGGTTGTATTTTAACTCTTGGCCAAAGCCAAATAAAATATGGAATTACTTAACGGCAAAACGGGGTGACTCTATCATCTATATGTTTATGTGTGTGTATGTGTGTGTGTGTGTGGGCTTATGTGTGTGCATGTTTCCCTAGATCTTTTGTGCTGACTTGAGCTAGGATTTTATTTGCTCTGATGTGATTTGTTTAGTTGCCACCGACTTTTCCCGCCGCACAACACACGAGAATTTCTCCATATGTCAGTTTGTCTTTAAACTCGAGTGTGAAAGGTTTACTTCTTGTCAGGCAACCCTTAGACAAGAAAAGCGAGAAAGGGAGTTTGTATACATAAGTGCTACATCTGTTGCAGAGGACTTTAAAAGTAATATTGTTTTTGAGAAATTGTTTCTGGGTCTTAAAGCAAACAGCGCACGCGGCGTATGATTGATATTTGTGCTTCGGGGCAGACTTCGAATGAGATTTTCTCCAAAAGCTTAAAGCTGCTTGCGTGTAATCAAAATATCAAAGCAGAAAGGAACTATAAACTTTTCAAGAGATTTTTGTGTTTGATTAATATTTTTTTTTGGCAGATTTTTATAGCGCATTTCTTTATCGTTCAATATATGTAAATAACAAGTTTTTGCTTTGGTCTGAACTATGAGGGAAAGCAAAAATGTTCTTATGCTCATTAAAAAACTTTTCTCTAAACACATAAATTCGTTTTCTATTAAAGCGAATTGTAAGCTGGACTCAAAATTTTTGCACGCTTCATAAAGTCGCTGAAATTGTCTCTGGCAAAGACGACAGTTGAAAGGGAAAATAAAAAAAGGGCCCACAAACGAAAGGGTTGAGTTGTGCTCCATCATATAAGTATATATACATATATGTTTATGTTCATAACGTCAGCGACTTGAAAACTCATCATAAATTCAGCGAACGTGGGCGAATCTTATGAAAACTCAATGCCGTCCTGATGACATTCATTGTTTTGTGTTTTGTTGTGTGAAAGGGGAACAAATGACAGAAGTGAGAGGCCTGTTAGCCATTCTTTATACCGAGGCACATGTGAGATGCTCGAAGGGACTCAAATTTCGGGAATAGCTCGACAAATTTTGTATGAAAATTTCACGGAGTTTTACATTGGCCGAGTTCTTTGTTTGCTTGAGGTTTATTTTAAGCGCCAAGTGATGTTTGAAGATCTCATTTCCGCTTGTGTTGTGAGGTGTCTTCTTTAAAAGTTTTCAAATGAAAAATTCAGTAGCTGTCTCATTTGTGGCTTGTAATCAGAATGCAGATGCATTAGCTTAAAGTTGAGCATGAAAGAAAAGGCTACGCTAAGTGGATTTAAACACTTATTAATGGACTATTTGAGAACCTTTTATACTTTCGTAAAGACATTATTTTTGGCTTGTCTTCATCTTCAATCTTGTGCAATGAATGGACTCTGGCCCTGGTCTGGTCTGGTCTGGTCTTCTGGCTTGGCCTGCCATTTCATTACAGCCTATCTACCCTCAGACAATTTATTAAGTGTCGAGCATTAAATTTCCTCCTCTCTTCCCTGGTGACCTCCTCCATAACAAGGCATGACTTGCAGCCTGCTGGGCAAAATGAAGCAATTTTAATTTGCTGGGGGTAGTAAAACATCAACAGCAACAAGCGACCAACGTCCAACGTCCAACGGACCAAGCGGGGAACTAGCCAAAGTTTTTGCAGTTCCCAAATGCAGTGGGCGGTGCCCATCCAAGTGTTGCGTCTCATAAATAAAGCCAGAGAAAGTGAGACAGCCAAAAGAGGAAAGAAGAAACAAGAGATGAGGAAAGAGTGAAGAACAGAAGCAGTATCAAACTATGTAACTCTCTTGGCCAGTGTAAAAGCATATTTTCTGCTTTTAATTGCAATATATTCTTTTAGACAAAATGACTGATGATGGCTGAGTTGGTTGGCCAGCAAAAATATATTGCCATGAAATTTGCACAAGCCAGGAAACGGAAAGCCAACGGAGACAGCGCTGTTGTTGTCCTCATTCTCGTCCTTCAGCACTCATCCTCCAGTGCTTTTTCTCCTTCATCCCGTTGTCGACTCCGTTTGACTGCTAAATGAACAAGCCAAACTCATCCGCCCCGTTGGCTGACTATGCCTTCAGTCTGAAGCGCCGAGTTGAGCTGAGCATTGTGGTCGCCAGCGTTGTTGGTTACTGCGGTTGGTTCTGCGAATCCCTTGCATCTGAGATACAAATAACTCTAGCAGAAACTACAGTGAAAGCTTTGTCTTAGTCCATAGCTTCTTTGCCAACGCCATTTTGATGATGAATAAATGAAGGCCTTTGTATTCGTGAACGTGGCCAGCGAGAATTTAGCACTCTCATTTAGTCGTCGCAACACTTTTGCAAGCATTTCTTAAGGATCAACTTGAATATGGAATAATTAAAATCGCTTCCCACCTCTCTCTAACTCTTTATCTGTCTCTGGGCCCATTCACATCTAAATCGCACAAATCTTAAAGCTCAAAGTTGTCGTTAGCAACATCAGGGCCATTACTCATACAAAACTGCCAGCTATAATTCTCTAATTTATTTAGTACTGATTCAGTTCAGTTTTCGCAGCTCGCAGTTCACAGCTGCCATTCATTGGCGGTAGACAGAAAAAGATGCAAATTTTGGGGCAACTGAGCAAAATCTGGCGAATCGCTGAAAAATCTCATAATATATTTTTCTTTCTTCACTTTGCTCTGCACTCAGCTGCCATGCTGTGAACAGCGTAAATTTTATTATTGGCAATGCCAAATGCAGCGGCAACAACAGCAATAACATCAGTGCTTAAGCTAAAGATTTTCGTCATTTCCACCGATTTCTTTTTTGTTTTTCCTGCAGTTTTCAACAAAACTATGCAAAACTCGAAAAAGCTTCGAACCTTCGGACCTCTCAAAACAAAATGATTAATGAAGCTTTGAAAACTTGAGCTCGAAATTTAATCAAGCGCGAAAACAGATCGAAACAATCGTAAAAAATGGCAAACTTATAATAAGCTTCAAATTTGTACAATATGCTTAAAAAAAATCAGAGAAGAGAAAACTACAAGAACAACACTTCAGCGGGGCTTAGAAAATAAATTATGCCCCGGCTAGGGGAGTTTTCCGTACTCTAAGGCGGCTGTGATTTATTACGCGATTTTTGACATGTATTTATTCAGCATTGTTGTAGCAACCTTTTCGGAGCATCGGCCGGGAAACAAAAGCAAGTGTAATGAATTGCTTCTATGTAAATTATTGAGCATGAAAAAATTGTATTTTATTGAGAAATATATTGACATATTGCGCATTTAGTATCATAAATTTAAAAAAACTAATGTGAATAATAGGCATTCATACTGAACATAAACATTCGCAAACTCATATATTAAAGATACTATCATGTATGGCGCCCAACGTAGTTCACGTGTTAACTGTCAATATTTTAAAGGTCAAATGATTAACTAGTCTCATTTATGACCTTAAGGGTCAAGTAATCATAAGGACAACTCTATTGGCGCCAAAAGTGAGACACGTTTTGATTCTTTTGTCTTCAAATAGAATATTCTGTTTTGTAACTTTGATTACACACCTTTCACACCTTCATCTCTTGCACGTGTCGCACACCATCCCACAATAAATTCAAATGAACACAAAATTCAAAGAAATCTTTCCCCAATCCCAACACATACACATTCATCATAGCTGTCAGTTTTATGTTAAAATTTCATTAAACTCTTAGCTGGTGAATTTTAGATGCAGGCCCCTCGTCAGTGGACATTCGACAATCTAATATAATCAAGCGCCCATTTCATGCGTTTTTGTTTTTGACGTATTCATGAGCTCCAAAACACCATAAATTTTGTGACCTGGAGCAACGTTAGCTGAGTTTGAGTTCGAGTTGTGAACATGACAGGAACTGGGGGGCCAAACTAACTTTTGACACGCCTTCTGCTTTGGACTCTGGACTGCAAATTTGACAGGTTGAGGCCATATTGACAGCACATTGGGGCTACCAGAAGTCGACTGCCCAATTATTATCATAAGCCCAAATGAAGATGACGTTGACATCGCTGGGTGAGAAACTTTTAATGATACTGTTCAAGTCGCGGCTGGCACGACTTCGGGGGCAATTAATCACAGTCTCAGACAGAGACGGGGACGGAGACCGAGTTTCAGTTTCAATTTCTCCCTCTCTTTCTCTCAGGGTGTTGTTTTATTCACAGTTTGAGTGTCACTTAGTTTTTATGACCTGGTGCGCGTCATACGCCTTACTTTCAATTGTTTTATGCCAACTGTGGTCTGAGGTAACACTCAGTACGGGTACCTCCTCCTAAAGTACACGCCAGCTCCTCATCCACTTTATGATGTCCTTGCTGAATGTTGTTGCCCGACCCATTTTGAGGGCAGTAAAACTTTTCTGCTCCCTGAGAACGTCAATTTGGAGCAAAAATATATACATACTTATAAGTACGACTACACTAAGGAGGGAGGGATGGCGAGGTAGAGGTTTTTAATGGCCATTCAAGGCAGTTTATGCAGCTGCAGACTCCAAGTCGTTTGTTGTTATTATTAAATTAGTTGCGGGCGATTTGCGGTAATTAGACTCAAATTTTATGGCTCTTTGAACTTTCAAAAGGCAGTCACTATAGTTGATGATTTTCTGAATATTTTTTACAACAATAAATTTTATTTTCCCTAACTTAGTGCATTTGGGCATTGCAGCTGAAATTTATATATTTATTCATGCAGTTATAAAAAATATTTCTATATTTTTATTGCCTAATCAGACTTTGGGAATTGAAAATATAATTGCAAAAGATAAAGTGTGAGTACCCTTACTTACTAGCTGTAGATACTTTTGAATCTTCATGAGTTCTCAGATCAAGGTTTAACGCTTATCTCAGCTATGGTCGCTCTCTCGTTCATCTTCATGTACTTCAGCTGTCTGGCAATCAGTCCGTGCGTGATGTTGAATCTTATCCGAAGCATCATCATTTATTTATGCTTGCCACAGCTCTGGCATAGCCTTTCCACGCCTTGACGCGCACATTCAAAGTACGAGGAGCATCCAGAATGGATAGGCGACGACAACACCTGAGAAGACCTCCCTCAGGTGGAGGTTGCTGTGGTTTCCAGTCGAGTCTGTCGAGTCGGGTCTTTCGTGTCTGCTGTTGATGCATTTGTGCGGTTGGCCGTGTTAATAACACGTCAACAGCAGAGCATATCAAGCATACGCCGTGTTGTGTGCAAGGCATGTTACACAATATTGCATCGCATCGCATCGCGTCTTGTCTTCTCTTGACTTGCCTTGTTCTGTCCGGCAACTGTAGGAGGTTGTAAGGCAGAAGAGATACCTGCCTGGTTACCAGCTGTGTACTGAATGGCTGAAGGGTTAATTCGGATGGTGGCACACTAAACGCACTTTATGGTCTCACGTTGCGCTCTTCCCAGCTGGCAATGAGCCATCGACACACTTCGCCTTTGCAAATTGCAATTAATTAATTGAAGTACTTAAGCACCTTCGCTACTTACCCGACTTGCTTGACTGCCTGACTGCCTGTCTGCTTGCCAGGACATTAATGACAGCCCAACAGCCATCCCTGCACACAATGCTGAGCTCCGATTTTAAATGGGTGTCACGTGTCTCTTCTCAGTGCTGCAATGCCTCAATGTCTTCGGATCTTCTTCATGTCTCAATGTCTCAATGTGCCTTAGCTGTGTTATTTATTTATGTGGCTTAATAACGATACAGCTATTAGAGTCCCTCGACTGTACTGTATATACATTCATGCATTCATTTTCCACTCTTAAAAATGTAGTAAGAAATTTATCTGAATTTCTCTTGAATTAAGTATGAATTCTTTGCATAATTGTCAGAAAAATATTATGTCACAAGGCCCACTTGCAATTAAATTGGTCAATACGCTTAATTAAGAACGAAATATGATTCATTTTCTGCAGAACAAGTGGTGTAAATACCTTGAATTGATTGATTCTGTCAGTGAAAATGTGGCAAATTAATTGTTAAAATTTCAGCGTGAACGGCTTCTTATAAATAAAACCAATTGAAAGGCGAATAAAAGTTAAATTCCCTTTAGACGGTAAATAATTAATAATTAAATGAAATTCTTGTAATGACAGTATATTCAGTATATTCTCGTATGTGAGTGCACATATGTTTGCATTTGTACAGTGTACATTGTATACAAATGAAACAATCTGAAAAAAATTCAAAAGCTTCAAAAACAATATTTATTGTAATTTGGTTGATATGTCGCATAATGATAAAACGAATTGAGAGAGCAAAAGAAAATTTTTGAAAAAATAAAAACAAATTTAAAAATGTTTTCATATTTAATATTCATTGAAAATATTTTGTAGCTGTGACATGCGTATAGGCAACAACAACAACAAGAATACGATGGAAATGATAACGGCAAACGGCAAGTATTAAAACGAAACCAGCCAATCAAATATTTGTGCGAGGGCTTATTAATATATACAGCTAAGCAATGAATTCCACTCATAGTAAAGAAAATTACTTTGAAATGTGTATTAAAAGTTGTCTGTAGTTACTAACTATTTGCACTACCCTCGCAGCAAATACAAACAATTCGAAATGGCAAACACGTCGAAAAGGTCAAAAGGGTGGCGAACGTGAATGTGTTGCTTAACAGAGGATAAACTTAATTCCATATGTACGAGTAATGTGAATCAAGCAAAACATTGTCAAGAATAAAGCGATGACCTTCTTCTTACGTTTATTTTATATAGATAAATATTGCAATTCTCGATTTAATACGCACCAGATATCTATGGTAAAGCAATATTAAAATCTAATAAAAGGCGTAAATTTAATTTTAATTAAATAATATTATCGTTTAAGATGTACGAGTAGTATCCTTAAGAGTACATAGATAAATCTTATTGTTTAATGCATGTGTTAAAGATACAATACCAGTTTCAAACAGTTTTAAGTAAGTATTTCTGAGGGCACATAAAAAGATAATAAATTCCTGACACTTTCATATGCTGTTTAATATAGAATGTGGCACAGAACGCATTTGATTAAATGGACATTTTCTCTAACAATATACATGTATACTCATAACGTAACTCAACTCAAACTCGTACATCAGCCATAATGAATTCAATTAATTTACTCTTGCCAAACATTCGGTAGGGATGCTTTTTATGATTATGCCAGGACTTCGACCTTGTCTGGGCATCATTATGATGACTGATTATTGCTGTCAGTGTGTGTGTGTGTGTGTGAGTGTCAGTGTCAGTGTCTTAGATTCACTTGGCTTTCTCTGCCTTCCATTCTCTTCGTTTTGAGTTTATTGCCTTTCATTCTTTTGTTCGTCGCACGTTTCTGTGGTTTTATTAATGTGTGCTAAATGTGCCGTCAAAGACGTCTTCTACTTATAATACCCACTTGAATACATCTTCACATTCATACATATAATAACGCCACTCTGGCTCATTTTTATGAACACGATGCGTCTTCCCACATAAATATGGTTTATTTACCCAAACAAACAATGCATGTAAGGGCATGTCAAGGCCATCTATCTCAAGTTAGTTCATTCTCTACTTCAAATGCCAGCAATTTTCATGTGATTTTTCCCCTCATTTTCATCCATTCTTCTTGTGTTACAAAATCGCTGGCAATATTTCGCGCTTTACAACACTGGCATACACATTTGTGTGCCGTATGAGAACCATAAAATGTAGCTTAAATATATGACAGCCAATTCACCGCTAAACTAATTCCATTTGGCAATGCCCACATTAAAAAACTCAGCGCCAGCTGGAAAACTAACTCATAATCAGTTAAATTTTCCTGCTGCTGTCGATGTTTGTTTTGTTATTGTTTCTACTAGCGTAAAAATTTCACAATTTTCAGCATTTTACACAAAATTCTCGCTGTCGCAAAAATTTCCGCAAATTTATGCAATTAAAAGTTCTTTCCTCCATGGTAGAGGGATGGAGTAAAGAGTTTAAAAAGGGGAAACCAGTGTCGGGGTTAATTGGCAGCACATTAATTTTGCAACGCACATCAATTGCATATTTCAGTGTTGAGCTGAGCAACAAACTAAAACATTTTACGCAACCGTCACCACAAATATTTTTTGGCATAAAATATTTGTCATGTTAGTGTAGCAATTTTGGCCAAGCACGTTTAGAAAAGGACGGGAGGGGAAATGGGAGTTGAAAGAAGTAAACATAATGCGTCTATTTGCCACTTAATGAATTTTTCAATAGCCATACATAATAGGGGCGGCTGGGCTGGACGGGCTGGTTATGGCCCTTTAGGGGCGTGTCCTCGGCAAATGGCAAACCTGTGTTTTGTTCTGCGCCAACAACTTGGCTGCCAAGTTGGCAACTTTTGCCATGTGCCCCGCTTGGTTGCAAGTGGCAAATAAAGTAACGCCAAGTGCAACTTCTAAGTTTTTGCGCCCAACTTTTTTTTGTCATAGTTTTTAAATAGAAGCAGAAACCGTAGCAAAAGAAACACTTGACTGGTAAACAAACCGTCGACTGACGCAATGCAAAAAATTTCTGGGCTACGGGCTGCGACAGACTGTGCCAAGTTAAATGTAATTGTAATTTTTAATTTTAAGTGCTTTGCCAAAAACTGTATGCAAAAGTATTTTGTGCCAGCAATGCGAATGTTAATTGCGCAACACATAACTCATACAGCGCAAAAAAGAATAACGACAATGAGTGTGAGAAAGAGAGCTAAGAGATAGTTAAGTATACGGCGAGTGTGCTGCAATGAGGGTATCCCCCTTTAATGGTCTCTGCACCATCATAATTGGTTTTGCTGCAAAGCACCGACAACGTCAAATGTTGCCAGTTCATTCCCTGGGCACTGCTGCTGCTGCTGGTACATAAAGAATTACAATTACTGGAGTGTTCCCAGCAACACCTTCACCACAATATCGCCCAGTATTCAGCAGATCTTTTATAAAGTCATCAGTTGTACATGAGTCTTGATTCTTAGTCTAGAGTCGTTATTTTCTGCGGAATTTATAATCAATGTATAACTAAAGCCATTATGTAAGTGTTGTCAGAATTAATTAATTATTTTCGTCAAGTAAAAACTTGTTTTTTAACTTTTATGATATTTCTTTAATCCCAAGTTGCTGAATATCTGATTAATTGGTGAGGGAACCATTGTCCAACAAAATATTTTATGCAATCTTACAGGTTAAATACAAAAGTAGTTAACTCAAATAATAAAAAAGTATAAAGAAAAAATGAATTAACGCAGTTTGGAACACGGTAAGTATTATGCTCCTAAGGCAGTGTTCACACTGTAGACTCCGGAGGCAAGCTGCAATTGCTGGCAATTGTCAACTGACTCCTTTGCCTTTCGTTGTCCTGTCCCTCTGTGTGTGCTGATCCTTGCTGTGTGCTTAGTGTAGCCTGTATTGTTTCGATGTTGTGTTTGCTGAGGTCCTTTGTGCATTACTTATGAGCGGCAGTATTGTTGCCTGATAAATGCTGCGCGTTTGCTATAAAATCGTTTGTGCAGTCGTCCTGCAGGACAAAGCATAAATTTGGCCGTGATACAAGTGTACCACTGTACAGAACGGTGCATGCTACCCACACAGTCCTAGTCGATTGTCCTTAACAGTCCTTTTGCGCCTCGCTGCCACTGCAATTGTTTTCTATGGCGCATCGATGATATGCTCATGGACTTTGTGAGTGTTATCTTGGCCGTTTGACTCTTGCCACACACACACACACACACACACACACTCATGGCTAGTAATCGCATCACTATATGGCTTTTGGCTCGCTTTTATTGCCGATGCGCCGTTTAATTTTCGCTCAGTTGCCTCTCGGTATAAATAGTGTGATTTTAATCAGCGTGAAATCGTTGATTTCCCTGTTAAACTGCAACTGACTGTCTGCTCGAAACTTGATTATCACCGAGTTACATGCCACAAAGCATGTATGTGTGTGTGTGTATGTGTATTTCGCCTTTCACAGCCTGCAGGCCAGTTCATTGTTCATTATCAATTTGCTGAAATAATCGAATTTTCCGACCAGACATCAACCAGTCAATGTTAGGCACTTTGTCGTCAACTTTGAGCAATCAATAACAAATTAAGTGTAAGTGTTAGTAACTAAGAAGAATTAGGTGCCAAATGTATTCAGATTGTTTTTCCTTACTTGTATGTTATTTATGAAGTGGCTTTAATGAAGTTAAATATATTTATAAATGCTCTCTTATACTTTCGGCATATTGTAATTGAACAAAAAAAAAAGAAATTTCAATTTGCTCAAACTTTTTTGGAGTAAAATAAGAATAGGGACAGAAAAAGATGTAGAGTTCTAGAGATTGAATGCACTAGAGCAAGAAGACAATTATTTTTATATTTGTATCTATGATAGTATGAAAGCCAACAAATTAAATCATTATCCTTCCCTTTTCCCCCTTCAGCCGAGTTGTTCTTGCCAACAAATGTAATTGAAATAAATTCTTGGCCACAATATACAAATCACAACCAGCAGAAGCAGCCACTGTAAAGTAACAACAATTCATGTTAAATTTGCAAACCCTTTGCAGCTGGTTGACCCTTTTTTTGTGTGTATGTGTGTGCTGTGGCTGCTGTTGGTCCTGTAAATTTCAGGCACATATTTTAGGTTAGATAATTATAGGTTGGTCTCGGGAGCGGTGACGGCCACGGGAACGGAGTAGGATGTGGTCGCCAAACTGCGATGCTTTGGTTAGCTTGGCAAAATTATTCCTCACTGTCGAAAATTCAATATTCGCGAGCTGTGTCCTGCCCGTGGCCTGGTCGCGTATCCTGCCGACATTCTGGCAGTCTGGTCAATTTTTCTGGCTAATGATTTGGTTTCCGTGTGGATGTGGGGGTGTCTGTGCGTGTGTGTGAGTGTGTGTGTGTGCTCATAGAACTATTGTGGTTAGGTGTGTGTTAAATTTATGGCCTGCCAAGTGGTTGATTGTGAATGCCAGCGTGCGACGACTGGCGCTGAATTGTGAATGCGAATGAGAATGTGAATGTGAATGTGGCTTAATCGAATAGCTCCACGAGCTGCGGCCGCAGAGAATAGACGCATATTCAGTGAAATGACTATTGAAAGCTGAGCAAATGTGAAAATGTGGAACAGCAGCATAAATTAGCATACCAAATAGAGACATCTCTTCCAATTAACAGTTGTCATAGCTCCAACAAGAACTAAAACTGCTTTCAGTTACCATTTTCCGCATTATCTGATAGGAGTTCTCATTAAACAGTGTACAACATGAAACACGGTTTAAAAAAGATAACATGCCACAAATCCATTAAAGTGTCTCAGTTAAATAGACAATTGGGTAATACGTTAAACAAGTTAATAAGCATTTTTAAACTTCTCCACAATGAAGCAGTTACACTCAAAAATAGTTAAATCGATGCCAATAATACCGAACTTTAATTGCCATACGAGCATCAAATATTTAATCGTTATATGTTTAATGACTTTTAGTCCTAAAGACTCTGAACTTCTATCTAATGAGCGTTCCCATTAGAGTGAAATTTAAATTCCCAAATTAATTTCAGTAGCCAATGGGTGAACTAATGTTACACACACATTCTCACATTTGTATCTGAGTTTTTAAGCTCCAATCTGTAAAGTTTACAGTGGTAGTTGCTGGTGGCATTTAGTTAGTGTTGACTTACATGAATGGCAATGTGCACAGCCGATTGCATCAATTAAGAGTTGACAAAGTTCAACATGTTCTCCCCACAGAAAATCTCAACTTGAAGTGAACATTGCAAATTTCTTAAATTTCTCAACAGTTTGCAAATTTTTACTCTGTTTAAGGGTGTGTGTGTATAAGCTGCTCCTGGGCAAACTTTATTTGATAGGTAATATTCGGAAGTTGTGTGCCAAATATTTGGAGCACACTTTATTGACCAATATGTGAAAATGCCACAGACTGTTGCACACTCTCTTTTGCAGATGTTTGCAAAGTTGTTTCCTACAATCGACAGTTGCAATAAACATGAGTATCAGACCACCAAATAATGTTGCACCAAAGAAAAAGCTAACAGGAGAAAGAAATTAGTTTGAAATTAAAGTCGGAATTTTTGATGCTTTTTGTGGAGAGGTAAAGCGCTTAGCCTTTCTAAGCAGGCTTTTAAGAAGTTTTTAAAATTCTTATGTTTGAGTTAGTTTAACAAATAATTTCAAATTTGAAATTAATTTCAATACATTTTACGTCAAATTCTCTCTCTTTTTTTAATAGTTACCAAGCACATTATTTAGACATTGAAAAAATGGGCTTTTGGGTTTTAATATGCAGACTGCTGCTATTTAGATTTCTATGATAAATTAACATTGCATATGGAAAATATCATTGAGCACAATTGTTGTTAAAAGTCAATATTGAATCAAGTTGATATTTATGTTATACTAAATTGATTATTAATGTCAAAATCAGCTGCTAAGATCAAACATCAAGACACTTTTAGTGTAATTTAAGTCTAAGCTCAGCAAAATTTTTTTAATAATTTTTTTGCCAAGAAAGTATTTGCAATATTTGGTCTGATGGAAAATAACAATAGTGGAAATTCATAAGAAAGGCCCCTCGCATAAAATGTAATGTAGTGCATAATGTCAACTTTGATTCAACAACTGAAATCCTAATGAAATTCAAGGCGCTGCTTTTGCAGCATCATCCAGATGGAAGGACATACAAAGCATAAGAAGTAATTGGCATGCAATAAAGTGAGAGCGAAAAGAAATGTCTACGCTGTGCACAGACACACACACACACAAACACACATTTATACACATAAAGGGAGGCACACCCACATACTTATGCTTGTGTTCAATCTATTTGCACTAAGTGTTCGTTAGAAAATGTTTGCATAGCAGCACTCAACGTCATTCAAAGCACATGTAAAGCAGCAAGAAGTGAACGGATCGAGTGTATAAGTGAATAAATAAATGTGTGTGTACGAGTCTGTGTGTAAGTGTGTGTGCGTTAAAAAAATCAAAGAAAATCAATAAAGGCAAATTGTCGTAGGAAAACAGAAATGTGCATCATTTTCACTTTATGTAAATTGCAAAATGTGCGCCGATGGAGTTGAAGATGGTGGCAAAAATCTGCAATAAGCAACCAACGAGTTATATAAATGACTACACATATATTTCATATATGTATGTATGCATAAGAAAGTGTGTCCAATTTGACATTTTTCTCATATCAAATGAATAAAATATCCAGAGGCATAGGCATATACACGGTGACAACAAATTACTGTAAAAATTGATATGTTTTTATATCCAAAAGAATTATTATTTTATTTAATTGAACTAATAATAATGTTTTATAAATAATGAAAATTTTAAAATAACAATTTGAAGCTGCACATGATTTGAATAATAGAAAACATTTTAATATAATTTCCTATATTCTCTGAATATTTTAAATCTATTTACACAACATTTAGTCCTTTATTTTGGTATAAAACTTAACAAGTTAATTTTAATGCGTTTTTATTATTTAAAATGTAGTTCAACATTTTTTAAAAAATCATTTATTACTTCAACAAACTGTTAAAACTTTGACCCCCGATTTTTCTGCTTTTAGTGCACGCCACTGTTCACTGTTTATATGCATACATATGAGTGTATGCGCTTGAGTTTGTATTTGGCATGTGTAAATGCATGGCTGACAAAAGGCATTTGCATATTTAATGTTATTACGTTATTTTGCATGCCACACAAAAATTTATGATTGCATTCGGGCCGAGCTACCGAGCAACGCCCAATTTCTGGTTACAGTCACAACTCTGAGTCCGACTCCAACTCCAGCTCCATTTGCAACTTGACGGCATTCCGAATGCGCATATTCGTTATGTTTTCCACAAATTTTACAATAATTTCGTTACAACTTTTTAGCAGCAAACGCTGCATGAGTTTTACACTCCTACTCCATCTGCTCCTGTTTTTGGTTCTGTTGCTGCTGCTAGTCCTGTTTCGGTTCCTTTTCCGTTGTCCTTGTCTTCGTCATCATCATAAATAATAAAATTATTTTGCTGCCAGTTTGAATTTACGCCCACTGTGACGCCCTAGCCAAGGCAAATATTGAAAAATGTAGCGATAAATGCAGAAAAAAGTGCCATTAAAATCTCGTTTCAGATAACAATGCAAGCGGTTGAGAGCGAGAGAGGGGCAGAGAAAAAGTAAATAGAGACTGAGACAGAGACAGAGGAAAATAGTGAAACACAGGAGAGCCTTTCTGTTGTTGTCAAGCTAAGAATTATAATTAAGAGAAGAAAGAATATTGGCTTGTATTTCTGAACAATGGAATTTATTACTCCCACGTGCGAGAGATGCCTTTAAAAACTACACAATGTTTGACTAGATGATACCCTATATTCATTAATGATGCAAAGTTGTTTCCTCCACGGCTTAAGTCATAAATCCGAATACTCTTTTATCATTGCTTATTCTCCAATTTGATTCTGCGTCAATATTTTATTCTTTTGCAAAATTTAAGTTTTTTCCTAACTATGCCCCGTTTTTCCATAAATACCCCTTGACTATTTGAAAAATTTTAAATGTCGTAACTATGTCAAATGTTTACCGATTTCCTTGTGGAAATCTACCATTGACACTGTTGAAAGGATGTGTGCTTTTTATAATTACAATAACAATTAAGTTTTCAAATTAAATAGAAACTGTTGAAAATCCAGGCCCGAAATAAGAACACAGTTGTTATTTACTTTTACGTTATGATTTATATTTTGATTTAAGCACGGCACTGCACATCGATCTACACATTTCAAGAATTAGTGTTGAAATTTAATATTTAATAGAAACAATTGGGGAAACTCGTTATATCGGCATTATTTGCCGATTGATCAAACTCTCTATTAACTTTTTTTGTCGAATCATAGTTTATTTATATGCACATCACATAACGAATCTATTATGAAGGCAATTTAAAGGGTTAAGATTTTTGGGGCGTAATTTCAATTTGCCTAAAATTAATAACAATGTTGTTAGCATCATGTGGCCGACTCACAGGGGCAAGTGATGTAACCACAGCTGCCACGTGGTAGCCCAGATTGGCTGTCCAGCAAAAACCCAACAATCTGAGCTTCGAGTGTGACTTCAGTCACTTTTAATGCCCGGAAACTAAAGGCCAAAGCCCTTCTAACAAAATTGTATTGTGTGCGGGGGGAAAAAACACGGAAGTGCCTAGACACATACATACACCGGTATACGTTTAGTTGTATTCGTGTGAGATCCGACAATCATGGTAACCGCAAATCATCATGGATATTTCGAAAATTTCATTATAGTCTCGGTCTGGTTTGCCCAAAGGTGGATGGGATAATCCACAGAGCATTTGACTGAATGTTATCTACAGTAGAGAAATGATGTCAATGAATGGTTAGATGAGGTGTGCACAGGCACCCTATGGGAGTGTGTGGATATGTGTGTGGCTTACATAACTTCCCACACACACACACAGAGACACAAACACACACTCGCACATAGACATCCTGGCATTTGAAGGCACGCAGTTAATGATGGCTCAACCTCAGCTCGATTTGAGTCCCGGGCTGACAGGCACAGTCGACTCATGGGCGGGACTTTCATCTAGACATGGCTTGCCTCTGCCTCTGGCTCAGCTATATATATATATATATATTTATTTATTTTTATTTGCTGTTGTGCTTGGTTATTGTTGTTGGCGCGTCGTCAGCATCGTCAGAGAATCGTCTATTGTCTCATTGTCTGTGCAGCCATGTATGATTTTTTATTATAAATAAGCTTGTAGGCATGTGTCGGTCTCTTTCTACATGCCAACTAAACTACAGCCGTAATCTCAAATGGCAAACAACAACAACAACAATATCAACGGCAAATGTCTGACAATCATGTTTGTTTCTCTGCCATCCTCGAAATGCCTCCATATAGAGAAAATGTTTTTTGTGCGATTTAACTTTAAGATTTAAAGGAAACATTGACCGGAATTATGAGTACATTACTTGCATGAATTGTTTACTGTTTTTAAACTGTAGGAAACATTGACGAGTTAAACAATTGTGCACTGCATAAATATAAATTTTAACTCTCTCTTTTGTTTCTTGTTTCTCATTGCAGATTTCAATCATGTTTCGCTGTTATGGTAAGCATTTTGTAATTAAATTATTATTAGATTAATTATAGCTGAGAAGTTTAAATATACTGTACTTCCGAAGGCGGCACCTGAAAGTAATCGTATATCATTCCAACTTAATTTAAATTCTTCAAACTTCCAGAGATTAGATATCTGCTCCCTAAAGACCACTCGAATTCCATGAAGCTTGTTTAAGAAAATAATTTACAAATGCTAAATCGAAGAATTTGATGGATTTGCATATATAGGCAAAATGAAAAAACACAAATTTTGTGAGTGCCAGAAATCCAGTCAATTTAATGAAAAGTAAGAAGTCCTTAAGGCAGATAAATCAATGCAATCATCTGCTCGCATGTTTACCTGTCTATTGAAACCAATTTCTGTCCTGGATTTTACATATTAAACTTCAACATTTCCCTCACACTCAATTTGTTTAGCAATAAGCAAACAAGTCGAGCCAAATCTCTTTCTCTTACAACCTTAACCCCAAATACCCCAAAGGAAATGCTAGCTGTGAAGAATAAAAGTAAGGAAAGAAATAAGTGTAGGATATGTAAGGTTGCTGTTGTTGTTGTTCCTGTTTGCCTGCGGCTATTTATCGACTGTGCATTGCAACACTAGCTCAATCCCAGGTTTAAATGAATAATAGGAGCCACCCCTAGTTGGTTTAGCTTTAGCCCCGATTTCAATTCCAACCAATCCGAAGCATTTCCATTCAACAAAGCCATACAATGAATTCAGGTTGAAAGGGAAACTGAGATTGGGTTGCCTTTGTGGTTGAGGTTGAGGTTGTGGCAATGCCATCAGCTGATTGCCATTATGTTGTTAAGGTGAAAAACGCAGAGCGCATTCTTGTTGCCATATTGAGTGCAATGGATTGCATGTTGTGGTCTCCTGTTGAGTGGAAAATGAGTTAACACTTAGGTGAGTAAATCATTGCATTTCGCCATTCTCCAAATAAAATTATCAGTCAGGTGCACGAAAGCCATAAACTTCTTTTTCTGCACGTAACACATTGCGTATACGCCATGTGAATAGTAGCCAGACAATGACCAGTTATTCATCAGACCAACTTGACCCTTGTGACGTGCCAAAATCTAATTTGATTTTAAATTGGCGGTCTGAGGCTGACACAACCAATTTGCTGTCTAATTTAATATGCAGCAGGCAGAAAGCTACGAAATGAAAGGAGTAGAAGCGTAAGGAATGGACAAATAATTTGATTCCCAAGTTATTGTCTGAGGGGCAGTTTCATTTTTTTTTATTCCTATATATTGCCATTTTGAATATCGAAAAAGTTTGCTGAAGACTTTTACTTTGTTGCTGGCTGTGGCTTGGATAAACTAAGGGGTTTGAATATGCATATAATTCATAGGAGATATTCTCGAGTATACTCGTATATTCTTTTTCGCATGTTAAGGCATGTCTGACCAAGCATAGCAAAACTTTAAAATGACTTTTGTCTACTGCGTCGCAGACATTTCTATTTGCACTTGCACATATTTTGGATAAGTGGGAAATGAGAGAGGGAGAGTTCTTCATAGGGGCCAAGGGATATGAAACAACAACTTTTGGCAACCAAGTTTAGTTTAATTAAAAGAAAAAAAAATTACGACTCTTCGGAGAAGTTTGCATGCATTTTGTGACATGTCGACAAAACTATTTCAATTTATGTAACGTTGCATATTTGACATGAAGTTTTGGCCACTCTTTGCTTTACAAGAAACTGCCAGGATATGTGAAGTGTGTATGTAAGTGTGTTTTTTACAAGATTTCCTTGCAACATTTTGAATAATTTTTGCATTGGCCAATTACTTAGTTTTTTTTTGTCGAAAACTGTTGACTCTTTCTGCAAATATATAAAATCTCTTTCTTATAAATAACATTTTATTTATTATAGTTTATTATTCGATTGTTACTAAAAGTAGTCCAATATTTTATTTTCGCCTTTTTGGTACTACACAATTTCTGTTTGCCTGAGGAATAATTGAATACTCAGTAATTGAATGGATGTTTAGAGCAATCACTAAAATAAACTTAATTTAATTCACTTTTAATGCATTTACCATTTTTTTATTTAACTGCTGGCAATCAAAACATTTAAAATTAAATGGAGGCATTTAACAAGATTTTGAAGACTAAAAAGCGGCGTTCATTTCATTCGAAAAAGTTGCACTGATACATGCAAGAACTTTTTCCAAAAACAAATATTAACAACAATAACAACAGCAGCAAGAACAACAACTTGGCTGAGCTCTTATTTCATGCGTGGCGCAACTTGTCATCTGCAGAAAATAACTTGGCACGATAAAGGAAGGCTGCGTTCCGACTACTTTCTTGCCTTAAAAGTTGAGAAACTTTTCTTTACCTTTAACGCACACACAGACTTGACTCGCTTGGAAGCAGCCTCGACAGACGTCTATCAGCCTGAACTTCCCTACCTTCTACATAACATATACATATACCGTGTATATCTTGCATACAGGAGATTACCAACGCTTATGCAGAGTCTTGCGTAAAATTCCTTTCTTGGTCTTGAAAGTTATTTTTATTTAAAGCCTTTTACATTATTTCATATTTAAATATTTAATAAATATTCATTGCAAATCCATGTAACTCTCACACATTGTTCCGGAATCTTAGTTCTCTGTTTTATATAGTAGATGTGCATATTTATCACAAAATACCTCAATATTTCTAAAAACATAAAATAATTTTTAAATTCATTTTGTATTAATTAAAATTTGAGATGAGATATATTAATTTATATATTCTCATTTAGTACGTGTCACGAGACATTCAACTCACTTGCATGTAGAACTAGTTTGAGCAGTGGCATTTTCTCTCGAATTAATTTCCAGCAGCTGCGTTTTTGTAAATTCCGTTCCACAATTTCCGGCCGCCAAGAACAACGCAACAAAGGGCTGTCAGTTTTGTTTATGTTCGCACACACTCAAACACATACATAGAAACTCAGGTTTTTTGCACACTTGTTTATAATGAAAATATGAAAAGTGCAGGCATAAGTTGCAAGTTTTTACCGAGCTGTGTGGCAACTCGGAGTTATCTATGGCATGTATGCTTTGAACTTGCCACCTTCCGCTGTAATTCAAAACAGTTTTTGTTGCTAGTATGATAACGACATGTATGTGCATGTGTGTGTGTGTGAGTGTGCGAGTGTGAGTGTGTGTGTCTGCTATCAGCTGCTTCCTGTTGTTAAGTTTTGTTGGCAAACTCTGGACTAAAAACTGGGCAAGTCGATGCTGAATTTAATGCCACATTACACAAAATGTTGCACATGCAAATGGTATGAAAATCAAAACCAATTCAATTTTAAAGAAGAACCGCAAAGGGAGGAGAAGAGAGAAGAAGATAGAGAAGGAGACCATAACGCTGATGCTTATTGCACACTCGAAGTGCTTCTGCCTTTGACAACAGCAACAATTGCAAGTGATAATAAAAATCAAATGTTATTGAGGCGGCAGCCAACAGGGACGTGGCATGCAACGAGGCAGCAGCACACAAACAACACAGCAAAGCACAGCACAGATGCAAAACAGCTCTCAGCAGTAAAAAGTCAATATGCCACTCTGGTGCATTACTCAAGTAGGTAATGTTGTGGTTCATGAAAATGGCAAACTGGCAAGCCAACAACTTGCCACAGACAGAGGCAGAGGCAGAGTCAGAAACACACACACACACAGTTTCCAGTCGCTCGAGGCAGCGGTAAAAGTTGAGTTTTACCAGCATCTTAGATTTTAGCCAGCTTTTGCCTTTTGTTGTTAATCGGCTGAAAAAGTAATGTACACTGATAAAAAAAAGGATCTAAAATCAAGATTTTGGTCTCAGAACTAAGAACATTGGTCTAAAAAATGCGTCGAGAACATGAAAATCTTGAATTAAGAAAACACATCTTGATTCTAAGAACATTTCAATTAAGACCAAGTTCTTATTTATAAGATTATAAATTCTTATATTTTCAAGTCCACAAATCTTAGTATAATAATAAAACTTATTATTTTTTTAAGATTATATGTTCTTATTTATAGACCAAAAAGTTTTGAATAAGAAGGTTGAGGTTTAGTAATGTCACTATAAGACAAAACAACAAACAAAAACACAAAAACACTTGCAGAACGCAAGGAGCATGGCTCGGTATACAGCTATTTCAAGAGATACCAATCTCTATCATCACCACCGTTGTGCTGACTAGACCAGCGATCCAAGCCTAATGTCATCTTTGAGACGCCAGAACCAGTTGTGAATTTTAGGTCTCAAGAAGTGGCAAAATTTTAAGATTTTTGTTCTTATTTTAAGAGAAAAAGATCTAAGATCTAAGATTTTTATTCTTATTTTAAGAACTTAAGATTTTTTAGAATAATATTCTTAGTTTTAGTAATTTGGTCTTAAAATGGTCTTATATTAAGAACAAAATATTTAAATTTGAGAATTTTATTCTTATATTAAGAACTTACGATTTTTAAGAATAATATTCTTAGTTTTAGTAATTTGATCTTAAAATATTCTTATTTCAAGAACAAAATATTTAAGATGAATGTTCTTGATTTTAGAAAGTGGTCTTTTTTTTCAGTGTACTCAAGTGGCACAAACTCTTGCAGCCCAACTGTCTGAATGCAAGCTGATTCAGATTCCGATTCAGTTGCAGATGCAAAAATGCGGTTTTGCCATTTGCTACTGCATTGCATCGAGCAAGTTCAATAGTTCAATGCATGTACAACAGCAGGTTTAACGACTGAACCATAAAGTCAAGGTTTTATAAATTCCATAAATATAATCATAACAATTGTAGAGCCACTAAAAGACATTCTGACATTCATAGAATCTCTTTCCTTAATAAAACAGAAGGAAAAAATAATATAAACTTTAAAGATGTAATTGAAATAGGAGAACTTTTTTAATTTCAAAAGCAAATTAAAAAATAATATCAATCCCAATGACTTTAAACGTTCTTTAGCATTACGTTCTCAGCAAGAGTTTTCCAAAAAAATAAATACCTTATATAAAACGATGTATTGTTGCCATTTAATTGAGATTCATAAAAATGTTTTTAGATACAACGAATATTTATTATATTCAGAGAGATTGGTTCAACGTCTAACAAAAATTTTTATGTTTTATTAAAATTCTTTGGCATTTATTTGCCACAGAATTAAAGTCACACATTTTCTGATATTTTCCTTACATAAGTTCTTAATGAACATATAAATAATAAAAATAATACGTATTTTATTTTGAAAATAGAGTGAAAATATGAAAAAAAATGCCATCACCTGAAAAGATATTTTCATACCATAGTAAAGTGATTTAGCCCAATATTGAAATGAAAAGCTTGATATGCATTAAAATGTTTATCTACTGTGAAATTCAAGTAAGAGACTTTATTAGATTAAGGATTAATAAAGCAAGCGCTTAAATAATTCAAATGTGTTTCATGTAATAATCTTATACAATATGACTTATGTTTTAACTTAAAGTCAAATAAATTGTCGAATTTCTCTTTGCTCTGCCTTTACATTTATTTGAAAGAAGAAAAAAGTGTTGTATGTTTTTGCTTTAAACAACACTGCACATACTTGACGTGTATAGAAATAACGTCATAGAAATTCAAGGTTCACCTATTTTAAAATTACAAATTTGACATTTATAGAGAACAGCCTACAACAATAAAGTTAGAGGTGTGTTGACTGCCGTTTGAAGTGATTTCCAATGAATTATAAATGTGTTTTGTGCTCGCTTCTTAGAAGTTGCTCAATCCATTTCAAGTGCTGAGTTGTTGTGTCCATCTTTGTTGCTCTTGCTGCTTGTACAATAAATGAACGAAAACCTATTAGAGCTTGTCGTAAGTTCAACTGTTTATTGGCTATTTACCCGCTTTCCCCGACTCATCGGACTTGGCTCCACTGTGCAGCCAAATATTTTACCGTACTTAATTGAAAATGCACTTGAGCTCGTGCTCCAGCTCTCGTCTGGACTCGACTCGACTTGATTCGACTCGATTCAGCTCGACTGGAGCATTTCTAATGAGCACTTAACAATTACGTACTTACTTGCGTCCTGGGTGATTTCATTGCAATTCCTTTTTACTCATTCTTCGCTCAGTAAATTCTGTTCGTCCATCTCCTCTCTTTCTCGCTCCCTCTCTCGATATTCTTTTCTCTCTTTATTTGTGTGCTTTTCCGCTGGCTGCAAAGTTTATCACATACTTTGCTCTAGTTTATTCAGCAATGTTCGTTTAATCAAAGCCAACTTGACCAATAATAAGGACATCGTCGCCAATCCGGTGGGGGGGAGGGGATGAATTTACCTTATTCCCAAGAGCACTTCAAGATGCACTATCCTGTTTAAATGGAGTGTGCCTCAAAGTGAACAAGCTGTCGCACATCAAGTCTCTTCTCTCATCTCACAGCTCACTTTGCTTTGATTGAACTCTGTGCAAATGTTTGCCCTTTAAATATTCAAGTAAATTGAAGTCTAACTGTGTCATAATTGCATGGCAACATGGCATAAGCCTCAGTCTTACAACTTTGCCCCGCACTCAACTTTATTGAGCTGACAGGCTGTCGATTGAGTCTCGCATCACGATTTTGACCAGGCTAAGTGGACGGTTTTCCTTACGAGGACACAGCGATCTGAGCCACTGTTAACAAGTGGCTCGCATGTCCCTGTCGAATTAATAAACCAGCACTCAGTGGCAAGCTCTCAGTTCACTCACTGTTTCTTGTCGTTATGCGCATAAAACCCAACTGTGATTTCTATACACTACTTACTTCACTTAGATTAGAGTGGAAGTGATTGATACAAAAAAAATAAAATTTTTTTTTGCCTTGGTTCAATTTTACACAAAGGAAAAAAAAATATTTTTAAACTGTTTTCGATTTACTTACTTACATTTTAACCAAACTCAAGATAATGATTTTATTATTGTTACACTGTTTGAAAATGCAGCACTATGAATCATTCTAAACTGTTTACAGGGCATAAGCTTGTCGATTATGCTCCGCGCAAATACGATTACACATTATTTTTGTACTTTTCTTTGCTACGAATTTATGTGGCAAGCACGTTAATGATATGACCAAGTCCACTTGAGTGTGTGCCTGTTTGTTTGTGTTTGTGTGTGTGTCTGCGTGTGTGTGTGTGTGTTAATTATGCACGTGTGCAGGGCGCGTGGGAGGGGAACAGGTCGAGTCACATTAGTTGTGTGCTTGTGTTTGTTATGATAATGAGCAGCAACAATTAATCGTGTAAGGCGCTGGCAAATGCGATAAAGGCAAATGAATTTTGTATGTGTGTGTGTCGAAAGCACAAAAAGAATATCATTTGGAAAATGAGCACACTTTAACACCACTCAGCCCTTAGATTAAATGGCCAACAGTAACTACATACTCACACACACACACACACAAACACTTAGGCAATGTTTTGGCTGTGGTGTGAACTCTTTAGCAATTGTTTCCATTCTGATTATTGCAGCATTCATTGCGCTCTTATGGCTTTTCCACTCTACTATTGTTTCTGTTTTGCCAACAATTGCAATAATCGACACGCCCATTTACACAACAACAACTTGTCCGTTTGCTCCGCGCATACAAAGTATTTAATTTTTAAAAACAAGCATTTAATGTAAAGGCCACAGCTATTAAGAAAGTTGTGTATGAAAAATGAAATGAAAAGTGGGCGTGGTTTGTTCAATTTTCACTTTATCCTCGTGTCATCGTTCCTTGAGTTACAGTCAATCTGATATATTAACAGCCACTTGTAATATAAGGCTAAATAATTACATTTCATTTGCCAATTTAATCGCATTTACTCGATCGCAGCGAATGTGTGAAATAATGCATTTAAAATGGAATCAACAAGGAGCTTAAACCATTCAACAAATATGGCTCGTGGAATTTATTAAATACAATTCGAATGGTGTTTAAGCTGGATTAAGTGTGTGTTGAAGTGAACGTTGCGTATACTTGATGTACTTATGTGACAATAGGTACACTTGATCCCATAGACTTATGACTTGCTGTTATGACGATTGAAGGGAAAGGCAAATTATTTAAAGTGTGATTTTCCTTTGTGACATGACCATAATCAGGCACTTAGTTCCTTTGACTTGACGAGATAATTCTCAGAAAGATAATAAATTAAGATATTACTCAACATAGGTATGTTTTGCATGTGTATAATGAATATGACAATAAGATGAATAAAAAATAAAATAAATTAGTTTTATTGCATTGTCATTGCAATATAAGGAGAATTTCATTTCTTTAAAATCTTTTCAACTTAGCCTTCACTACATTTTGTTATAATTATACTTTCATAAAGAATTTATACTATTTAATAAAAGCTTAGGAATTACAATTCCAACTTCCACTTACACTAACGGCATGCACATACTTTTATAGAGTACTGTACTGAATGAATATTACAGAAAACGTTCATCACGTAGCGTTTGGCAATTGATTGTGAAATATGTTGAGTTGGCAACGGTCAGAGGGGTCAGTTTTCTCAATTCGAGAAGCGAGAAGCGAGATTCGTTCGCTGAGTGATTTCGTAATTAACACAAACTGTTGAAATGGGCGAGGGGGGGCAGTGTGAAGAGGGGAACGAGGCTGTGGTGGGGTCGAGCTGATGACCCTGGACTGGCCGCCTCTTCACATTCACAGAATGCCAGGCAGGCACGTGAGCATAAAAAGCTCCGACACGCATCAGGCTCAGGATCTAGGGCCTGAAACAAGCATGTGGTTCGAGTGGGTTCGGTGGGTTCGAGTGGGTTTTGGGTGGGTTTTTCGGTGGGTCAAGCTGTGCGGATGTCATTTGGGTGCTGAGTGCAGAGTTTGCTGATGCTCTTGATGGCACGCACTGGGCAGAGTCGACGTGACAATAAAGCGCCGAACCGTTAAACTATTGTGTACTATAGGGATTAATGACATTTACATAATTTGCTCATGTGCGTTTGATGTGCTGTGCTGTGTTTTGTTGTGTTGTGCTGGGTGTGTGGTTGTTTTGGGTTGGGATCAATGTAGGTGTTGCCTTCAACTTCGCATAAAACCAACAACGGAAACATACATTGGTATTGGCCACTCGCACGAACAGCTGCTGCAACATGATTGAGCTTTCAATTTGTTGGCCATTCTCAATGGATGCCCTCCTATTCCCTCAAAACCACTTTCCATTCCCAATACGCAACAGAAGCCATCAAGCAACAAGAGGTCAGAGGGTAGAGGGCAGAGAGGTGGAGGGCGTACTAGTGTGTCCAACAATTTCTGTACATTGCCACGTGGTAGCCCATCATTCTCTTTCTCTCTCTCTCTCTCTCTCTCTCTGTCTCTCTGTCTCTGATGCGTGCTCATTTGCCACACTAAGCCGCTGACAATGAGTTGAATTTGTGGATGAATGGGTGGGTGAGTGGTGCATGAATAGAAGAGCACCACTCAATTCCCTCCATTCTCTTATTTTCAGCGATAAAACGCAAAATAAAGTGGCGTGGACTTTGCACCCTGATTACCTGTGATTTTTCCAATCATCAGCAAACGCTTTGACTCTCTTGCTAATTATGCGAATACTTGCATTCGTCGTTCTATTGGTTATCATTAATCATCACATCTCTGAATAGTCATTGCATTCACATGTTGTAATCTTTATTTAAATAAATATACTCGTATGCTTAATTGAATTACGAATTCGAATTGAATCTATGAGTTTGTGTTAAGAACTAAACTCTTGGAATATCTATGAATTTGTTTAAAGAGGTACGTGGTCGGGCATGTCAGTCAGTTAGAAATTTTGACAATTACAGAAACAACCGCAGGGCATTCGAGCTCGTCGAGCGAGTCACTGATTCGCATACAAAAATAGCTGGAGAGTTGTCAGCAGCAATGGCACGGTGACAGTGAAAACAAGAAATACAAAAACGGGTAAAAAGAATGGACGCTGTCAAACCACAATGGAGTCAGTAGCTCTATTCGTGGATAACTCACGCGCGTGGTTTTGGCATCGCTATGAGTAAAACTCATGTCACTGGTTCTGTTCCCGCCCTTGGTAACGCCCACTTGATTCGAGCAGGGCAGAACTCAAACTCAGTCCACATCTCTGTAGCAACGACAATTGCATCGAAAATTGGATTAAGCCATCATGCAGTAAGGAATCCAATGGCAGCTGTCTGTCAAACGGACAAGTTGCAGTCGACACGACTAACAACTGAGCTATCGCCTATAATTAAAGACTCATGTTTGTAATAAACGACTGTGATGGTTTTGTTGAGATTATAAGGCAATCTAATTGTAAAAAGATGGTAGGTTTCTGCAATATAACTTGATTTGATGGTTTTTAACATGGGAACACATTGGGCGCCATTCACAGTCACAACTAAATATTTACATACCTTTACAAGAAATACATACATTTTCTAGGAATACCTTGGAAGAACTTCCCACGTTGGGCGCCATTTACTGATACTTTACATTTTTTATACATTTTGATATGTTGAGTCTTCTAAATAAGTTAGCTTTTTTACCTATGGTATCGCGCTATAAAAACTTTCTTTGAACTTAGTTTCTAGCTGTGACGATAGCCCTACGTTGGTCGCCAATTTATGGTTATTAAATTCGTTATTTCCAAATGTATTTGTGGACAAAGTTACCCCGTCGAGTGTAGCGCACTCTGTAAAAATTTTCGGAATGTGTGCAACTATTTCACTTCCCTTATTTCTGACTGCAGCTCATGAGGAACAGCTCGCACATGCATTTGGCTCGTTCGACAACGAGAATAGCATTTTATTCGACATCATCGCTCGATGTCATCACAGCCAGTCATATTTCATAGTTTGTCCATTCGTTCCACACTCTGACTATTTGTCTATCTAGTATCTGCTGGGGCTGACACAACCGTTGCACTTGTTTGCTGAAAGCAGAATAGTCGCAGCTCGGTATTTGGGTTTGCGAATCGTTGATGCGACGTGATGTGGCAAGACTTTTGCCTGGTTGAGCATGACAATGCCAAAAATGGTCGGTCGGGCAGCAATGGCGTCTAGTCAAGTTTTTCCAGCTGCTTTTTGGGGTATATATAATGTGAATGTATAGACTCGTATATTACTAGATTACACGTGTCAGTGGCCATGTCAATTGTTCAAATGAGTTGGTATTTAATGTGCCTCGCAGACTGACTGCTGAGTTGTTACAACTGTGCGGTTGCAAAAATCAAAACTATCGACAGACTCGTCGTTTATACGAGTAAATATACTTTTTGATGATGTGCACAACGATTCAACAAACAAACTGCGAATGAGCTAGAAAAACCACAATATTAATTTTACCAAACAGTCACCACTAATAGGAAGCGTACTCCCCTTGACTCATGTCTTTTGCAGACCACGGGACAATCATTATCGTCATGATTATCATAATCGCATCAGCATGTCAGCAGCTTAATTATCAGCTTAATAATCAGCCACATGCTGATTAAACCAGCCCACATAATCATAATCAAAAAGTTGTCGACCCTTCGCGAACTCGAGCTCGAAACTCGCGACATGTGTGTGTGTGTGTGTGTGTGTGTGTGTGGCATGTGCTATTTAACGATAATGAAAGCGAACGCTAGATGGCGCCCTTTAATAATTTCTGCATTTAATTCTTCCCAATTTCCCAACAACTTTCTTGTTGGAGCTACTTCATGTCCTACTTTCCCTAATCTCCTGCTCCATCTCTCTCTTTTCTCAATCTGTCCTTGTCTCTCTATCCCTCTCTATCTCTCTTGCTCTCTAATGCATATTTCTTGAGTCGATAAATGGCGAAGCGTTTAATGTGATTTAACTTGGCGTAAATTTCGGTCAAACTATTTTGGTGGCGACTGTGCGGAGGACCTCAAAGCGTAGGAAGACGATGATGCAGCAAAAGCTGCGGCTAGAGAAATTGAGTATAACAAGGAACACGTTGCGCATTAATAACTTGTGATTTATTTACTGGGCCACTTTACCCCCTTTTGCATACATCTGCAGCACAAAATGGCGTCAAATTACTCTTAGTTAGACGAAAGTTTTCTATCTGTGTGTATGTGAAAGTAGGTAAGTGCATATATGTGGGTGTTAAGTGAAAACTTTTTGCATAATTGGTTGGATGTGCAAGAAAATAAGATGAATAGATGTCAAGTCATTGCTGGATATAGGCAATAGGTGTCTGGATAAATAAATATAAGTAGAAAGTTGGTTAATACTTTCAGGCACAAGTCTGTGTGAGGTCCTGAATTGGTAAATAGCTTAAGACACCTTTGTGTGTTGAACCCATTGATGGGTAACCGAAGTGAGTACGTCAATAAATTTAAAGGTTTAAATAACTGGTTCGCATTTGTGCGATGACTTGTTTAAACACTAAATTCAAGGAAATTGAATTGAATTTAATATTCCAGTACACAAAATGTCAAGACGAAAAATTTATATATTAAGCTTGGTTAACTACTCAGCTCCTAAGAGAGTAATCGATGCTGTAATTGCGATATCATTTTTATTAAATCTTATCTTAACAATCCCCTTACAACTTTACCTAACCCACTTTATTAGCTGATAAAAGCAATTCCCTACAGCACATCGATTACAGTATATACCAGAAAGGTGCATTTAAGGCTATTTGACAACTTTTACCGTTTGCTGACCTCAAGTAACTATTAAAGCAACAGTTGCCAGCTTTGGCATAATCGGTGAAACATTTCCATATAAGTACTTCAGCTTAAGGAGCTTACATGCGACGCCAAAACAAAAAAAAAAAACAATGAGAACTCCGAGACTGTCAGACTGATTTCTAAACAGCCATTGTTGTTGGAAACAAAAAAGCATTAAGTATATGATAACCATACCAGGGGTAAGCCACAATCAAACCCCGTTAAACAATCCCTCGTCCTCTTTTGGCGACCGAGTGGGGAGCGATGCTGCAAGTTTTGCCACAATGCACAATTTTTACGCGCTCTACTTCATAAATTAAATAGCAGCCGAGTGACATGGCAGTGCGTCAGTGTGCGTACATACGTATGCTTCACTGTATGTGTGTGAGAGTGAGTGTGTGCAGCATAATTTTCTATACCCAAACACATAAAGAGCAGGCCATTGTCTTTTGTTGTTGTTGGCAAACAAAACGTCAAGAAAAGTAATTCACTGCACAAAAGAGACAAGACGAAAACAGGAAAAAGCACGAGACGAGACGAAATGGATTGTGATGGAATGGAATAAGATGGGATAGAACGCGATGACACGAGACCCAACATTGTAATGCTCGGGCCTGACAAAGGCAACTGACAACACCCATTTCACCTTCCTTCCCCCTCTCTCTCCATTCCCCTGTCGCACAACCAACTGCGATTTCAATAAAGAAAACTGACAGAAATTGACAGCTGTACGCATTGCGCTTTAAAACGATATTTCAATTTTATATTTCGGTTCTCGGAATTTCTCTTTTTATTAAATAAAAGATCTACTAAGTCCTTGTGTGGAGCACATGTCTGGTTTTAATTAACCGTTTGACTTGTTGAAGCTGTATTATGAAATTTCATTAAACCAGCCAGAAAATACCTTACTTTATTAATTAATTAATTAATTATTTTCAGTGGAATGTCAAACGCAAAAAATATATAAAAATGCCATAAAATGCGCGACAAAATGTGACAACAGTTTTCCAATAAATTATCAATTTCTTTTGGTATTTTTATTTCATACTTAATAATTCAGTTTGAGCTGTTGCTGTGTACAAGTCAACAAAATTTGCATTTATTACTTGTACAATGCAATATTTATTATGACAATATTTAACAGAACGCGTACAGATCAGTCGCATTCATCCAGACTGAGAGGCGCTTCTGTTTTATTCACATAATTAGCCAATTGACTCGTATAAACATCAACAATAGTCACAAAAACAATAACAATAGCTTCATATATCAATTCAATCGCTTTTATGCTGTCACTCGGCATTGTTAACTACAGTTTTCAGAGAAAATCATTTTAATATGGTATTCGTATATTAAATTTCAAACAAAGTTTAAAGCCAAGAGTCTAAATAAAATGCAGATAGTCTAAATAAAAAATAGATATATAGTAGTTATATAGTTTAATTTATTCAGCTGAATATTATTAAAATTGCGGAAAATTTAATATTAATATTTTGCTTTCTTTTCTCATTGCAGCAGTTCTATTGGAATTCAATGCCACTGCCCTTGAGCACGAGGTCGCAGTATAACTACGGACAGTAGATACATACATATATACTCAAGCCTTTGAACACAGAGCTGTACATAGTATGTTACATTATGTACACTTATGTATAGTATAAAAAGGAAGCCGAAAAATTAAAACTGCAGTAGAGATAAAAGAAACCACTTTGATTGCAACATAAAATCGCCATAGAAAATTGCATAAAATTGCAACTAGAAGCAGAAATATACAGCAAGAAAGAGAAAGAAAAGAAGGAGAGGGAGAAGAAACAGATAACTGAGAAGAGATAAAAAGTCGACGACGATTGTCGATTCTAAACGGGGTCAGTAATTTGCTGCACGATTGCCAGAGTAGCCAACGGCCCAACGAACTGGAAGTTTAATTGGCCCAACTTTTGGTGTTGTTGTTGTTGCTGCTCTAACTTGTCTAAAACGAATGCAACAATTAAAGCCAAAAAGTTTTGGACAAAATGCAGTTGCCTACGCCAAGGCGCCAATTCGCTGAACAAATCCATCGACAGCAATTCTATACTGAGTAGCAAAACATAACCCGAAAAATCACCCCATAAAGTAAGCTCGAAGAAGAGGAAATCGAAAGAAGGAGGAGGAGGAGACGAAGCTTATAAATTGTCTGCTTCTAATTTGAATGGACTCAACAGCATTCGACATACAAATGCATATTTGGAAACTTTTGTTAATTGGTAAGTGACAGTCCGTATTATTTCATGGCTCGGCGAAGGCGAAAACTTTAACTTGACCCAGGGAAACAAGACAACACACCCACCCTTCTGACCTCTGTCTTCTGCAGTCTTTTCTACCCAAGTCACAAGTCTCACAGCTTGTAAACAACGAACCAGGCACAAAATGAGAATGCTAATTTCAAACTTTCAACGCGCTGCATTCGTTAAAGAACCCAAACGGAAGAAAAGAAAAATACGTAGAAAAAATAACAAAAATAAATGAGAAGAAAAATAAGAAAATGAATATGATAAAGGGGCGAGTTCTAGAAAAGGGTTCAAAGTTGCAGGACTTGTATCTTCCTTCCATTCGTCCTTCATATTTAACTTGGCCTGCAAGCAAAAGTCCCGTCAGCCACTTTATGATACTAATGCCGACTCAAGAGCACTGCCAGTTGATACCCTGTAAACTTAAGAAGCATGCCGAATATGTCCTGACAATATAGTACATTTCTGTGTGGTTGAGTGACTGATTAAAAAATTAAGTTTTAATATAAAAATGAAAAAAGAAATTCAGTAATTTTGTAATGGTATTTCTGTACTCATTCCTGATTTCAGAGTATTTACTTGTCGATCATTCTCGACTCACTTTAGTTTCGTCTGTTGGTTTTTGCATTTTTTTCTTGGCGTTGCGCTGATTTAAATAGTACTTGACGTAGTTTTGCCTACACTGCCTTCTGGCCAAAGGAGATGTTGCAAGTTCCGTTTGTTGTGCCAAGTGTGCGGCAAGCGAGAGTAAAGTGTTGAGTGTTCGTTGAACGGTAAAGAGGTGCTACCTCTGCCTTCCACTTCCTCCGCCTCAGGAAACTGTTCAGGCCGCGTCTTTGAGGTGTTTAATTATGAAGCCGCACAAGCTGCTACTTGTGGCCGCTAAGTTAATTTGTTTTAAAGTTTTAAAGTTAACTTTATTAGCCTGAAATGCAATTCAGTGAGCTGAACTTAATATCACAAAAATGCAAACAAAATTAATTATACACATTTTCAGCAGCTGCAGCTAATAAGTGGGTTGTTCTCTACTTTTTACTTTATGCATGAGAAATTAGCTAAATCTAGAAGAGATTTTCAACAAATTTCACTGAAATTGATCAATGGCTTTTAACTTAAAACTCGTTAGGAAACATAGGTTGATAAATTCGTTTTGGAAATTTATCTAAAGCCTTTTAATAGGGAATGTTTCAATTAAAAACTCTCAAGCACTTTAACGTTTAAACTGAATGAACGAATGGAATTGATCTGGGTAAAAGAGTTAGAAATAAAGAATTTGTCAATCAAAAGGTAATTGCGACAGATTAATGACTAGGTACAAAGCGTTTGCAGCTTTATGCGAACTCAATATCAATTTTGGTATCATTTTCAATTTTTCATTGCAGCTTCTCTTATTGCGGTTTATCTCACATATGTGTGTGTGGGAGTGTGTGTTTCTTCATTTTGTTTTGAGCTGTGCGAGTTCTCTATGGCAAAAACTTTTAAAAAGACATCCTGACAAGCTATGCAGCACTTAATAAAGTTATATGTATCTACTCGGATATTTGAACTGTGGGTCAATTCTCAGAGTCACTTGTGCAGTTTGCTGCGAGTTGATTGATGATATCGATAAGTTCATATAAATTGCACATATGTCCTGGCGCTCTGGCAAAGCCACATCCTGGCAGTTAATAACACTCTCTCACACATGAATTTGGCATAAATTTGCATACCATGACCACGAAATCCACTCACAAACCATACAAATTCCCCTTCTACTTTTTTGGCATTAGCCCACACTGCATAATTATTCTTTTAGTATTAACTCACGCAGTGTGCAGAAACAAAAAATTAACTCCACTTGAGACTTGGCTGGGCGAGAAAAACCAATAGAGACAGAGAATGTTGAACTTCTCTTTCATAAACACACACACAGTCTCTCTTTCTCTCTTTCTCTGACTTAATGAGTAATTCACATAAATATATGTGTGTATAAATAACTTTGTTTGGTCTCTTCTAAGCGAATGTTTTGAGGGTAACAAAAGCCAAAGCAAAAGTCAGATGCAAAAACTGAACAATTAAACTTTGACTGAGTTTTGCAAGTGGCAGACCAAACTGTTTAAAATGAATGTAAACCGTCTCAGATATGCAAAACAAAATGGCTGCAAATTATGTTGCACCCACATTCCAATGTGTGTTTTGTGTATTTGACTCTTTTTTAGGATCCTAGTTTATTCAGAGATTATTGAAAATGACATCGCTAGGACAATACATTGTCCTTTGCATTGAAACTAACCAAGAACATAAGAAGAGTTTGTCCCCAAGTTTAGCGGACAGTGTAAATGTATTCTTTCAGCTATATTTTACATGTTTTAAAAAGTCTTATAATTTGTATGATACTTTTTGAACTCAACAACAGACAACTCTCCAAGGAATATTCAATCGTATACTCTCCTAACTTAACAAGTCTATCGTTGTTAAGCACGATGCTTGCCATAAAAAGCTGAGACACAAACCTTCGAAGACTTTTTCGAAAAGCTTTCATCGCTATAAAATAGTATAAGATAGTAAAAGATAAAATAGTATAAGATTACAAGTTCAACACCAATACTGAATTTCTTATACGAATTATGGGAAGTTCGCAAGTAGAACTCCGTTACTTATAATGCCATGTTGAAAAGAAATTCTTATAAAATATAAGTATCAACCTGATACTTTCAAAGTCTTATATTTCTATATCTTCCAATCAAAGCCTATACACGAACAGTATATAGAAGCTTTTAGTACACAGACAGTGACTTATGAAAATTGGACAAGTACAACTTTTAGTTTGACGCCATTAGTAAACGAAAGTAAACTGAGAGCATTTTTTAAATTAACTACAATATAAATACTTTGTTTATTCAACTTAGCATAAATGTAAAATCCTTAAAATGTTTAACATGGCTCAAAAATATAATATTTTTAGTAAAATAACCCAAAAGCTTTGACTCCGAAGTTTAATTCCCTTCTTTCTTTAAATAAAAGGAAAATTTAGTTGCCGCATCGGAAGCCATGTGCTATAAATATAAAACCTCTCAAAATTACTGTTATACTCATATGAAGAGAGTACAATTTCTCTTTAAGAGAATTCCAATTATAAGAATAATGTTACATTTATTAAAAATAATTCTCAATAAGATTACTGGTGACAATATATTTGAATTACTGAAGGCCTCCCGCTGCTCTGGCTATAAAAACACATTGCAATTCAGAACTAATTCTAGGCTACAATATTATAAAATAAAAAAAATAAAAATAAAATTAATTATTTATTTTAACTTTTGTTGATCCTACAAATATTTAAAAATGATTTTAATTTGATGTTAAATTAATTTTATTTACTAGTTTCAATTCCAAACATTTTCCCATTACTAAAAGTGTTGCAATCACTCAACTAGGACAGTTTATTTTGGAATGACAGCAAATGTCATTTTATGCAAATGTATATTTAACTTATCAAGGGGCAATTACATAAAAAAGTTTGAAATTACGAGAGTGCCAACCGACAAGACCAGCAACAATTCAACAACCAAACAACAAAATGTTAACAGGCCAAGCGATAGCAGAAGCCACTACCAACCGCAACAGACCAGATACAGGACCCGGGGCAAAAGTCAGCTAAAAACTATAATTTGTGTATGTTGCATTGTCCCCCGCGACGCCTCTTTGGTCCCGACAGAGCAGCACCCATGAAAATACCGACACACTCACACATGATGAGTCTAGTTTTATTATTGTGGCTTCATTTGCTATGCACAAAGAGACCATCAGAAACGCGAAAGAGAACGACATAGTGAGAAAGAGAGGCAGAGAGCGAGAGACAGTGAGAATACAAGTTAGCGGCCACATCTAAAATGAAAAATCTCTAGCACTTCTCATGATATATGCTCATACTTAAAAATACGAGTATATATATAAAGTTAGGCGAAATATTAGAATGCGTTTGCCTCTTCTTGTGTCTGAGGGCAACACTTGTGGCTTTTAGGTCACACACAAGGCACATTTGCAAAAATTATCTGTATAATAAATGCATGATATTCGGGAATATGAGTATCAATTAGATAACTTCAAATATGAACAGAGTAAAAATTCATTCATTTTTTGTAGATCTTTTAATCCACATTTTTTACGATTCATAGCCTTTCTTAAACTAGAGCTTATGAACAAACAAACCGCTACATTTAACATTCAATTAAATCTAAATTAATCAATAAAAAATATTATAAATTAATTAGAGCACATTAAATTTCGACCTACTGAATTGTTGAGATTTTCTAAGGATTCGTCTCTAATAATCTTCGAAAGTATACTATTACTAGAATCAACAAGGATTTTTAAAAGGCAGTATTGTTTTTCACAAATCATTCAACAGATCAATCCAATCAATTTCTGTAGCAATTTCAAGCAACGATTCGTCTAAATTTGTATATTTATCCGGTCCATATATATGTAGTTGGGCAATGTTTGTTTAGTGTGCGTGTGTGGGAGCCGAAAATGGCCACAGATACAATTTGTGTTACCAGCAAGTAAATGTTGACACTTGACATAGACAAATACACGCACACTGGCACACAGTGAAATGGGAGGAGTGGGAATAAATGGGAATGGAAATAAAAGAGAAAAAGAGTTGGCAGCTAACCCGTTTTGGAGTTTGTTTTATGCTTCCGCACACTTGACATTACGCTGCCATTGCGCCTTGCCTTCCCTAGTCCTTTCCCTAGTTCCTTCCCTAGTCCCCTCTCTAGTCCCCTCTCCAGTATTTTTCTCAGTACCATATTCCTTCTCTTCTCTGTGCTTTTATTTCAACTATTTTCGCACTGTCTTGTCTCACTTTGCGTTTGCTCTTGTTTATTTGCTTGCCAGGACTAAGAGAGAGAAAGGACCATGAATAGGACCTGCTGTGAGGTTCGTGCCTTCATTCAATTTTACTTTGACTACTAAGCCAACTAGGCGGCACTTCGCTTGACACTATGTACAGAATGAGCTTGAGTTCGAGTCGAAGAGGATTTTGGGTCTGAGTGTGGATATTCTCCCTTGGGCTGTCGCTCGTTCGTGACACTCTGATAGCAAATTATTACAGTCTGATGAGTTCGTCCTGCTGATGAATGTGGGGCCAATAAATTATGCTTTGGGCTCTTCTCAGATATCCTTCGAAAACTTTCAGCTCCCTTGCCTCGTTCATTGTGTGGAAGTCACATAAAATTGTTTGCTTTATTTAAGTTCTCTTCACTTTGGGTGTTGTAATAATAAAAACCCCAAAAAATAAAACAAAAAGAAAACAGACGAAAATTGTTAAGCGCCACGTGCTTCATTGATTGTTTGCCTTATGCATTATGGCCAAAACTGGGAGAAAAACTGTTGAAAGTGCTGGCGGCCAAAAATATTTTCACAGGACCTCAAATATATAAGTGGATAGAACTTGAAGTTTGACTCTGTCAATGCCATTTGGCTTGAATCCGCAACTTAATTAACTGCTTTAAATTCGCTAGCGAAATGTGAAACAGTCGAAATGCCAAATTAACCGCGTGCATAATTCAAATTGCACAGTCTGTTCTCTGCTAGGCAGGATAATGGCCAAAACCACAGAGGCCCCCTTGCCAAAAACTTTAGCTGCTCTCGAAAATATTCTCCAAGAAATTAATTACACAGAACGGACGAGGTAAACAGCAGGTGTAAGTTAATTCTCATGTGTGTGTGTGCGTGTGTGTGTGTGTGTTTTATGGATGCCATAGCAGCAGGCCAAAGATATGGCGGCATGTTACATACCTGTGTATCCTTATTGGCTATATAATGCGCCTCAGCAACAGCTACAACAACTTTCGCCTGCATTCCTTAGCTGCAAACCGCAATCCTTGCAATATAAACTACTTTGCGGTTCAAAGTTGATGCCTGAAACTTTGCTGAATGTTTCGCGTCTGCAAGTTAATTAAAGTGCTTTATAACCTTGCGTAGACTACTTTCTGACCCTTACCTCCGCTCTTTCCTCCTGTCTCTACTTTCGTCTCTTTCACAACCTTTCTCCTTTCTTCAGTTGCGGGTTAAGTATGTTCCGCTTAAGCAATTTCCCCAGCTGGCACTTTGTCTGCAGTCTGTTGACTTAAGCATTTGGTATCAGCGATCTTAAGTCAAGTTTAACTTAACACCTTGTAACTCTAAGCAACATAAAGGCTCTTTGAATCTTTTGCTAATTACACTTTGCAACAAAACTACACTTTTCTACGAGATTGCGCAGGAAGTGTGCTTAGAAAACGAGACAATTTGCAGTTTAGAAATTTATTTTAAAGAATATCTAATTAAATTTTAATTTAAATTTCAATATTTCGTTCTGGGAATTCCAAAGCTAAATAAATTTATGTACAATTTAATAAGGAAAGTGTTCTAACACAATTGCTTACATTTAAGTTTTCACCAAAACTTTTAACAAGCTACATAAACTTGAACAATGTACAAGGGAAATGATCAATAAAAAAAATTTTTTTTTTGTATAATTCACAAAATCATAAAAAATATTTAAATAAGCATTCTTTAGTATATTCATGATTTAAATGTTAGAGTATATATCCAAGTTAATGTTGTTTAAGTAAACCTGCAAAAATTTGTAATTATTTGTAATCATTCTGAGTAATATGAAATTATCTAGACAAGTGTTATTAGCTTTGTATAATGCTTATGACAAGGTGTTAATAAGTATAAGCCACAAGTTGCTAGGTGAACTGAGAAAGGGAAAGAAAGATCTAATCAACTAGCAGTTTGGCCGCAGAGAGTGTATTCAATTATGCAAACGAAATGGGGAGCATGGCCCCAAGGAACTCGAAGCAAGCAAATGAACACAAAAGCCACGAGTTTGTGTCAAAGGCAGTCCACAACAACGACAGCAACAACGTCAACAACAACGACAACAATAGTAACAGAGGGTCAACAATCGCCCCCTAAGAGGAGCAATTTTGTAGCTGGGAATATCTGAAAGCAAGTTCACTTTTTGCTTTGCCTTGCAACAGTTTAACTTTGGCTTTGCTGCGTACTAAACAAAAGCTGGACCGACAACTTTTCCATTTCTTTTTTTGTCCCCTCTCCGACTATTTGCTTAGCTTTTTATAAAATTGTGCAATAACAAAAGAAAAGGTAGCAACAACTTGACTTGAAAATTAAATAAGTAGCAGCTTAAATAAGTTCAGCAGGTGAAAGAAAGGGACGGGAAGGAAAGCGTGCTTTGCAGCTCAATGAGAAGAGAGCAGAGAGCAATGCGATGAAAATGAAAAATAAAAGGGAATGCCGAAATAACACAGAAGGCATGAATAAGTAAGGGGATCTATCAGGGGAGGCACACACACACACACACTCACACATTCAGAGTGCAGCATTAAGGGAAGGCGCAACTTAAACTTGTGGCATAAATGACAACTTTGGAACACATCAAAGCAGCAGGAGTAAGGCACAGGTGTGTGTGTGTGTGTGTGTGTGTATTTGTGTGTGGCAAGTTGAACTTGCTGGACAGACACGTGTGCTGCATTGTTGTCATGCCCCCAAAACAGCAGCAGCAGCTTATCTAAATGGCTTCCTATCTGCCAGAAGAATGTGTTTCATTCAAAACTTTTGATTTAAGCACTTGCCAGCTGCTAGTTGTTGTTGTTTCCGAGGTTGTTGTTGTGACAGCTGCTTTGCATTTTGATTTGGGTTGCGGTATCAAAAATATTTATTTAATTTTAACGCCTAATATAAACAAAATCATCTATTTGTTAAACTATTTACTCGTACATCAATAACAAATGTTGTCCTACAACTGGCAGTTAATCAGGCGTCAGCTTGTTGTTGCACGTGCCACAGTCAAGTTAGAGAAGGGCTGGGGGGATTTATCCGCAAGGTAACCTCCATCAAAAATTTCACTCTATAATTTCGTGCAAACTGCAGACAAGATACGACGATTATAATAAAAAGCAGACAAATTTGTGTCGTCCGTCAGACATTAATCATTTTGTTGGAGCAGCTTCTGCTTGTCACAAGCTCAAAAATCTTAATAATCATTACCCAATACCCATTTCATTTCTATGTCAATCTCAAAAGTGCCCGATCGCCAATTCATTCAACATTCAACCGCAACTCTATTTTCATTTAGCGTCAGCAAGTTAAAAGTTTCTGCAGTGACTTCCATTTCCGCTTCAGTTGGCAGCTTGTCTCTTGTTTTATTTTCAGGCACCTTTTGCTCTTTGTTTTCCCTCTGACAGTTGCAAATTGTCGCATTCAAGTTTTCTACTGCCAATCGTCGCGTGCAACTGGGCGTATGCGTAACGAACTCTTTTAATTGTTGTAGCAGCTTTGATTTATGATAATTATAATCACTTATCGAACCCATAAAAGCCAAAAAGGACATCTACACGAAACAAGGACACAACAATTGCCATTCAAATGCGAAACTCTAACGACCACAATTGGCAAGTCGTTGTCAAAGTTGTTCTCATTGTTTTTCCACATTGTTGTTGGCTATGAAAGGGATCAATGTGCGGAAACCGAAGGTAGCTGCAAACTGCATTAATGCATGTACTCGAGTACAGTCATCCCACTGTATGGTTGTCAACCATGCAACATAAAATTGCATTTGCAGCTGGACCAGCTGAGAGGGAGGTGGAGTACACAAACAATGGCCAATACTAAAATAGCAAAATAGACAAAAGGAGGCCACACAAATAACTCACCACAATGCTGCTTGAAATGAAGATAGATGCCTCCCGGCAGCCCATGTGAGTTCTTCTCATATGAATGATGTGTGCGTGAAGTGGGGAAAGGGGAGAAGAAGGGAGGACAAGGGACAATTGAGAGCATTGAAGTAGCTCGGAGAGTTCAACTGACTGCATGAGTGAGTGCATTGAATGCATGCCCAACTGACTGACTGACTGACTGACTTGACTCACTGTACGAGTCATCAACTGAATTGTTGTTTATTTGTCTCGTTTTGCCCGTTACACTCACGCATATAAACTTGCCACCCTTCCAAAAAATATCCAAAAAAATTATTTTTTTTCTAATTATTTTTTTTTTTCCCCCCCGCCCCCCCCCCCCTCTTCCCACCCCCCCCCCCTTTGCCCCCCAAAAAAAAAAAAAAAAAAAAAAGATATGTATTTATTTTAACTAACACACACACACACACACACACACACACACACACACACACACACACACACACACACACTGAGAAATATCTAATGCATACTTCAATTCATTTAACTGCGCCGCTCTTTACGCAATTGCTAATTGAAATAAAGCCAGCACTGACGCCGAAATGAACTGCATTTAACCCAAAATTCGCCACTGCATATGTATAACTTTAATCTTGGGCGAAATTATCCAAGATACAAATTGATTAACACTTGAACCCTAGGCAAAAATTATCTAATAAAGCTGAAGCAAAGCAAGAAACCAATTAACAAAAGCATTTAGCAAATGCATTTCACATTCTCAAGAGCTGATTCTCTGATGAATTTGCATTTCATTTCATGCATTTCACATTCTCAAGAGCTGATTCTCTGAGTCTTTGATTTTTGTCCTGCAACTTGACTTGCTTCAAGACTGAGACTTAAGGCCTTAATAGACTTTGGCTGGCTTGAAGCAGCATTAAGAAGGCCAGCGACTGGTACGTGACAATGGCAAATTTATGCAATGTTAACAAAAAATAAAAAAATAAAAATAACATGAACTGTGGAGTGCTAAATGATGGTAGCTGGAAAAGTGTAAGCCTTTAAACATAATTTTAAATGATCAAATGAGCCGGCAAAATGGCAAAATGCAAAATGGCAAAAGCCAAACCCAACACACACAATTTCACACTCAAACACACACACACACACACATAATTTCATTTCGTTATTTTTGTTGCAAAATAATTTTGGGAAAGTTTTACATTAGTGGAAGCTCCATGCAAGTATCTGATGGATGCCAGCAAAATGCAAATTTGTGTTGAATCAAACAAAGCTCACTCCATTATGTGTATGTCTGTGTGTGTGTCGGCTCATGAATATAAGAATTTATTTACAAAATATTTATGCTAATATTATGGCAGCCAAACATTGTAACAGCAGAACTTTGTATTATCCCAAATATCCTATAATCGCAGCAAGCACCAAAATGGCATGTACGACTAGGGTAATAAATATAGCATAATAGGTATTTAAACAAATAGTAGTATCCTTTTTACATTTCACGTTATGACCAGCAAAAATACATTCATGTTGATATGTGGACCGTCAGCTTTAATTAGTAAACAGCTGAAAATTATATTCATTAATTTTTGCTGGCTGCCACATCAAATGATGGAGCAGCTGAATGGAGTTCCGAAAATAAATTTATACTAACGCCGAGTTTTTGCCTCCATCGGATAAGGTGCAACAATGTTGCAACTTGCCGCGGAAGTCAATGTTCCCAATTAATATCACATTGCAGTACGGCAAAAATTTAGTGAATGCTAGAAATTCAAAAATTGCAATTATTACCAAAAAATTGGGAAAAATATGAGTCAAAAATATTTTTTTAAATTCGACATTAACACGTTTTGAGTTTTAAGCTGCTTACAGCTTCAACATGTTCCTCTACTTTTAAATTTAATTTGCAATGTATTAAGTGAAGTAATCATCTTTGCAATTAATTATTTACATGATAAACTTATCTATGGTTTGCTTTATTTTCCAGCCTTTTTGAATTGTCTTTTGAGCTACAGGTCTCATTTATAATAAAAGTAAATTTAAATTATATCCTTTTTTAGCACATATTTTTTTTTGTCAATTCCAAATCTCTTTAACTGTATCTGCTTTTATTCAAATGGTATTTGATATTGATTTTTATTTAAAATTGTGTTATTTTTATTTTAGTTTTTTGCAGCTATCAATCACTCTTCCATCTATAGCGCCGAGTGAGATGAAACTTGTTCACATGCTTCAGTTGCATGTCACTCCTTTTTCCTTTGCTTTTCTCTTTCAACTCTTCTTCTTACACTCCAAATCTAAATCTAAAGCTTTGAAGTTATCCAATTCAGTTAGCCGGCTGCTTATAATGGTTGCCAGCCTGAGAGTTTATGGCATGTTTAATGTGTTTTATGTTGCCAGCAATCGTTCCATTGCCTTCGTTGCAGTTGTTGTTGCTGTTGTTGTTGCTTCTCCTCCAAGCGATCGGTCTGACCTGAAAGCACCGGGATAGTGTGTCCAGTTGGGGACAACATGTTGACAACAACAACGATGACAACGAACACACACACACATACACACACAGACACTCATGGCAACATCCCTGGCATCAGAAATTATACGAGTACATAGTAAAGTGATGTTGTTGTTGCTGTTGCTCGTGTATACATGATGCTAAAATATCGTTCTGCTCGGCAAGAACTGACATGACACTAACTTCAGCTGCAACGCCAACATCAGCAACAGCAACAGCAACAACAACATTAACAACAACAACAGCAATAACAATGATGCATTCATGTGCGGGCCAAAAGTTGCATTTATGCATGCGACGTGTTTGTCCCTGTCCCCTCTCCATCGTCCCCCCTTGGTGCCATCAAACACTTCCATTTCCCCAGAGTCAGCTAAAGAGACAGAAACAAATAGACGGCGAGAATGAGCGAGAGATAGAGAGAGACAGAGAGAGAGAGAGATGTTTAACGCGCTTCCGTCACAGTGAGAAATTTTTACAAAATCCTACAAGAGTTTTGATTAAAAAGTTGCAAGCTTTCAGGCAATAAATTATTTATAGCAACATGGCTGCAAATAAATTAATGAAAAGTATATTGAAATCTAAAAAAATGTATTTAAAAATATATTTTACTGGCCAGTTTCGAAAACTCAAGAATGCAATGAATTATCTCAATAATAACATACTGAAATCGTAATATTCCTAATTAAAACAAGTGGGAAAAGTTATAGTCGAGCTCCCGACTAAAGGATACCCGTTACTTATTTAAAAAAATTAAAAATATTTTGTATTGCATGCTTTTAGGCTCTTACTCTAAAAGCTTTAATCAGCCATTACCACCTTTCTATTTGTCCGATCTTGATACGATTTGGTAGGATGATAGATAATAATAGAAGTTAATGTTAGTTAGCAAAAATATCCTAATATCTTGAAAGCTGCGCGTGTGGACAGACTTGACCTGCGTAGGGTTTATAGAAGCCTGTGTGCCAAATTTGGTTGCTCCAACTCTTATAGTCTCTGAGATCCAGGCCCTCACACAGACGGACGGACATGGTTATATCGACTCGGCTGTAGATGCTGATCAAGGATATATATACTTTTTAGGGTCGGAGATGCTTCTTTCTTCCTATTACATACATTGCAACGAATACAATATCCCCTTTTACATATTTTTTATAATTAACGGGTATAAAAATAAATCCCACCGTATAAAAATATATAAGGTGGTTTTTGTCTGTTCATCTGGTATCACATACAATTTGACTGATATCGAGTGCAGCTCATATTTATTTATATTAAATACATTTGCAAATTGTTTCCATTTTATATAAATTTTGTAGCTAATATTTCTGTTATTCTGCAGAATACAGTCAATTTAGCTGAAAAATAGTTAATAAATATTTGAGCAGTGTTTTCGATTCCTGCCTGACTGCTGGCATGAAAATTAGAAATACCTTTTGGCGAATTCAGTAAATTTGACAGCTCTGCTTTTGCTCTGCTCAATATTCTCATCTGGTTCTTTTTCGGTACATGCAGCTCACCACTTGATGCATCATCCAATGCATCTAAACTCATGTTGGGTTTCTGTGATATTGCTTAGTATGAGGCGGTATGTGTGTGTGTGTTGTGTTTGTAATTTACATGGATGTCTATGGTGCACAGCTCTTGTGGAGGTCGTTGGGCTGTCAGTTGAAAAAATTTTGCAGTTTCGCATGTTAAAATGCATAGAAACTTTCATGGCAGGCAACCTTCAAAACAGTAGCATGCATTTTTCAATCTTTTGGGGTGGTTGGGTGTAGGGTTAGGGGTTGTATGAAGAAGAAGAAGAAACGCGTTGATGCCAGCACGCCTCTTTATGTGGCAGCCCTTTGCAGCACAAATTTCACCACATGACATTCATCACAAGGAACCCGAAAAACCAGCTCAAACCAAGCCAAAGCCACCCGTTGTGTGAGCGAGATGGATATAGAGTGTATGAGGTTGTGAGAGAGAGAGCCTGCAGTGGAGTGGGGGGAGGTGAAAGAGTTGGACAAATGCTAAATGTGGGCAGATGCTGTGGATGGGGGGAGGTGTCACTGCTTTTTTTGTTTGCTTTAGATATTTGGGTTTGTTTTTCTTCTTCTAGCACGCAAACACAGAGGCAGGAAGAGAGAAGAGAGAGAGAGAGAGAAAGAGATGGAGCATGTGTGCGTTTATGTGTGTAGCCAAAACAAACATTGTGAAATTTATGTCGTCTCATAAATTTGTAGCATAATTCTGACGATGTTGCAGCCGCCACTTGAAAATGTTTGGCTGCAATTTTGCTTTTGGCCAAGCGACCGCTGTGAATACCCCTCAGCTAACCCCCATTCCCACCCATTGCCACGCCCCCTGGACAAGTCAGTCAGTCGTCTGAGCCAGCTCGTTTGGCCTTTGAACATTTGCTTCCCCCTCTCATTCCCTCTGTCTCTTTCTCTCTATGTGTTTGTTGGGCTAACGAACCGCGTGAATGCAATTTCTTGGCTTTATGTTTTTTGGCCTTTGCCTTTTGGCTAGAAAACTGCAAATATTTGGGCCTGCATAATGTTTAAACTGAACTTTGTAGTTTTTTCCGAGCTCACACACACACACACACACACACACGTTGAGATCCAAACATTTGCATAAGCCACTTAGCTTCCAGTCCTGAGTAATGGCCACAATTTTGCCATGCATATGCTCAAGTGAGTATTTTATATCGGATTGGACGAAGCTCAAAAAGAGAGTTTACAGGAGCTTTGATTTTCATATTCAATACTCGAAGAGCATTCGATGGCAACTTTGACTATATAAGGTCGATACATTCTTCTAACTTATTAGTTATCAATAAAATGACTTAATTGTTTATTTAATTTAATTTAGCATCATAATTAAAATTTTAAATAAATAAAAGAAAATGTACATGTCATAACTAGTTTTTAGATTTAAATAAGACCTAATATATTATGGTATTTATTTGAAGTCTTAAATAATAATTGGATATCAGAAAAGCTCAAAATCTATGCTACAATATTATTAATTTTTTCAGCCTTTTTTAATATATTTAATTTACTTATGCTTCAAATCTCTTTACTCGTGAAAAGTTCAAGCAAAACTTCCATTAGCTGAGCCGTGCAGCATGTTATTATTATTTCAGAACCTCTCTTTGGAACTTAACCTTTAAGATTAGCTGGGATTTAGCTTTGGGGCAAACATGTGCAGCTGAGCCAAAAGAAACGTTGCATTTCTTTGCTGTCACTTGCATTAGACTTTTTATTGTGGTCGTTGCTTGCCACAAGCTTTGGGCTTTGCTTCTTGCAGCGAGAGTGTAAGTATCTCGTATCTCGTATCTCATGCATATACAAAGTCACTGCAACTGCCATACGCTGCGTATGCGCAATCTTACGAACGTTGAGCTTAGGGCAGTTGACCTGACCATAATGCCAACTAAGCGTATTATCACTCTGACTTTTGCTGAGACTCAGCTGTTGCAATGCATTTCTAAATATTTACTAATTGATTTATTAGAACGCATCCTCTCAGAAGATGATGCTGCTGCAATATCCCCAACTGAACTCCGTTCCAGAAATAATTGATGATGGTCTTGTGCGTCACTCGCCGCGCGAACTGTTATGGATTAGTTTCTGCTTGAATTTGCACCATTGCGTACTGTGTCCATTGTTGCTGGTGCTGCTTCTGACACTGACACTGACAGTAGTCTATTAATATTCAAAAGTTGGTCACACTGCTGACAGCAATCGGGGAAATGCCAGTCGATAACTTTGAATTCCAATCAGTTTTTTTGATATGCATAATTGTGGTAAAGTTGCAATTGACATTCGACTTTTTGGCAGTCGAATTTGGTCAGTTGGCACGAGTTAGCGTAAAGTGAATGATAAATTGAAATAAAATAGAGTTGCAGCTAACAAACGATTTCTCACAGAATTGAAAAGAATTTCAATGCTAACCGCATGCTCAATTAACTAATCCTAAACGAGACAATCAGCATAGAAATGATATTCCTTGCAATTATTTGTTGATGTACGATAAAGCCACAAAACAGGATGTTTGCCATGTCAGAGTGCCAGGATGCTACGACCTCATAATACACACACAACCCCACAGCTTGTGGGCCATAAAAGTAAAAGCCTATTCCATGTATGAGCTGCTTTGGGATCGCCTTGTCGCCTAGTTGACTTGCAAAATTGTTGAAATCCTAGACAAGACAAAAGAAACGACAAAACCAAGCGGGCGTATACTTGATATGCAGACCGGCGCACAATTTGACCTACATGCATCCAAAATGATGTTTGTAAGCTCCTTTTAGGTACGAGTACTCGTAGACAGACAGGCAGATAGACAGCACAAAATTTAAATAATTCACTGCATAAATAAGTCACCCACGACTAAAAGCCAAAAGTTAAATTATTTTATTTCTAGTTTTTCATTTCTAGTTCTCTTTCTTACGGACTTCCTGTTATTTTTTATTGAATTTATATTTGCCTTCCATCTCAAGTCATTAATTCGCAGCTTAAAAATGTTGAGCAATTTGCGGCGGTCGCTGGACGCTTAAACGTTGTCATTAATTTGGATTAGAGGGGCGCCTGGTCAGCAGATTTTTTAGTAGACCGCAAAAAAATTGCTTTAAATCCATTTTATGGGTGTGCCATTAAAAATAAAGTTAACCGACATGGCATGTGTCATACAACTAGAAGTTCCCGTTGCAAAAATGTTTATGATGCTGCGTATACGCCATGTGTGCCACTTTCGGAAGGCTTTGCGATGATGGCCTCAAGGTGAAAGATTGCAAGGGTGCCATCAAACTTTGTTAGTTTAGTTTGGTCTTCAAAAAATAAAATCACGCATACGCCACGCTTGACGCAGTTAAGCACACATTTACGCATTGAAAACTTTGCTCATTTATATGCTTATTAAATAAATGCTACCCTTCCCAAAAAAAGGTCGACGGCTTGGCAGTCTGATGCACATTCAGATAACCTTTACACGCCTTTTCTCCCATAATTTCTTCTCAATTTCTGTATTTGGCGTCCAGCGTAGGGCATTTCTTAAGTCTTTCAGCTTTAACTTGTGTGTAAATTCCACACGTTGCGAGTTCGAAGTTAGCCCAATATATCCATTAAATGTCTCGCTTAGTGCTGGAAATATCATCAAAATAGAAATTGTTGATTTTTCGTCTCGTTGCGCATACTAACGAGTTTAAAAAATCTTTAGCCCAACACATTGACACACACACACACACACACACACTCACCTCTTAATGTGAAACCCATACCGTGACACAGTTTTCCTGTGCTTTCGATTTCATTTTGCATTTTCAGATTTCGTCCTTGTCCTCGTCGTTTGGTTTTTTGTCGCCAACTGGCGGCACTTGTAATTTCCGCTGTATTTTCGTCGTTTTTTCTCCCTCGTTTTCAATTCTGCTTTTTTTTTGTGTCTTGTTGTTAAAACGAAACCCTTTTTTATGTTTTCACTTTTCATTTGGATCCCCAGCAACACATTAAACCCTTCCAATGCCTCTTTGTTGCTGTTGCTGTTGCCGCTTCGGCTGCCTGGGCTGATGTTGACTGCCTGCTAAACTGCTAAATGTCGCATAATTATCGTATTTTACTTGACATTTTTCCGAGTTCGGCGCTGTCGGAGCATGTCTCATTATGCCGCATTGTCTGCTTGAAAACTCAGTCCCTCTTTTGTTCTGTTGCTGGCAACATATTACCAACATTAAATGAAATGGTTTTTTATTAATTTCGGCATGTTTCATATATTTTTGCGTTGTGTATTTGCTTGTGTGTATGTCTGTGCGTTGGCGGAGCTAATTTGGAAGGGTCTCATGACTGTGCCCAATGGTTTTGAATAGATTACCCAAAGAATACGCATACACGAAATGAGTATTGTAATTCTGGGAATATTGCCATAAGGCCTATCCACATAAGTTTTACGAAGAGCAACGATTTTTGGGGCACGATGAGTAAGCAGAGAAGATCCCATTGAATAAAGCTATCAAAGAAAAATTCTGCTATTTGAGACCAACTAAAATATTTTCGCAAAAGAATTCAAATTGCATTACATACATTCCGAAAATGAAGCATAGTAAATAAATTATTGAAGTAATTGAAATATTTTTCATCTGGATTTAAAAACTAAAGTATCCAATTAAAGAGATTTTAATTAACAATAAAAAAACAAGTGTTAAGATTGTAATTTAAATCAGTATTTAAAATGTTCTCAATTTTATGCGACTTAAATTCTAATTGAATATTCTAAGTTAGTCTTCTTCATTGAAATTGTTATTATTAACATTTAAACTGTCTGCAATTCATCGAATCACATGAGCATTAGTATCAATTTGAATTACCAGAGGCTCAATTCTGTTAATCTGGTACAAATAAATCAAATCTTGCATTTGGTTAAGCCAACACACTGAGCCAGGATATTGCAACAGTTAGAGTTGAGACAAAAGCAGATTTAATTGTCATTAGTCCAGTAAAGGGCAGACACAATGTGAAATGGCCTAAACTTTCGGCCGGACGAGGCCGCACTAAAGTGCAATTAAAGCGCACGATAACAATTAAAATCATTTAAGCCGCTCAGCCAACTTAAAGCCCTCACACTCTCACATCCATTCAGATGTAAGGATAACTGTCTGTGTGCCTGTGAGTGGTGTGTGTGTGTGTGTGTGTACGTAGTTGTGTGTGTGGGCAAGTGCAATAACCATAAACTATTTGCACAAACTTGTCCGACGCGGCATCGTTAAAAGGACGACACCGCCCCCAAAAAAGCCGCAAAAACTTTGCAAAAGTCCTGCACTAATCGTTTGACAAGGCACACATACAGACGCAGCCAGTGTGACCAGAGTGCTCTGAACTTTTTAGGTGTTGTACAGCACACAAAATACAAAACACAAGTTTTTCGGTGCCAACAAAAATACAAAAACAAAAAAAAAACATAGTAAGCGAAGTGCAGCGACTACAATTTTGGTTTTCCTCCATTTTTGTTTTTTTTTTTATTTTATTTTTTGTTGTCTACGAGTAGAGAGTTTGTTTTTGGCCAAGACGGGCTGAGGCTTCTTGGCCAACTTGTGCCTGGCTGTCAGGCGGCTTTTTACGAGTGAACATTTTATTATTCTGTTACATTTTATTTCCGTTTTAAAGTTTCTTTATGTCTCCCGCTGAGCCTAAATCGCTTTGCTTCGCCCCAACATAATTCTGTGTATTTTTCATTTGAGTTTGGGTTCTTCCAGCTGGATTTTGAAAATTATCGTTTCTTGGTCTTGTATTGTTTTGTCGCAAGTTTCCCCCAACAAACTTTTCCTGTGTTATCTTCAAATTATCAGAGTTCCTGGAGTTGTCCCCATGCTCTTCATTTGGGGTCTAAACGTTTTATTGTTGCATAAATACTTAATATGTGTTGTAATTACTTTTAAGGATCTTATCATGACTGCTTGTCCTTATAGTTGTTGCTTTCCTCAGTTCTTAAATTGCCTCTGCTTTTAGCTTTGTGTGCAAATTAAATATGTGAACAATCCGTTTTGTGGCAAGATGATGATACAAAAAGGCTGCTCTGTGGTTAAACACAAACTGCCCGACACTTGGTTGACCCACAGAGAACATATGTTGGGAATGTTGTCGCTGCTGTTTGACTACCAAAGGGGAAGAAACAGGATCAACAGGACAAAGGACTCGCCTCACAAGCTGAGTGTGAATTTAATTGTTATTTAACTGATGAGAATTTATGTATATCGTAGATAACTAAACACCTCCACTTTAATTTGTATTAAACATATTTCAAGTTTTAGATACAAGTAATTTATCAAACATTTCTGAGAGACATTTTTCAATAAATTCCCTTTTGAATTAGCTTAAAAATTTAATTAATAGCACTGTTATATCAAAAGATTTATAAAATACTTTAATTTACATAAGATTAGTAGAAAAATAAACAAATTTATCATGCTGTGCACAAAATTTAAGAAAGTCAGGAATCTTACTGAATTATTTGAAGAGACATTTAGAGAAAAATATTTGCTTCAATATTAAAACATTGGCTTGTCAAAATGGATTCATTGCATTTGTATGCATAAGCAAGAGCACATAAAACAAATAAATTATATTTCTTCATTTCGTTTATGTCAAAAATAGAATCAAAAATACAATCAAATATATAAATAGAAACAATCTTAAAATAAACATATCTAACTGCGATAACTTTACAGATAAGAAACTCGTATTTATTTTTTTTTTTTGTAGAGTTGCCAAGTCATCTGCTGACAATTGTCACATTGAATTATGAGGCACTCCACAAGTTAGAAGTTTCACAATACCCAATAAAAGTCAACATAATAACGAGCAAGTGTAAAGAGTAAAGTGTAAAGGATTGCAATGTGCAATGCACATTCTAATCCACAAAAGAAAAACAACAAAGCACGTACAAAAGGGATAGTAAATGGGAGAGAGAGAGCGACGGAGAGACAGAGACAGAGAGAGTTAGATAGAGAGTGTAGAGTGCAATAAATGTGTGCAATAAGCTAACAATATACAAAAGGGCGACAAATGCCAAACGACGACAAAGACTCGAATATAGCCATGTTCCACGTACAAGCATCTTCCATATATGAATGTAAAAAGTGGCCAAATAAAGCCCATAAATCGCCAGACAATGCACCAAATACACGCACACCAGCTGCCATTACTCTGAATGTGTGTGTGTGTGTGTGTGTGTGTAGAGAATATAATAAAAATACAAGTCAGTGCAATGGCAATTGCATGTCGAATAACGAAATGGCCATACTTCTGGTTTGCTTCTCCTCTTCCTCTTTCTCCTTCAGGCCCTCGCAGCTTGACCCTGACACGCCCCCACCCGCCCACTCTACATTGAGCCACAATTGTTGTCGTTGGCATTGGATTGACAAGAGAATTATATGGAGTGAAACCACACTTCCGTCATCCGAGCTCCATGTAGTGCAGTGTTGTCCATTCATCTCGTTTTTAATAAAATTGTGGCGGCAACTCAAGTCAGGTTGCCCCTCCGCAATCCCAAGGTAGGGGCGTGGCTGCGGCAATGTCTGCCACATGCCAATAACTGCCAAGTGGCAACAACAACAACAACAACAGCCATCAGACTAAAACTCACTCAGCTGGACAGAGAGGAGAAAGCCAGAGAAAGCCAGAGGAGAAAGCCAGAGGAGATTGGCAAAGGGCTGAGGGCCTCGCACTTGACCACATTTGAAAAGAGTTATGAATATTGCAGTACAGTCTGAGATGCAAAAGAAATGTGTGTGCGTCTCTGTGTGTGTGTGTGTTAGTTGGTGTGAGCTCTATAGAAATTGTTATTTTTCTTATTTATTTCCATTTATGAGATTTTTATATATGCGCACTTTTCTGGCTGCTTTATGTTAGTTTATATGTGCGTGTTAGTGTAAGTGTGAGTGTGATAGTTTTCATTTTCTGATTTTGTTTTCTGAACCAAATGCAGTTTCTAAATATTTTACATAAGCCGTCAAAAGCGTAGCTTGGCAATAAATTTTGCACCCTTAGCTTAGTTAATAAATTACTAAGTATATGGGACCAATACACATAAATTTAAATTGGAGTATATATTATAGAATTAGCTGAAGTTTTACATTAAAACTAAGATAAAAATTTCAAATGTTTTTCATGCTTTTAGGACATTTGTATATAAGAAACTACGAATTCTCAAAAGATCTCAATTTATTCAGTTATATACCTTTTTTTAATTATTTTTATAAATCATATTTTAATCCGAAATCGATTTTACTTTCAGGGAAAGTTCTGTTTATAAAGATTTCAACATAAGCATCTTATCAATTTTTAAGTTATTAACGATAAATTTTAATCTGAAACATCGTAAAATTCTTCAACATTTATTTTAATTATTTTATAAAGTACAAAGGTAAAAAAGTAAAAAGAAAATAACCTTTTTACAAATTAATGAGCTCTTCTCATTGTTTATTTCTTGCGGTTTTCTTACTTGCAATTAATATGAAATTCTCTTAATACTTACGAGCAAACGAGAGAGCAGGGAAAAATGAAAAGAGATAATAAAACAAGACTGTTAAGAGTGTTTACTGATAAACAGCGTTTTTGGGAAAATTCTCATGAAATTATCGCAGTCATCCGGAAGGTGGCAGAAAATCCACTCGCAGATTGCCAAAGCAACTGCCAATGTCACTAATTCAATTTCGCAGACCGAAACCACATTAAAAAAAAAGAAAGAAAAAATGAGAAACAGACAAAGAAGACGCAGAAAAATAGTGAAAAAGATGTTAAAGTGACTGCAACTCGGTCACGAAGTGGCATAAAAAACGCAATAGGAGAATCACGTCAGTGGCAAAAAGAGAGAGCATGAATGAAAGCGAATGTGAAAGATTGTGTGAGCAGAGGGGGTGTTGTGAAGGGGAAGAAGTAGAGGAGGGGTGGGAATGGGGTAAGTCAGTGTATTGAAGTTGATATTTGCGCATCAGTGCGCACATTGAACTGTCAATGCCAAACGACAGGCGACAGTCCTTGTAGAGGGGAACATGGCGACGAAACGGGAGTAGAGAGAGGAGAAAGCAGAGCGAAGAGGTAACGGACTGTCGTCGGGTTATTGCCAATTTATCAATTGCAATGGAGTCCGCACTAATGCAGCCATTGCTATTTTGACCTGATGACAATGGCAAAGCAAAGGGGCAAATCAGTACAATTCCCCTCTTCCTTCACTTACTGCTTTCCCCACCCCTTTGCCACTTCAGCCACTGTCTGTATTCCCCCCAATCTCAAATCATCATGTGCGTGCTGAAAAAGTAATTACAACGCTGACTGGTCCAATAAATAAGTTGCCTTGAATTTTATTGCAACTTTTAAGTGTCGTTTGGGGCATAAATTCAAAAGGCTAAGCGTCTGCCGAATCGCATTGCCTGTTCTAATACCCTGCAAACAATATAAAATGACGTAGATTGATCTAAAAAATTTTTAAAATATAATGTGAGTTATTTAATTGAATTTAAATATAATTTAATATAATTCTATGAAAGTAATTTAATGTTTCGAAAATATAGATATATACATAGATTTTCTAAGTTTTATCCAAGTGTTTTTAAATATATCCTAATGCTTTCATCATCTTTTTGAAATTGTTTAAAAATGTGTATCTAAATATTTTTGTTAAAGTAAATGTTTCTATAACCATCACCAACATTTTGCAGTTTTGCAAACTTGAGTGCAGCCAGAGCTAAGAAATTCTCGTTATGTAGCATCTCTAAGTCGTTTACAGTCTGTGAAAGGATTTTTACAGATTTTTCTTAGTCTATTTTCATCTGGTAGCTGTTAGCCTGCATAAATCAAGGCAAATGAATGCTATTTAGTTGATGGCCCAAGCCAGGAAATGCGCCGCTTAGTCAAACACACACACACACACACACATCCATGCACACTGAAACACATTTAGCTGTGGAAAAGTTAGCTCGTAGTAGAAATGCAGTTGGGTTGGCATTTTCCACAAGCATTTCGCAAAAGGCGGCAGCGGAAACGAAGCCAAATGCAGGCAAACTCCTGGCAACATCAACAAGCAAGCCATCTTAAGATGTATTGCATTAGTCTGTGACCTGTAGCAGACACATACACACACACACACACACATACACACACACATGCATACATAGAGTCTGTGGGCGTGTGTGTGTGTGTTGGTTGGCATTTCCGTTTGATATTAGCCCGCACTTATGTGCGTTTAGTCAACAGCTACAAACATGACGCAAATCTTGCAGCAGCTTCGCATTTTCGGGTCGTAATGCATTTCTGCGGTTGCCACAAGCAACTAGAGCGAGAAGAAGAAGCAGCTGCAAGCAGCAACAGCAACAACAACAGCAATCTTCATTTTCGCTGTGCTGCCTCTAAAGATGCTGCCGGGTTAAGCACTCAGTTGTGGTCGTACCAACATCGACATCAACTGCGCTCATATTTTGCATATTTATGCATTGGCCTGGCCTATAAATTCAGTCGGAAATGTACTCGTATCGCAACAGTTGCAATTTGCAGCTGCAGCTGCATTTGCCACTGATAAGGTTAAGCGGCATGCCACATGATTTCAACAATTTCACTTCTAATTGCTGCGCTTCAGGCATTTCTGGTTCAAGTTTCCTCTCTTAAGCTCAACATTAAGTCATCAAATTAGCTGCATTTGTGAATTTATTAATAATATTGTCATTATTATTATTTTTGTGGTTAATAATATTTGCTTAATATTTGCTTGAGTGCTCTAATTAAAATAATTAAAATTGTTTACCTTTTTTTCTCTTTGCAGGTGAGTTTATTTTTCCAACTTGTTGCCCTTTGCCGTAAGTAAAACATTTATTTTGTTGTTTGCATTACTTTTGGCCATGTCAATAGCTGCAAATGGCCAAAGCAAATAAGTTTTTTATCACCAGCGAATTTATATTACATAAGGCCGCAACTATCAACTAATATAAACAGCTACAATAATTACAGTTAAGCAAATACAGCGTTTGATTAAATCAACAAATCGTCAGTTAAGAGTAAATATAATATAGAAAAAATAATTGAACACGCTCACTGACTAACAAAATACAACTGCAACAACATGTAGAAAAAAGTGAATAGCACCAATATTATCCCAAGCGACGGCTTTTTATGCAAAATTTTGAAAATGAGTGTGAGTTTTGAAATCAGGAAAGAAAAGATTTCGAAAATCTATTGAACTTATCTACATTGATCGGTTGTTATATATCCGAGTACTGAACAAGTTCTAACCAACCAAGTAATATTTTTAATGAGACACATATTTGTAACCTTTTCATAATTTTAATTTAAGTGCAACAAGCGCAAGAAACACATTCATTAATTTATTACGTATAATTTTAATTACAAGTTACGCTTAAGTTAACTTCTTTTAAGACTTATAAACGAGCAGCTGCAGCTGCATTAATCGGTAATGCGAATACAAATCATAGCTCAAGTCATTGATTTGTTGCAGCTTTTGGAATTTATGTGCAAATACAGATATTTTCAAATACTTATTTTCGCATTGTAATAATTCTGAAAAACTTTACGAAGTACTCGAGTAGTTGGCTTAATGGTAGGAACTTAAGCTGACTTGATGTTTATTAATGCCACGGTTGCCACAATTGACGTTTTTGCGCCAAAACTGGCTCTTTTTTAGTCAATTTGGCTCATTTTTTGTTTGTTTCCAGATATTTTTAAGTGGCAAAAGGAATAACAGCGAAAGAGATTTTCATGCTAAGAGAGTGCTACTGCGTGTTAACAGCGTGAGAGCAAAGAAGTTGGTACATTTGAGTTAGTAAAGAGCGAGCACTGTTAAGTTACAGCAAAAGTAAAATGACAAAATAAGAGAGTACCTTCAGACTAATGCACCTTCACAGCTTTGCGGAGTTTTAACATACTTGTTGAGCTGTTGAGCTGCTGGAATGAATGCTGTTAAAGTTAACAACAGCCGGCAAGTTTGTCCAAAGAGTAAATTTCCCTCTGTTAAAGCCGGTACAGACGACTAGTGCAGAGACAGTGGGTCAACCTACTAACCTACTGAATCAACTTAACAGCGCCCATATATGAATTGAAATTAAGAGCAACAACATTTGCCTGCTCATCCCGCTGAAGCATTAACAGTAGCTGCTGCCTCTAGCCTTACAGTTACTGTTAATGAAGCCGCATCTGTCCAGCATCCTGACGCTGCTGCCTTGACAGTTAGTACATTTTTAGCTGTTGACGGCGGAGTGCGCGTTCTCGGCTGCGAGTAAAGCCTGCGATAACGATAACACGAAGGAAACAAAGCTCGTTCAGTTTAACAGTATTCAATGTGATCAGAGCTGGTTGTTCGCGTGCTGAGTGCATGAAAGATTACACCCGAATGTAAAATTGAATGTAAAATTGTAAGGCTATAAAGCAAAGTGTGTTTAAGTGTGTGTGTGTGTGCGGCTCTTTGACGCCACTGAGAAATTCGAGTTGTACACGAGGAGATAAATTATATTAATGTGATATGATAGCCGAAATTTATGTGCATGTCCCACATTTGATGGCTGCCCGATAACAAATGCTTAATTTCATGCATATCAATTCACTCCCAGAATGAATAATGTAATGAATTAAATAAAAAATATAAATAAAAATAACAACACCTCAATGCCATTTGGTACTTAAATAAGTACATATATACATATATACTTATGATTAATGGTGTGTGAAGATGGTGCCATTAAAATGCCCGTTTATCATTATCAAATCGCGCGTGTAAATAGTTTAATTAATGTTCGTCGCATTGATAATGGATTATGATGAAACAGGATGATGACACGAATCATAAACATGATTTAGAGCGGAATGTGTGAAGCTGTTAACTGAAATTGCTATTGCAATTGCAATTAAAACAAATTGCAGCAAAATTGTCCATGCACACTGATAAAAATTTAAAATTAACAAAAACCCTTAAAAAGTTTAATATATTATGAACTTAAATTAAATAAATATTAATCAAATGTAATAATTAAAAATAGTTCATGTTTCAAATATTATTGAAATACTTAATTAAAACAGAATATTAACATATTAAAGTATATAAATCGAACATTAAAATTATAACTAATCCTAATAAGATTTCTATATAAATCAGTATTAAAATTCAGAATAATCAACAATCATTATTTCGAAGACACATTCAAAATGAGAAATATTGAAGTATTAAAACTAAATAAACTATTAATTACAAAATTAAAAAGAAATGATTTCGAAAAGTCAGAAGACCTATTGAAAAGTTAATAAATGCAATTAATTAAAAGAAAACTGCACATAATTCAATGCAGTGATTAAATGTGATAAATCATAAATGTGATATAAATGGTGACTTTACTGCTTAAATAGCAATATAATATGTTTTAAAATAATTAACATATTTTGTGCGCATTATAAATACAACAACAAAGCGGAACAACAAACACACACAAATGCTGCAGCAACAATGTCATGCAACACGAACGATTGCAACCACAACAAATATACGATTTATGCATTTGATGATGCCCAAGGGGCATTTAATTGCAGGGAGGGGGAATATTGATAATATATTGGAGGGGGAAGTGGTGTAAAAGGGGGCGTAACGCATAAAAGCCCGTGGCTGCTAAGCCGCTTAAGTGCTATCATGTTGTATACAACGTCAATCCGAAAAAAGCCCATCAGAAACATGATTAATCTCAATTTATGACAACGACAACAACAGCAAAACTCAGGAGCCGCCAACACCAAAAAAGAAGGCTAACAAAATCAACTCGGCTAACAGTTTTGTTCTTGTTGCCAATGCTTGGTGGCAGTGATGGTGTCATCTGGCCACGTTAACGATCAAACCATCCACCCAGTCAGCCAGCCAGCCATTCATCAATCAATCAATTTATCAATCAGCACTCTTCGCTTCAGTCAAACCAAGTGGGAAAAATTATAAAAGCAGTCAACGAGGCCTACCACTGATTGCGTTTAGGCCTGGCTAAGGGACGAACGGATAGGACACAATTCGGGCTTAGTCGCTTGATTTAGGCATAATTGGCATTTGGGTTAACCCAATTATGAGAACATAAAGTCAGTTAGTATGCACACTGGCCCTGATTAATGCAGCAGTGTAATTAGCATGCGGATCTGTCTGTGATATGTTTAGGCCCAACTTTAATCAGTCCCAAATAAAATAATAATATTATTCAGGGACTCTGACCTAATCGTAATTATGATTATGCTGGCTAATTAGTTTCATACTCGTAAATCAAGCTATAAAGCCGGAAACAAATATGGATACTGCTCACATAATTGATTTCAAATGTTTCCCAGTGCTGTGAAAATTGTTATTAACTAAGCCAAAGCCAAAGCTGCCAACTGACAAGAGTTTTGCATTTGCGTTTTAGCTGTTGCATAATTAAAAGGACTTACATTTGCCACTTTATATGCCACATAAAACGGGGCGAGCCCATATTCCCGTTAACCAACCCATCCAAATCTCGAACACTTTTACACCTCAGACTTTTTGGCTTTCATCTCTGAACTGAGGGGAAAACTGCAACTCAGATGCGTAGACATCGTTGTTCTCCTCGTCGTCGTCTCTCTTAATTTATTATTTCGTTTCCCTTGTGATGTGTGTGTGTGTTACATGTGTGTTTTGTGTGTGCGAACATTATATTTTGTGGCCCTCTTTGGCTCGAATAAACTTCACTTGTGGACCCATAAAAACCGTGCAGCATTATTGATTACGATTATGAGAAATGTGTGTCAGGGATATGTTTTGTCAAGTACTCTCACTCTCTCTGTTTCACTCTCTCTTTCGCTCTATCAAGTCTTTTGAACTTGAATTTTATTTCGAAATCACACAAATTCAACCAAATTTTGATGAGATTTATTATACCTTGAAGACATAATTAAGATTGACAATTATTTCAAGTGCTTTCTAAACAGTCCTTAAAATGAGATTATTCTTTGCTTGAGAGTATATAATATTTCATCTAGATATGCATATCTTTATGTGTTAGAGTTATTATTATCCTCAAAATGCTATATATATAATTTGAGAAATATTAACATTTAATTTTAAATAAGGCTTAAACTGCTTTTTAAATAATCTTAAACGCAATACATATTAAAACATGTGTCAGTAATCAAATAATGCGTTTATTATTTATTGTAAAATGTGGACATTAGGAAAATTTTAAGTTCAATTAAATAGATCACATTTTAAATTAATTTTTATGGTGAACACACAGGGATATTAGAAACTGTAATTTACTAATATTTGTAATCACTAATTTGTTTAATAAAATGAAGAGTAAAAATAAGAACTTGTTGAAGAATATTCCTAAAAGATTGATAAGCTACCAAACTTCAATTTCTTGCTGTATGTCAATATTTCGTATCTGCCTGCCACAATAATTGACGAAGTGTCACGTTGTTCGACCCGCAATGATTGCGTATAACTCCATTCGGAATCCGTTGCCAATTACACGAACTCTGCCAATAGCTGTGGGCTGTCTAGGCTGTCTGAGCATTCTGAGTATGTCAACAAACGACCAAATAACGTGCCCCTATATCATCTGCATGATGTGTGTGTGGTTAAACATATGGCATATAGAGATACACATTCAAATACATATGTAGGTATGTTGGGGGGTTCCCACTATTTCAACACACAGTTGAGTGGCCGCCCAAAGCTGAGGCATTCATGTGTGCAATATCAGAGCCTATAGCCAGCAGCAATTCGAGCCATCTAAGCAATCTCAGCAGCTCCTGGCCAAAACCCGCACACCACCCAAAGACACACTCTCACACTCACACACACACATATGTGAGATAAACGACTGTGATTTATTGCATCTAATTGCTCACAAACGGAGACTGAGCACGTGCTCCAATAACTTTTGGCTTTCACACCTCAGCAGTTTCGCGAGGATGTGAATGAGCCACCAAAACCACAGCATAGCCGATCCCCCACCACCACCCCCACCATCACCAATATCAACGCCGACCGACGAACATTTGCGGTTTACAGTGCCGCCAATCAATTTACGGCCAGGCCGACACCGACACCGAGGCCTGGTGCTGGTCCTGACCTGGCCAACCGAAACGAACGCTTCATTAAAACCAATTTCAATGCGCGACGTAACCGACAGAGACAGAGAGTCGGACAGACAGACAGTTACGTGTTTGTCAAACTGCAGGTGTCTCTATTTGATATATGTTTGATTTATGACACCGTCCATTCAATTTGTAAGCGCCAAATTAAAACAAATTAAACTATAAAAGTCGGGAAACTAAATCAATGAGTTTCAGCAAATAAAGCCATCAATTCAATGTCCAATAAATATCACATTCGAGCCCATAAATGGTTGGACAGTCCAATTTATAGATTGACAATCGATGAGTAATGAAATTTAAGCGGTCAAAGTCGAAAAAACAAGTGAAATTCATTTTGGAAACCAAAGAAAGGAGCGACAAGGAGAGGGGAGGAGAGAGATAAAGAGAAACGTAGTGATATATCAAATTGGACAGGTGTCGTATCAGGTCGAAAATACACTTTTCAGTTCTCCCAACTTGCATGCAAATAAAACTTTTATTATTATTTTGCATTTTGTCATTCTGCATTTGCCAACAAAAAGTTATTTCTAACAAAATTTTATGATATTTCGATTTGGTTTTCAAGGTTGTTTCGAAAGTTATCTAAAACTTTGTTGCTTTCTTACGCGGGGCAAACATTGTCGCAAAGTTTGATAGATTTGAATTGATTGACTGTCATATATTCTGTAATCCATTTCATATTTTATAAACTTTTTGTAATAACTATAAAGTTTTTTAAAACTTTGTACTCTTAATAAAAAAATAATGTAAACTTTGAATTTTTTTTTGTATTTTTAAAATTGCTTCGGAAAAATTAATGTTTCTAGTTTTATAATTTTTACTTAGTATCTATTTAGCAATGATTCAACATTTAAGAAAACAACGGGATTCTATACTCATGCGCCGCTTTTATCATATTATTGCAAATTGGTTTGAAATTTCAAAATGGCTTTGGTTTGTATTACAGTTTCCATTACTGTATATCATTAAGATTTAAATAAAATTGAAATGTTATATGCAAGTTACTATTTGATCACTTTAATAGAATATACTCCTTTTTAACCTTTTCATGTATACATGGTACAATAATCATCATATCAATTAATTTCTTATCCCATTGAGTTGATTTTCCTGGCCAAGTGGTTGAACCACATCACGTTGCAGCATTTTATTTGTTTTATGTGCCAATAAGTATGTTGCTGCCCCCACTCAACAGTTGCCACAGGACGCAGGACGCAGCTGACGAACCAAATCTGCCAATTGGCAAAGCGGCAGACAACTTGAGTTTTACTCCATGTTTTTCATTTGTTTGTTAAACTTGCCACTCACCTCATGCATATATGCATAGTTTGGTCAGCTGTGCCACATGCCACATGCCTCATGCTGCTGTGGCACTTGAGTGTTGCAAGCGAGTTTCTCGCATTCATTTACTTTGCGTTTGCTGTGAGCCAATTAATTTTTATTTATTTTCATTTTAATGTCACGCCTTTTCTTTTGTGACGGGAAGTAGGAGTATGTAGCCTAGGATTGGGGGCGTGGCAGAGATGCAGTTGCACGTTTCCGTTTCAGCTCCAAATTTTATGCATTACTTGCAAATTTATTGACCCAGTTCTGCAACAAAGATGAAAATGTTAAAATTCAGTTTTCCTCTTTATTCTCCCGTCCCCTTTCCCTGAATTTCTTTTCTTTTTTTCTCATATTTTTTTTATATTTTTGTGAACCGGAAAACAAAGTAACAATTTTTGACTATGAAAAAATATTCGCTGTGGGTAACTTGCAACTTGTTTGCTTTTATATATATTTTTTTTGTGTTTTTTTTTATGTATGCCCAAAGTTACGTTGTAAACTTGTTACAACAACTACAAACTTCTGACCTTTTTTGTATTTTTGTAACATGAACCATAAACTGAAATAATAGTTGAAAGACTGCGCCATATTTTTTTGTTAGCTGCAATTCAAATTGGACTTATTTCTCTGGGCAGTGAAAGGACTTTACGCATTTTGATGGCAGGCTAATTAGAACTGGGAAAACAATGCCATTGGCAGCAGATGTGGGGGTGGTTAGAGGAGGGGTGGGGAGAGGAGAGACATGAACAGACTGACAGTTTGATAGACAGCTTAACGCATATTTGGCTCTTTTGCTGTGCCGCTGGCAAATTAACTTAAAAGTTAATTACACTGATTTGAACACTCCACTGATAGAGAAAAAAGAAGACAGAGAGAGATCTGATAGAGAGAGATGGAGGGAGTTTAGGGAGATTAAGTCAACTGATTAGCAGGCAATGAAAGCCATATACGTGGCCCAATTGGCAACATCAACAGGCATGGGACAAAAGCAGCCAGCTTGAATTCCAATGAATAGCAGTTGTCTCAGCCCCTCCCACTTCCGCCCCTATTTTGTATACACCCCAAAATTCTGGGGGCTCTTCTTCATGTTGTTGCTGTTGCTTCCTCGGTTTCAACTTTCAATTTTTCGGGGGCGTCTCGCTACGTTTAGGCGACGCGTTCAAGTGGCTAAAAGCAAAGAAAAAAAGCCAGAAGATAAAAAAAAATGAAGAAAAAAAATGAAGAGAATTTGAAGCAAGTTGCAAGTTGTTCAGTTCGTTGTATGGGGCGTGGCAAACGAGGCGGTAAGCAAACTAAAAGCTTCAAGTGTTCTACGAGGGCGTGGAACGTGGAAATTTAATTAAGTTGCTGTTGTTGTCGCTACTCCTCACAGTAGTTGTTGTTGTTGTGGATTTGATTAAATTGTTTGCATACCACAGCATTCTATTTGTTATTTACAAGATTTCCGCATAAATTAACTTTGAAGTATGTGCGTCTAGGAGCAAGTGAAGTTAATTCGAAAGCAGGGGAGCCTGTGCTGTGATTTTGGCATCAAAACAAGATTAGTACCAAATAAATGGGTGACTAAGTAGAATTTAATGAACTTCACTGCCAAATACCTATACAATATTGGAGAAGGTTCAGTTCGGTGGCTCAGTTATTGGGTACTCTAAAATTAATCGTTGTGTTCTGAGAGATTCAAAAATTAAACAAAACAAAAAATTTTTAATTAATGTACAAAATAAGAATCCAAAAACTAATAATGGTATCTGAATATTTCAAAAATCATTTATTTAAAACAAAAACATAATTAACTAATGGAATTTAACTCACGCCTTAAGCAAGGCGAATTTTTAGAGAATCTTCTCAGGTGCTGCCTGCTTTTAGGCGTGGCTGAGTTAAAAGATAATCGCAAATATTTTAGTAGTTTAAATCGAGCTTAAGCCTGTTCAAAATAAAATTTTGAAGCTTATGGTTTTTGCCAAAGTTTTTCCAGCCCTTGCAACCTGTGCTATGCGCTAAAATTCGCACAGCTCGTTCATCAAATCATTTTATGATGACGACATACAACCGAATTTTACCAGGAGCAATGAGAAGAGAAGACAAGCAAAGTTGAAATCGTGAGCTTCGGCAGCTGGAACAGCAAGTGCAGCAACAGCAACTGCCTCATGTATATGCAACAAACAGCGGCAACTCATTTCTCAGTCAGTCGAATGGAGGCTTGACTAAATGGGTCATACGGCTGAGTGCATTTTTGGGAGCCTCAAAGATGTCGATGTGTAAACAGGAGCAGCAGTTGCCTGCCTGACTGACTGAGAGGCAACTTTCCCCCAAACTTTCCCTCAACTGCTGCCCAACTGTTCCCCAACTGCTGCCAGATTATTACACTGTATTGCGTTGCTTTCTACTTACTTGCCAGGCAATATGAAAAATATATGTCACTGGGGCTCCCTCTGTTCCCCTCCTCTCCCTTCTGCCTACACTCGATGTTTCCTTTGCACTTGCCGTTTGCTTAAGAAATATGTTAATGATCAACTTGAGACATGTTCAAATTATTGTCAAGCAGCTGCGCTGCGTCCAACAAGTTAAACGTCTGCACGAATGACTTAAGACTGCAATTTTGTTGCAAACATCATAAAAAAAATAAAAAGAAAAACTTATTCATGACTTTGGCCCAACTTTTAACTCTCGCTTTAATTCAACTGTTGCGCCCCCCTCCCCTCTCAAACAAAGAATGTCATGACTGCTAATTAACTGTACTCATATTTAACTTTTTCTTTTCTTATACTTATTATTTTCATTTCGCGTGGGAGTCTCTTTGAATTTTACTCGGCTCTTTTTATTTTTATTCTCTTACGTCGCTGGCGGCAACCAAATTTTTGCATTTTGTCTCGTCGGGCCCTGCAAATTATATAAATTTAATTAGCGCTGCATATTATTAACATTAGAGCTGCCGGCAATTTTAGCAACACTCAGACAAACAATTAAAGCGTACTGAGAATTTCTGCTAGGTTTTCTTTTGTATAGATTTAATTATTCAAATGCTGTCGGTGGTAGTTAAAGTGTGAAGCTTAATTGACTAAACGGAATGTTTGTCAAGGGAAATTAATTATACAATTTAAAGGGAATTGTTTTATGTTGCTGTAGGTGAATACAGAAGGATCAATAAGCAAAAGTAGCTTCAATACTTCAAGCTGTCATCACTTAACAGATTTCCTTGCATAAAATTATATTTTCTTTTTAACCTATTGAATTACAATTTTTTTCATTTGAAATAATTAATTTTCTCCCTTTACTATCTACGTTTTAAGTATTAATCCCTTGAGAGTTTATCAAAAATTCAAGCTGTCAAATTTATTAAAACTTATCCGAGTTATTTGAGGAATGTAAATTTTTTATTCTTTGGCTTCTTATTTCATTCTACAATAACAATTTATTTATTTGATTTTCTTGACCCTACTTTAAGATATTTTAATTTAGAAAATTTAAATTTTTCCTACAGCGCCTACTTTTTCCATACTTACCCCTTGATCTTTTCTCAAAAATTGTTAATACCCATAAGTTTGTCAAATTTTTACAAAATTTCTCGGGGAATATCAATTTAATCATAATCATCAAAACTATGTTCACTTCAAATTTAACATTATTTTCCTACATTATCCATTTTTTTCAAATTTTACCCTTTGAAACTTTTTAAGAAAAATTCATACAGTCAAATCTCTCTTAAGACTTTTCCGATTTAATCAATTTAATCATTGTTCGCCCTCCAATTGATGTAACATAAAAATTGAATTCTTATTAATTTTTATTTATTTATTTTAAGTTAGTTTTTTTGTTATTTAGGTTCCAGATAAGCTTCAAAAAGAATGCCATAGACTTAGAAAAAAAAGAGCAAGCGTCAGCTAAGATTAATTACTTGAGCTAAGTAACAGTTGCACAACTGTGAAAGGATTTCCAGAGCTGTCAGCTTGTTTGTCTTCTTTCTATTCGTGAGTAACTTAGCCAGCATGACAATAAGCTCAGTGACACCTTCACTATAATTCTCTCTCCCTCAACACACTCCTACTTTTAGTATTTTTTTACACACTCCCCTTACTTGTTTTAATTGCAATTTCTGTTTTCGTTGCACATTTCAACGTGTGCTCCAGTTTTGTTTTGTATTTCTTTTGCACTTGCTTTTATTTCCTTTTGCCTTCCCTATCAGCTAACTAAGGCGCGACAAGAGAATGGTCTTTGCCAACTCACTAATACTCACATACACATGCAACAAAATAAAACAAAGCACGAATACACGCACACACACACACACACACAGCCATACGAATACTCGTATGTAGCACAAATTGCACATTTTCCCCATTTGCCACTTGGCGAGCGTTGGATGTGATTGTAGCGAATGCAAGGACGAATGCACAGGATCCCGCATTAGTTCACGCACGGTTCAGTGCGCCAAACTTAATCCTTGTGCTCCGTCCCTTCCTCTCTCTCCCTCCGTCCATTCCTCCTCCTCCAAAACCATTTCGTTATATATGTATGTGTAAGTAAATGTGTGTGCGGATCGTTAGTTTATAATTTTAAAGTTGGATTAAGCTAGAAGCGTGATGCTGCAAGTGCTGCTGGTGGTTGGAGTCCTGCGAAGGACGCCACAAAAAGAATGTCCTGGTAAAATCAGGTCAAATGTATGTGTCACTTTTACAGCTTATTATGGCAAGCAGGATAACCGACCTCTGCTCTTTCCCTCCCCCACTCACTCTCTCTCTCTCTCACTCATGTCTATTCAGCCTCAGCTTACCTCGCGCTTTGGTTTATCCTTTATCCTTCTGCTGCAGCCTTTATGGGCAACATTATCGCATAATGTAATCATTGGCCCAATGATGGCATGTCCTCAAGACAAATTCTTTGTTAACGCACAGCACAGTCGAGGACAAACAGGGACAGCACGTTTGTGTAGTGGTCCATAAAAAAATCCAATAAAATAATAAAAGTTAGTTTAGTTAAAGGCAATAAAATGACAACACCTCTCACATCCTGCGCGTTATCCTGTAAGCTGGGTGAGCACAATGAGTATTTGTCTTCGGGCTGCATACTATTAAAATGCTACTTAAATACATGAAAACAGAGTAAGAATACTTTGGTGAGGTGTGATCGGCTATAAAAGACCCTGTACTTTGTTTTGAATTGGCTTAAAAATATTTAGATAAATGCACCCAAATAGAAACTCAGTTAGATTTAAAGCTAACTATCTCTTAATACTATATTTGCCATTCTGTGAGATCGCCGCTTTGATTCCGAAGGATCTATTCTTCTTTATGTCTTATAAATTGCAACATTCATTATTCACAGAGTATGAAAGGCTCTTTGCTTGATATCAATAGTTCACTCCATCCACTTTTCCTCACAGACTTTGAATAAAAAACAGCCATAACTCTCTATAAATTCAGGTGCCTGCAGCAAACTCGCGTTTCCCTCGAGAACTTTTTACAAATATGCAAAAAACTATTTTCATTGTCGGCAGATGGAATTCTTTGTTACTTTTATTAAAGTAAAGTTTATAAAGATAGGCCTTCAATGTAATACATTTCTTTCTCTTGTTATTATTATTTATATTAACAGAGAATGTTGCTGAGTTATTACAAAGTTCTTCGTTGCGTAAGAAGTCATTCCCCAGGAAGTTCCTAATAAGATTGTTCGTCACAAATAAAAGTTCATTATGGCAAAGTTTGTGAAGATGTTCTCTGTCTCATTGCAAAACGCATTTGGATTTGCCACAAACAAAAAGTTCCCCAACACACAAGAAGTAATGAGTTTTTCCGGAAAAAGATTTGCACTTGTTTCTCAACTTTAAGTGATTTGCGGGTCAGTTTCTAGAATTGCCGAACGAGCACTTGTAAGGATACTTGTTTTATGCTCTTACTGCACTTTTTATGACTACGTCTATCTCTCTCTTATAAGGATGCCTCCATCTCTCTCTGGTAAATTCGTATTTGTTTTCTGCTTTTTGGCAACAAATTTGCATATTTATTGCACAGTTTGTAGTGCGAGCGAAAATTGTAGCAAATAAATCAGAGAGAGAACTGTAAAGGACCATAATGTAAATAACGGTAGCCATAAACCATAAAAAACGGCTGCAAAGTGAGCCAAAATGAGTTGCTGCTTATCGGCCATATTGATCGGCTTCTTAGCACAAAAAATATGTTTACTTTGAGTCAGCGATTTGATGTACGAGTCGAGATATTCGCAATGAGATAACTCCGAATTTATTGTGTTTTTCTTTTAGCCCACACACACACACACACACACACACACATACGGCAACTTAAACACAATTGCCAACATAACAAAATCAAATGCTTTGTGTCTACAACTTTTTAATGCGACAACTGCCAAACAGCGAAGAACAACAACAATAACAACAACAAACGGCAATAGCAATTTGTCAGCATAAACTCGTATACTTACTTAGAAAGTGAGTGTATGTTGCCGACTTGGGTCCATGATAATTGATTTACTTTCTGCTCATTGTCGTCAATCAATTGTCATTCCCACTGCCATTGCCAACACTCATACGCCACGTACACCCGCCGTCAACTACAATGACGACATCGACACCATAACGAGCAACTCTCACTCACACACACACACACACACACACTCACTTACACCACATGCTGGATTGCTGATAACATTCGACTTTGGGTTCAGTTTCGATAGATGGGCGTGGTTACGCCCTTTGATTGATGTCACTTTTCCAGTGCCACCAGGGGCACTCAACTTTGCCCGGCTTTCAGATAAAGGCTTAGGTAGGAGCTCAGCTAACTCTCTAATCTATTGCTCCATAAAGTATCTGAAACTAAAATATTACTGGTTATAAATTTAGATCCATTTGTTAAATTTATTTTATTATTTATTCTATATAATTCTAAAGTTTGAATATCTTTGAGTATTAAGTTGTTTTATTAAACACACAAAAACCCAAAAACCAAAAAATTTCAAAAATTCAGTGAAAAAGTGCTCGTTAACGCCCTTAAATGACAAAAAAAAAAACAATTATCATTTGCATAATAAAAAAATATAAAATTTTCATGCTCATTTGATTAAAGTAGTTTATAAATAATTAAATACTTTAAGGATACTTACAAAAATCATAGCACAACTTTTCATCGTATATTATTTTTCACTCAACTTTGCCCGACACAGTAAAAAAGCTTAAACAAGTACATCTATGTAATATTTTGATGCTTAAAAAGTTTCTAGTTGATCTTGTTCTGATCTTGTTTCGTTATAAGCCAATACAATCTAGAGGATATTACATCTTATCAAATCAGCTTAACAATTGATCTTAAACTTGACCAAAGCAAATGACTTAGCAAATGCATAAGTTTTCTTTGATTATTGCCATCTTTTTCATCTGTTAAGTTTTTTTTTAATTCTATTGCTTATATTAAATGATTTGATAAATGTAATATTTTCTTGTCCTTGCGACTGTTGCGACTGCTCGAGTTTTTGTGCGTCGTGCTCTTGGCACGTTGCCATCTCCACATCGCAGCGTAATTTCATGTGTGTCCCGCACAATTGCGCCATTTAGATGAGATTGAGCGTACCAATGTCAGTCTGTTCTGTGTTTTGTGTGTCTGTGTGGGTTTGTGTGCTTGTATTAGTGCTACTGTATGATGGCTAAAGTTTGGCACGTGACAAAAGCCTGGGCATGCTGTGGGCCCAAGCTGGGAGTCTGTGTCTGAGACAGGCGCTAAGTCGCGATGTTGGCCGCAAAATGGCAAGCAGAAATAATGATGCTTATATTTATGAAATTTATGCGTGACACCCACTTGAATTCGACTATAGTCTGTGTGTGTTTGTCGCTTATCAGCAGGCCACCAAGAGACAAGTCCTTTGCTAGCTGCGGGATGCCCAACAGGACGCGTTGCGTTTTTCTCATTTTTAATCTTAATAAGAGTCAAACTTTTTTTTGCCCAAAATGCCAGTAAGAATGAGGGGAAGTGCTATAAGATGGGAAAACGGAGAAACTGAAACTACTTGTAACAAAGTGCTGGGCAAAATGGTTGTGTCGTATGAGAAGGAACATAAGAATAAGGGTATGACATACTTATAGGCCTTATATATAGGCCCTGGACCTGGCCCTGTTAGCCATTATTACCAATGCATGCGGGGGCTAAAGTTTTGCCCTTTTCGCACTTAACTTTCTTCATACATTCATTCATAAAATAAAATCAAAATATCATAAACACTTCAGGCCAGTAGAAGGACATTTATTCGAATGTGTCTGCTATTTACTCCCCGTTTGTGTCTGGTCGCGTGCCAGTCCAAGATATATATGATTATATTTCTATTTTTATGTCCGACGTCGCAGCTATTAGATAAATAATATAACTGTTTTTTTTTTACTTCTTCTTTCTTTGATTTTTGTTTGGCTAACGCCGAAAGTTTGCTACAATTTTTGCTTCATTTTAGTTTCGTGTGAGTTCAAGTTTGTTCTTGGCAGGCATCGTTGGCAAATCAACAAACAAATAAATAAAGCCAATAATGGCTGGAAAATTGATGCGTTTTTGTTTAGTTGAAATACCCTGTAAATGATACCTTCGCAGACTTAAGGTGGTAACAAGTGTGAATGTTCAAGCGACCGTTTTTAAGTCTCTGAATAAAAGATTTTAAGTCTTTTTTGCTTCAAATTACAGGGTACTTAATTGTCGTTCACTCCCGCCTACATCATTTAAACTTTGGTATTTTATTTTTTGAGAATTTATTGTTTAGCTTTTGAGACGCCCTTGAGAGTGCTTTCTTTTGCCTTTCTCAGTCTTTGACCCCTGCAAAGGCAGTCAGCAGATTTCATATTGGCGACCATGAACCAAGTCCAAGAGATTTCTTCACAGTGAAACTGGGGTCATCTGTCGTTTTGGGTCTTTATAAAATATTTATTTACTTGTTGGCCTTGCGGCAGAAGCTGCTTGTTCATTTTGCTGCATGTTCTAATCAACTTAAACAATTTGAATTATTTATTGTAATTTGCTTTTGGCAATTTTTGAATTTTTTAATATTTTAAATTAATATTTGTTAAACATGAAATACGGATTCTAAATGTATAATGAATTGTAGCTTTCAATGTGCTGCGGCATTGTCCTCTAGCTATCAATCAGCAGTATACAAAATTCAACAAATTGCTCCCAGTTTCTGACAACAGTTTTTATAAAATTGCAGCAAAAACAACACCAACTCTGATTTTTATTGACTAACGCAAAAATCAAAGTAAATAAGAAAAAACCCTAAAATATTTTATAAAAACCAATATGAATTGTCAACAGAGAGGCCAAAATATACCCTGTAGGTTCTTTCTCAGAAATGATTCTTAAACTTCTCTTTCCTAATAGTTTTTTATTACATTTTTAAAATAAAAGTGGATTCATTTGAAATTACGAATTATGCTATATATCTTCAGTCATATCAATAACGACTTACCTTTTTCTAAATTTCACAGCTTTATTTGGCAAATTTCATTCTACAAGGTATAATAAATTTTAAGGCACTTTGTGCGGCATATCAACCTCAACTGAGTATTCCAAACACGACACAAAAGTGCACAAATACAATACAATATTTCACACACAAATACACATACATACAAGTATAAGCGATAATAAAAAGGGGCGTAAAACAGAAGAAAACAGAACAGAACGGGAGCGTAAACGCTGAAAATCAAATAAATCAAATGCTCGTAAATAAATCATTTGAATTTATTTTCATATGGCCAAACGAAATGTTGACAAAATAAAAGCACAATAAATATACTCGAAATGGCAAACAAGTACGAAATGACTGCTCGACACGTTGCATAAGGACCTTTCGTCGCACACAGGACACGGACAGGACAACAGGCACCGGAGTGACAACTGAACAGGGAAGATGCCACATTCACGGACACTACAGATACGGACATTTTAGCTTAAGGACCTCACTGACTGACTGACTGACTGACTGACTGACAGTAGGAGATACAATGCCAAAGCTAAAATATTATTTTTTCACTTCCTGCACCTTGGCCTTTCTGTATTTGTGTGTGTTGTTGAGTGTATGGGTGTGCGTGTATGGGTGTGACTGAGTGTTGTATGCTTTGCACTTGTGGTTAGTTATTTGCCGCCACAGCACTCAAGTGTTTGACGAATTTCGACATTTTCGCTGCCTCCCTCGAAGTCAAACTTATTTTCTCCCAAAAGCATACAATTTTCTACTGATACCATTTGAATACCCTACCCGATTAAGCCTGTAAAAAGGCTGTTTAATGTCAAAAGTAGGATGAAGAGATCTATAACTGGATATAAGATATCTATCTTCTTTGATTAATTTTCTCTCGCTCCATCATCTCATAAATAAATTAATCGACTTATCTATCTGCTCATAAGTGGTCATTATATATTGCCTATTAGTTATATGAGCTATTTTTATTCCAGAGACTTTATTAATTAACTCAAGGAGCTTAGACGGAATCTGTATATACATCTATTTATTTTTCTCTGCAACTATCCACTTTTTAACTAGCTACAACTAGAGTTTCAACCTTATATCGCATGTTTATTAATTTAATGAAGACTTAAATTATGAGCGCGTGTAGGCATTTAAAATCTTATTCGTCTCTATGACATCCTATAATGACATACAACACAATGTTCTCTTTTGCAACAAGTTATGCGATTTGGGGTAGCTATATCAACATTAAGCTACACTTTGGAAGTGGCTGGTAACGTCAACCCAAAATTGAGAACAGAAAAATCAATAACTTAACAAAATAATCTTGATATTAGAGGTTTTTTAAACAAATGTGCATATTTAAAGTCATTAGCTACGTTCGTCAAGAAATTTTAATGGAAACCAGAATATATTTGTGAAAAGCGCTTAACTCTAGCTCTTTTAAATTATTCTTAAAAAAGAGAATAAAACGCCGATATTAAATATTTATTTGAGCCTATTTCTAATAGCAATCTGCTGGCTAAATCTGAAGCTCGTCTAAGCAGCTCATCATCTGCTTTATGCATTGTTGAGCACTTGTGAGCTTGTGACGTCATAATTGCTGCTCGAGTCCACATTTCCCATTTCACTGCCTGTTTTCGATTGCTTCAGTTAAACAATTTCACTCGCTATATGCACAAATTTGGTGCTCTCAAGTGCCTTGCCTCAACTTAATTTGGCAATACTCCTTGCCATGGGCCGTCAACAAATCCTTTAAGCCCCAGCGTTCGTTGTTGTTCATGCCAACTGCTACAAGAGGCAAACAGGCAAAGCTGGCTAACAGGCGAAACTGGCTAACAGGCAGGCAGTCAGGCTTTCAACAACTCGTCGGTTGCGTGCTGTCTCAGCTCAAGTTGCGACTCCTTCTACTGTTCCTTCTGTTCTCTGTCTACATCTAAAATTAATGCAAACCGGCATAAGCCGCCTCGGCTCTCCAATGTCGGCTTGTCAGTTAAGTTGGCAACAAAAGTTGCCATCGTCTTGGGCCAACTTGACTGTCTAACTGTGTGTCTGTGTGTGTGTGGCAAGTTGACGCCCATTGGCAAAACAAATTAATTACATTTTATTTAAGTTGGAATTTGTTTCGTGGCCAACGAAGACGATTGAAAATTTCGTTAGCATATATTTATTTGGGATTTCATTTGCCGCACTTTGTTGCAGTTGTGAATTGCAAATTGCTCAGCAAAAGTTGCCAGTTTCAAGTTACTCTCTCTCTCTCTCTCTCTCTCTCTCTCTCTCTCTCTCTCATTTAAAATAGTGCTCTGCTTCTTGTTGGCACGTGCCGCACTTCCATTGTGCTAATTGAATGGTTAAGCGCATTTGATGCACCGCCAAGTGTTGCTTCTTGGACGCAAACTGTTGCAATTTGTAGTTGTTTGTTGTTTGTTGTTGTGGCCCTTGAGTACTTCATTTGCAAGCGTGCCACTCGTGCAGCTCGCTGTTGCCATCTCCTTCTCCTGGTAGCTGACTGATGTGCAACAACAACAAGAGCAACTACGACAACAACTTTTCAGTTAAAACCCTCTGTCTGCAACATGCAATCTGCCACTTTTGCGGATATGCTGCTTATAATTGTTTAAGCCTTCCAACCGTACAACATGGCAACAACCACATTGTTAAATCTCTCTCTCTCCCTCTCCCTCTCCCTCTCTCTCTCTCCTCTCTCTCTGTCTATAACATATGTTATGGCGCTTTTCTGGCCTCTCAACTGTCTGCTCTTGTAACTCCAAATGACGCCACTTTTTCATGTCCTTTTTCAACTTCTATGAATACTGCTGCTTGCTGTTGTTATTGTTCCTGTTGCTGTTGTTCCCGATGTTGTTTTTGCTGCTATTGCTGTTGTTGTTGTTGTTGTTATTGCTGCTGTTGCGTGGCTTATGTAGGTCATTTTTTGCGTTGTTAACTCATTTGAATTGCACGTCAACAGTTCGGAAAACAAAGCCAAAAACTTTTGTCATTTGCCTAACAATAACAATAAGAACAACAAACACTGCAGCAACAACAACAGCAACAACAACAAACGTACACATTGTAGTCGCATGCTTTTGAAGCCTTTAATCAACTTTGTCGCTTTAAGCAGATTCTTGAGGTTTGGTATTCTACTTGATGTCTATGACATTTGTTGTTTTGTTTGGTATTTTCTTCAAACAAGTTTCCAGAATATCTTTAAAAATAATTTCAGTGATTATGGCTCACTTTACTTATTAATGTGATTCTTCTTAAAGCATTTTGTGACCCTTAAAATATTTAAGTAATGCTTAATATAATTTTTATAAAAGTCAGATAAATTGTTATGTAATCTCAAAGTTTAACTTATAATCTGTGCATTATTTGTGAGTTTTTCTTAGCTATTTTATTCTTGTTTAGGGATATCTGATATTTACATATACTATAGTATATACTAGAGTAATATCATTCACTTGCAGTTGTTTTTACATGATATTCAGTTTATTAATTGACTTCAAAAATACAAAAACTAAAGCACAAAATCCAAATTGTGATTACTGAAAGTATTAATATTCACAAGGGGCATAAGTCATGTTTTATCAAAGCACCTGGTAACTTTCTGAGAACTTTTCATATCTCAAGTAACTACAAACACAACTTTCTTGTTTCACTCTGTTTTAGCTTTGGGGCGTATTTTCATTTCCTTCTGTGGGGAAAAGTTGTAATTAATATTTTTGTAGGAAATCATTGAAATACAAAAATATTGCATTTGCAATGAAGAAATTGCATTCATTTTGTTTGTCGGTTTGCTGGCAAAAATGGCAAACTGAATGCTTGTGGGACAAATTTACTTTGCGTATTTCCTACTTTTTGGCGGGATCAGCAAGCAAGTTTATGTCCATTAAACTTCCGAGACAATTTCGCTTTATTTCTGGACTTTCTGGACCAAAACTCTTGCTGCGGTTGTTACTGACTGGCCGGAAAGTTTATGCTCTTGTATTTCCGGCAAAGTAGCGCGAGGTTCTCAGCTTTCAATGTTCTTTTTTCGGCAATGCACTTCTTTTATTGTTTTCTTTTAGCGGAAAAGTGCTATTTCAAAATTTGTGCAGTAACAGAGGCGACTCAGTCTTTTATATTCGTACTAGAATTTTCTATCACAAAAGTAATGTTGAAAAGAATGAGCAGGATAAAGTTTCTGGCAGCCAAATGGGCAGGATGATGGAGGAAGGGTAAACAAGCTTTCTTAAGCATTCTTTAAGCTGTGACTGGAAAATATTACATTGATGCGCGCCAGCAGCAGCTGAACCCACATAAATTTACATAAGTTGACGCACAAATTGGGTACACAGCTGGCTTAAGTCCTCAAACATTGACGCTAATTTCTCTGACCTCAATTGCAACGAATTTGATAATAGTTACGCGTCGCTCAGCTGTCATATTGCCAATTGATTTGACCGAAATACTTATTTGTTGTCGCACAATTACTATCGTGACGAGAGCTTGGAAATATGCTATGCATAATTTATGAGCCACACTCATGACGATGGAGGGCTAAACGGGCCAAGAAAACCGCCAATAACGGAACCCATTTGTATGCAGCACTCAACGCTTAAGCGGAAAACCAATTGAGTTACTAATTACTTTTGCGTGAGCTTTAATCGCCTCGCTTCTACAATCCAGAGAGAGGGATTCCCACTTAGAGGCTGTCCATTAAAAGTACGTTCGAAGCGAGTTTCGCTTAAATAATTAAATATTTAGAAGTAGCAGCTGCTTTTGCCCTAGCACTGTGTCAATCGCCTGCAGATAAAGGTCAAGGCTGTAAGGCAAGGATAAAGTCTCCCTTTACGTTGGCTCTCATTTGCCTAAGTCTTAGCTGCGTTAATTGGGCCCTTTTGTTTGGCCCTAACAGCGCTAATGGCCATAAACTGTTGTTTCAACTAACTGGGCGGGAACTGTTTGAAGTGCGATTGAGAATTTCTAAGCAACCCTGGCCTCAAGCAGCTGCCTCAGCTCAGCTGCTTCTAATTGCAAAACCGGGGCAAGGTAAATACCTTGCCGCAGGACAACCGAATTCCAGAGCCAACAAAGCCTTGACAACCATTTGCAGTTATGAGACTTCCATTATGAGATTTTAGAGCTCATATGGCATTTACAAAGTTTATCTAACTGCAAGCTATCAAATAGAAAAGCTATTGCCTAAGTTTGTGAGTTGACAATAGTTTTGTTTTGCTTACAAAAATTTGAGGCGAAAAACTTGCACATCATTCGAAAAAATGATATCTGATAAAATGTTTTGAACGAGCAGCTTAATCGAGTTTAATACCGAAAAGCCAAAGTAAAATTGAAAATAAATTGTGCTGTCTGGACAGCAAATTGACACAGAGAAAGTTCACAAAACTGGTTTAAAGTTTATGAAAATGTCATAAGTTTTTAATAGCTGCAAATAATAATCAAAATCATGATGACAATGACAGTGTCCCTATACGCATTTGTCACTGACAGTGCCAGCAAAATGTATTTAACAATGAATTTGAAAAACGAATGCGTGCTGGATATAAACAATTTTAATTATCTGCAACGACAGTAAGAAAAAAGTAAATACCTCATAAAAAAAGTAAAAAATAACAAAGACAGGCAAATATTGTGTATTCTTTTGAAAAATTGTGAGTTGTGTTTGTGTTTATAAAAGTAAAATAAAATTATATTATATATGTGTACTTGCTTAGTACTATGAAAAACGCGCAACATTTCGATTTATACAAACGCCATAAAAGTGCACAGCGCAAATTGCATAAATACCTCAAAGGCAACAGCGACGGCAATAGCAACAGGAGCCACAGAGGGAACAGCAGCAGCTGCCCCTCGACGATCATTAAAAGTAGTGGAAATCAACAAAGGGAAAAGCAAACTAACCAACAGCAACAGGAAAGAAGCAGAAGCAATTGCATTTATTCTTTAATCATTCGCAGCAAGTGCAACAAAGTAACATCTCAAAGTTTCACGCCTCGGCATAATAACGTCGACAACAACTCAAGCAACTACAGCAACAACCACAACAACGACGATAACAACTCCGTGAGCTACCGGTGTCAACAACAAATTAATTGCTGGTTGTGCCACAAGGTTCGGCAGTAAACAACTAGTGACTAGCAACGCGGCAATTTGCTGTGCACAAAAGGTGTTGCTGCCAGGCAACAGCAACAGCAGCAGCAGCAGCAACAACTGCAACGACGGCAACAACATTAGCTTTTCATAAAAAGCATTTGCGTTTACCTGCGTAGTTATGGTCGATCCATTAAAAATCTTTTGGGTTTTGACAAATAGCACCTATTTGGGTAAGTGTGTATAGCAATTTGTGTATGCATGTACGTAAATGTGTTGCTGCTGGGCAAATAAACTAAGTAGTCCAATGTGCACGCATATACGATTATTTACACCCGTGAGAAACTGTCTTTTAAAATTTCATGACATTTGTGTATGTATGTGTATAAGAGGGTGTGTCCCCATGTGTGTGCGTGTTGTTGCCTGTTGTATGCCAAACTAATGATACCCCTGTGATTGCGATTGTGTGTGTCTGTACTCTTGTCTTCAAGCTTTTTAAATATGCATTAATATTTTTGCGAGTGGCTTTTCTGAGTGCGTTGCGACTCCAACTTGAATGTAAAACATTTTATTCGCATTTCATTTTAATGGATGCATTAATACAAGCACTAAGGACTAGCTAAAGCATAGGCACAACAACAGCAAACAGCATTCATTATACTAATGACTGTCATATGTTCAAGCGCACAAGAAGTGTTGTAAAGAAAGGTTTTACTTTGTGAATTATTAATATGATGGAGTTTATATTGTAGCTTGTGGAACTTATTTAGAATGTGAAAGAAAAAAGGATATTTCTCGAAACAAATGGCAAGAACTTTTTATAGTTGCTCGAGTATAAATATAAGTAATAGTCATCATGGCTTATTTTTAATGTGACTCGGTATTGGGGATTCATTAATTTTCCATAAAATATTCATACAAATAAAGTAAATTCTTTCTTTATCTTTGTTTATAGAAACTTTAACAGAATATTCCTATTTATTTGCAAAAGCAAAAAATAGATAGACATAATCTTTTTCCGTAATAGCTTTTAATGACCTGCCAATTTTAAAGACAGCCTTTAGGCCAAGCCGAATAAAAGTTCACAAATAAATTAAAATTTTTGCTACATGCTTTTAATTTACTAATTAGTTTTTGTGAAACGCATAAACAAATGAATAAATAACAGCAATAATATAATAAATACAAATACACTTTTCATTTGTTTTTATTGTTATTTTGTCGTTGTCAACAGTAAATTTTAATCCTCTGGGCTGTTAACATTGCCCATGCCCATGCATAAAAGCGACAAACATTGTGTAATAAATTAGCCAAGTTTATGATAATCTCCACATTGTGTTTACACATGTATTTTGGATTTACTTTGCGACACAAGTTTTTCCTTTCAATATGCAAAAAGTGAGAGAAAGTTTCCTTCTGCTTTTCCACTTATTATTATTATTATTAGCTGAGTGAGCCATGTGGTAGGGGTCACGCGGCGTATACGTAATCACTTCAAAATGTCAATGGCTTAAGGCGAAAAACTGCAAATGCTTTGATTGTGAAAGTCATATACATTGTTGATCAAATAGTAAGTCAAAGGGTTCCGTCTGCTGTTGACTTTGATAGACCAAATAAAGGTAACTAATTTTTCCTGAGGCATAGTTTATACTGTGCAAGTTTGTGAGCGTGTATCTGTTGTGTGCGTAGGAGAGAATTTTAATTAGATTTTATTGCCGTATATGAACATTTTAAATAAACTTGCAAGCTGAGATGTTGCTGACGTTTATCAAAGTGTGAATGAAGTTTTGGATAAAAAGAAGGATAGATAAAAGGTGGTCAAAATCAAATTAAATAAATAAAATAATACTAGGAAAACAAAGAGAAGTGGAGTGATTTGAATATAACGCAGGCTTGTCAAACCTGATCAGAAGCAAAATTCTTTTGCATGTAATAAAATCAGCGAACGAAAAAGTTTTTAATTGCGGCTGACCCTCAACGGACATCGGTCGTAATTAACACGCAACCGAAAGTACGCGCCATTTCCACTTCCCTTCCTATTCCTATTCTCTGCCTCTATCCTTGTCCCTCTCCCTGACACTGTCCCTGGCACAGTTCGTCCCCCTTGGAGCTGTTAATGAACAACAGCAACGAGCAGCGTGAAGACCTTGACAGGCACTGGCAGCAGCAACTCATTATGGCTGACAAAATATTTGTCAACTCATCAGCGCTGCCAGTACCGTTACCTTTACCGCTACCGTTGCCTTTACCGTTATCATTGCTGTGCGCCATATTTTTTGCATCATCTTTCTCTCTCTCTCTCTCTTTCTCTTTTTATTTTTATGGATTTTGAAATCTTTTATTTTTACGTTTTTTCCGTGTTTTGTGCGTTTTGTTTGCTCGTCTGTCACTGAGCTCACTTTTCATTTGAATTTTTGTTTTTTATTTTATTTTATTTTTTTGCCCGCGCACTTTTTAATTAGTCATGGCAGCAGCAACAAAAACAATAAAAACCTGGCCAAGACGGCAACAGAGAGAATTTGATGTTGTAAGGCATTAAAACAGGGCAACATTTCATAAGTTTAATTAACATTTCAGTAACAGCATCAACAGCGGGTTACATTTCAGTTCAGCCGAGTTGAGTTGAGTTGAGTTTGAAGTGCAGGTCACATCCGGCAGCGGATGTTATCCTTTGGCAAACTGGCTATGTGCTGGTGCCCGTCCGTTGTTGATGGCTAATGAATACAAATATGAAAAAATGCGAAAAAAAAAATATATATGTATTTAGATTATATATTTATATTTGTGGGTGGCGTCTCGCAGCGCAGCGCAACGCATTGCAAAGCTTTGGCTTTTGCGTTGATTCGCGCCTAATTGAAATTTCCCATCAGCCAACAGCAGCAACAACAACGAGAAAATCATATAACGGTCGGCATCAAAGTTAATGAGCTGCACTGCAAACGAGGCCGAGGTTGTAGTTGCCCCAAGGGCATTATTTCGAATAACGTTAGGGTTCAACGAGTTTATTAAATGGATTTAATTGTGTTTCTTCTTTGTGAGCCAAACTGAGGTTTTGCGGCTTTTTAGCTGATTCATGAAATCCAAATTTTCTTGCTGTTGTGTGTGTATAAATCATTCAGCTTGACTTACTAATTACCTTAAAAAATTGCGTGTGGGGCATGATTGCAAATTAAACTCGAGCAAATGTTGAACGACTTCAAGAGAAGTGAAAACTAATAAATAAAAATATCTATATTTTAAAATACAATGTTTATACACCAATTTTATAAACTGTCCTAATTTAATGAATTTAATTAATATTATGCTATAAATGCTTAACTGTCTATTTTCTTAAATTCTATAACAATAATTTGTATTTAAAATAAAATTCAGAAAATAGACAAAAGAAAATATTTCATTATTTGTAGTAATACTAACAATTGCTGATTCAGTGATATCATAATACTTTTTTTCTGCTGTTCAAAAACTGGAGAAAAGATCGAATTAAATTAAAATAAATAAAATTCTTTTATGCAAATTAAACTATAATATTACTGCTTAATTAGCAAACTTTTGCTTAAATCCTAATTTTTAGCAGAATCTGCTGAGCTCTGTTGCTGTCAGCTGAAAAGTATGTTATTTTGTTTTATGTACACAATTTTCCTTTGATTCATTGCATGAGCACACATTATAAGCAGCGGTTGCCAAAGCATCAACAACAACAGTAACAACATATAATAAAAAACAAAAAAGGCCTTCACCGAAAGTTTTCACAATGTTTGACCCCCTACCTGGTGTCACCTTAAATGTGATGCGCTTTGTTGCCCTTTTGGAAAAACGTAACTTCCGTCTCAGTAAACTACTCTGTCGCACACTTCCCCCCACCTTCCACCTACCACCTTCCTGTGCCCACCATGGCTGATTTAAGCAGCTCTGACATTTGACGCCACTTTGCAACGCGGGGGGCAGGTTCTCGCTCTACACTAAATTATAAAAAAAAGAAAAATTACGAAAAAAAATATATATGAAAAACGACAGACACAAAGCTCAAAAAGCAGCACATTACATAGAGAACTCTCTGTGAGTTTGTATGTGTGGGTGTGTGTGTTGGTGTTTACAGAAGATCTTGTTGCTGCCAGTCATAGACTGACATATGCTAAGGTATAGCGCGGAGCAGCGGGTAGTTCAGGCTGTTAGTGTGCCAGTTATGAGAACATAAATAGCTGAAGAGCGAGTGGGAAAAGCAAGAGGGGTAGGGGCAGAGAGGCGTACTTCACGCTGTACGTTAATAGTTTAAAGTGAGTTCTTTTGACTGGCTGCCAGGCTGTGTCCTGGCGTCCGTCCTGCCTGACTGCTCAGTTAGCTGCTCAATTTAACACCAACAAAAAGGCCACTTAAACATGCAGCACACTATGCTGCCTTCCATCCCTTCGCCGCCTATTTTGGTGAGTGCCAAAAATTAAGTCAAAATAGCGTCGCGCAGGCCAGAAAACAAATTTAGTTTTATATTCCTTATGCAGGTGTATTTATACTGGTGTTTATTTTGTGTATTGCACACCTACGCGTTGACTGAGCGAACAGCATTCCCAGTGGCTTTGTAAATAGTACTCTCTCTTTTGTGCTATTTATTTTTGTTGTTTTTTTCTTTTTGTTTTTTATTATTATGATTTTTTTCCTATTTACAGAAGTTGTACGCTCGAGTTGCTGCCTCATAAAGAGTTGCTTGCGTGCAGTATTTACTTTTGCTCATTGCTCATTTCTCATTTTCTTTCGGTTTCCGTTTTTGAGTATTACGTGCTGTTGCTGACGGGTTGCCCCCGAAAACTAAAAAAGGTCGAGCCAAGCTCTAAATTAGATTTCGTTTCTTTCCATATAAATAAAATAAATGAAAGTGAAACTACGACGACCTGATTAGTTTTCATTTAGTTAGCTGAATTTAATGGAATGATATATAATACGGATTAAATTGTATGACTAGTTACTAATACACAAACATTGCTAAGCCGACTTCATTTTCTATTTGGAATTAATAACGTTGATTGGCTTTCAAATTGTTTCTGTCCCTTACCTAAGCTTAACAGTTTGCTACTTTTCAATGCAGTTTAGAAAACTTAAGTACTTAATTGAAAATTAAATTCGGGTTTACAAAATGCAAATTTTGAAAAGTAATTCGAATACGTGTCTTTTAGCTAAGCTTACATACTAAAACTGTGTATGTTTATATTCATTCCAAATAAAATGATATTGAATACTGTTGTTAAATAAAATTCAAAGGCAAGCATATAAAATTAGTTTATAAAGTGCACTCAGAAGACAGCCATTGAAAGGCTTTGATATTGTACAAGCTTGAGCATTTAGGGTTGAAATATCTAAAGAAAATAAAATAAAACTTCGTAGAACATGAATTTTTAAGCCTTTAAAATGTCATGTAAAAGATTAAAATGCAATGGGAAATGCGTTTAATAAAATGGTTTATGCATTTTATTCAGGACGATGGCGAACGGCAACGGCAACAGCTGCCAAAGGAACGCCCAAGCAACCGTCGTCTTTTCAATATTACGTATACGCAACGAGTGCCTGGCGTCGTTGCTCGCCTGTCGACTGCCTGCTGGCAATATTAATTTTCCAACAACTTTATGATGTGTGACCATGTCTTTGTGTATGTGCGTGCGTGTGTGTGTGTGTATTTCTCGTTCTCATTCTCTCATTTTTCCGTTCACTTACAGCATTAACAGCATTTATTTCGGTAGAAATATATATATTTTTATTATTTATTTATACACAGTTTTTTTTTGCAGTTTATGCCAGAACCTTTTGTGTTTACACAAGTTGCAGTCGCTATAACATTCTAACAGGAAAAGCAGATTATTGCTTCCGCATAAGGGAAAATTTACAAAGAAGTAAACTTCTAGCCTCACCCCCAACGTTGAAGTGCTTTTGATGTTTGCATTGCATGGCTGCCAAAAGTGCACTTCAAAAAATCTCTTTCAAGAGCTTTCCCTAGTAAAATAATCCAATTATTGTTAGGTAATACCTGACAGGAATATTCAGTAAATTTTTAAATAATGTTAACATTTTATTCTATATTGCATTTTTATTGATCTTGATGCATAACAACATATCCAAAGTAAAGCACAGGGTCACTTCATATTTTATTGAATTTTTTGGGGATTAGTTTCCAAAAAACTATTTTGATTTACCGAAAGTTTCAAATAGATTGCTAAAAAGTTATTAACACAGCACAAATAAAATAAAGAAGCAGCAGAAAACCAGAGAGAGAACTTTAACAACTTTGGTTTAGCAAGACATTAGCAGAAAGTAAGCAAATAAAACCGACCAACAAAACTATACAAAGTGCTGAAAAGTCCAACGTTAAGGGGATTCAGCTTCACTTGCAGCCTTTGGAATGCACTTTGTGGCAAGTTTCGAGGGAGAAGGAACAACAAAGTTTTTGGCTTTGAGACAAAATGTTTTCTAATTTCTAATCACACACGAAGGAATCGAGAAGGAGACAAAGCTGAAGAGTCTGTATTAAGTGACATTGCGACGAGCTGTTTATTAATATTAATTTCGATGACAATTTAATTATGCTCATTACGAAACGCAGCTTGCTTCAGATTCGTGTCACAGTTTTATGTTATGCATGCCACGTTTCTCACATAAACCATGACAATTTACGACAGTCTCAAACGCCAAAGGCACGCGCGGCAATTTGTCAATCGATAAATTTCGCCATAATTAATGCTGCGTATTGGCATTTCAAATACCACACTACGAAAAATAAGTATCTATATCTATATATAAGTATATATCTTTTTATGGCTTTTGCTTGATTTTTTTCTCTTCGTTTTCATTTGCAGTTACAAAATTTGTACGCATTGGTATTGCCGACAAAAACGACTCACCGCCATATTTCGATAGATTTCTGTACGAGACTGAAATCGATGAAAATGCCGATTTGCAGAGCACAGTTCTCACCGTCAACGCCAAGGATCACAATGAGTGTGAGTACAGATTAAATACATACATACATTTATACAAACATTCTTATAATTATTTAATGCGATTTGTCACTGTCTCGTTGGAAGTTTATTCGTCTAAGATGTTAGATTTTACTTCGTTGTTCTTTAATACAGCTTAGACAAAATTGCTGCATAAATTTGCCATTGATTTAATCAGCTTTGCTTTTAATTGTAATTAACAAAAGGGCTGCCTTGTAAGCTTACGATGTGCCTTAAGATGATGTCTATAAAAGTTGGTATACGGAATTGGGATAGAACGTCAGGTATTTAGTATAACGGAAATGTTGATAAGGTTTAATAAGGAGAAAATTATTGCAAGTAAAAGTAATGGCTATGGAGCTTTAATCAATGCACTTTAGGTCAAATGGAGTCAAATTTTGGGAGAAGTGACTAAAAAGGACAAATAAAATTAATGTTATGACTTTACAAGGAATAACTCTACAAAATGTACATAGTCACTTTGATGACTAGTGCTTACATTTTTTTAGAACTCTTCCCAAATAATTATTGTGGAAAGCGTCACTTTATGGACACTTACTATAGACACTACGAACATTACCAACAGCAAAGGTCTATCAACATGAAGTACAAACCACACTGATCACTATTTATCATAATTTGTATTGAAAAAGTTAATACTATTAGGAATATGAAAAAATTTTGTTATTTTGAATACTGTTAAAAAATTAATTTATATCAGAAAAAGGGTCCATTTGAACTATAGTGCAATGGAAACGGCTAAAGAAATGATTGGCGATGAAAGGGAATGAATGCTTCTGATGAAAAAATAAAAAACACAGACATAACTTAAAGTAGGAAATTAAAAAGAAATATTATAAAAATAAATACAATAATATCTAAGCAGTTCAATCACCTCGCAATTTAATTTAAATTCCACCTAATGTTCTTAAACTATAAATAGCGTTCCGCATGACTTGCATCAGTTTTGGGTGGAATTTAATGTTTCCTTAGTTACGATTAAGGATAGTAATCAAATTGTCATCAGCAGGAGCCGAGCTTCTATGATTTTGCAATATCATTGTGGGGCTTTTGCGCATTAACTTTTTGACTCATATAATTTTAATGCCATTGCTTTCACATAAGAATAAACAAAAAAGACATTGAACTTGCACATACATAAATACATATATAAATGATGCCATAAACATTAGGGAAGAACCAATTTGGCAATTTCTTATATGCGATTCGTTTATGCATAAATATCAAAAGACTTCTTTGAATATTTTTAACATTCAAGCATAGAAAAAATATTCAATGTTTTTTTGGGTGGTTTTCATTGCGTTGGGCAGTAATAAACATTTTGTTTATTTTAATATGCCGCCGGAGTGTGTGTAACCATTGTGAAAATATTATTGCTCATACGCCATGTACGCCAAATATTTACCAAATATTAACAAATAAAGGCTCATTGACGACAAAGATACACAATACAAGATACACTCTTTCTCTATGAATAAATCCATAAAATACAAAGACAAACACGAGCAAAGCAAATATCTCATGTATGTACACATACTTGTACTCGTATTTATGTATCTATTGATTCCCATGCGAAAACTATCATTGTAAATATTATGGGCACGAGAAAGACAAGATTTTAGGGGGAACGAGCGAAAAAGATTTGCAGCATCGAAACATTCAAAATCTCATTGAGAACGTTTAACAACTTTGATAGGGAGATAGGAAGAAAAAAAACCAGAAGTGAACCACAAGAAACACACACTCACAGATGTCGAGACATGTCGAGCAGCAACAGCGCCAACTTTGGGCAAAAAGGAGCAAAATCTTCATCCTGCATGCTGTCGCCGTCGTTCTCGTCAATGTCGTCGTCGCCGTCCTGACGACTGCGAAAAAGCATTAACCCGAATTGGAAAAAATAGAGAAAAAGTAGAAAAACAACAACAAAAGTGGCAGCAGCAGCAGCAGCCATACAAATTGGAATGTGTGTGTATAGCACACACAAAACAATAATACCAAAGAATACGAATTCGAGTGTGAGTCTGGGTCTGAATCCGAGTGCGACTATTTGCCAAAGTTGAGCAACAGAACGAGTATGAAAAAAAGACTAGAAAACACATATAAAACACTGTTAGCTAGCCAAATGCTGGATACATAGAAATCCATATATCGGATAGCATACGAGCAACTCTCACAAATAATATATGAATGGCTCCACATACAAATAGAAAGGACCTGCTGTGCAGAGGACGCATACGACTCAAGAGCCATGACAATCTTTTATGTGATTTCTTTTGCCTACTTTGCTAGTGCAAATGTTATGGAATAGAGCAGTAAAACTTCACTGACTCCTTCTTCTAGTGCAAATACATATATATATATATGTATGTATATATATATAGAGCATTTTAAATTTATGAGCGCCAAAAATTATTTATTATTCGAGCATGTGAGGACTCTGCAAAATGCTTACAACATGTTCGACAGTCGCGTCGCTTCTGCATGATGTTGTCCTTAAATTTTGCAAAACGAATTGTGTCGCATTTGTATTGAAATTTCTAGATTCATACTGTGGAATGTCTTTGTACAACTTAGCTCATATCATAAAATGAAATAAAAAAAAATAAATAAAAAAAACAATATTAAAATATAAAAAAATATGAAAATGAAATACTTTTTATTATATGAATGTTTTAGTTTCATTTGTATAAAATGAACTAAAATAAAATTATAAAAAAATGCCTTTGCACTGGAAATTTTTGATTTTTGATTTTTGCTTATTTAAAATACAGGTTTTGTCGAATACTTTATTTCATACATTAAGTTTCGCTTTAAGTGTGTTAAGCAATCCTTCTATTGTATTTTTGTTAGCACCTCCCTCGCTTTGTACTTACATTGGCTTGCTTGGCCATTAAATGACTTTCCATTATCATCTCAAGTTCTTGGAGCTATAAAGCATTTTACCGCCAAACACACAATTTAACAATAGCTCAGCTCGGTGCAGAATGGAATGGTCGGCGGGTCTTGGGGAGAAAGCTGTTCTACTTTAGCAGTGTGGGCGATAAAAACACTTTGGAGCAGGACCTAAGCATAGCTCACTGGCACTCAAATAAAGTAAGGTCAAAAGGAAGACGAACAATAACAAATTGCAAGAGGCGAGAATAACGCTTTTTTTATTTAACATTTTAAACTGACTTTTCATGCTAAATAAGTATGGCATGAAAACAACAACAAACAACAAGATTGAAGAATAGGAAACAGGAGCCAGCAGATTTGGTTGTGTGTATGTGTGTTGCTCTTGTGTGTGTTGGAGTCTCTGCGGGACAAGCTGAGCAGCATTTCCCATGGTGTCTGTATATTAATTTATTATCATTATCAGTGATTTTAAAATGGCGTCGTGACATCGTAAATTATAAATGGCGTTGTCTAAGACTAGACCAGAGACTGGGGACTACTTAACGCCTGCTAGGCCACAGTTGCCCCTCGTGTGCCTTTTTGTTGTTGCCCTCGTTGTTGTTGTTGTTGTGTGTAATTTGTGGCATTAAAAACAACGACATGTGCGCATTCCTCAAAGTGTGTAGCACCATGTGCGTATACTTTATATGCTGTCAAAGGTTGCGTATACGTAATATTATGCTGGAGACTTTAATTATGTGCGAGGACTGCTTCAAGTGTTTTCACGTTTTATATTCTGATCTTTGAGCAACTTTTTTTTTAACATTATTATTTTAAAATGGCAACCAAATCTAGTCTTATATACTTTGTGTTAACAAACTCTCTTCTAATCTTTTCTCACTCAATTTACAAAATTCACTTTAATCTACAGCTGTAAATAGATCTGCTAATCCGCAAATCTAAAGCTCTGAATGGAATTTAACCTGACTTAAAGTGGCTTTAGACTGCCATGCAAGTTACCCACGCACATGCTCTAATGCTTACATGCTTTAATTGAGCTGAAAGCCGTAAAGTTAACACACATCTTATGCTCTAGAAACAGGGCCAAGTTGTGCCCCCTTTTTTTCTGTCCCTGCAGACGTTTCTAGACAGCGCGTTAAGCGATTTACGCGTCGCTAATTTACACTAATGTTTGTCATTTTACATTTTTGCATATATGAACTGGCAACTCCTCCACAGTCTTTTTCTACACATGTGTGTTGTGTCTGTGTGCTTGCCACTCGTGTGTGGCCCACCATGCAGAAGTCTTCTTGTCTTTTAGCTTCCTATCGTCTCTCCCTCTCTCTCCCTCTTTTCCTTATTGCTTGCAACACTTTCTCAAGCTGTTTAATCATTTAATAAGTAAATTATACGCCCCGTTGTTAAAGAATTTCCGCACAAACTCTTTTAATGCATTGTGCGTTTCTGACAGCTTTGTGAAAATGTTTTTAATTAACTAAATTATTTTGCTCTGGTGCTGCTGTTTGCGATTTGCCAGTTGGCAGTTGGTCTTTTCTTCAATTTTCATGCTTTTCATGCTTTTGATCTTTTTACCAGAGCATTCTTGCAGAAACAAGAAGTTTTCAAGTATTCGACTTGTTGAACTATCGAATATAATAGAATTCTCTGCCACTGTCAAAAGCTAAAAGTGGAAGTTGTTAACCAATGTTTGCAAACTCAAATTTCAAAATATTAAATTATAATTCAATTTTATGTAGAATTATTAAAACTAAACAATCTTTGTTGTCATAAGAATTAATTAAACTTTAATTATAATGTCAACTTTTGGACAGAGTTTGCCTACTGCTCAGATTAATTTTGCTGCTGCTTTAAGTCACTTTTTGCCTACTTGTAAATTTTGTCCTCTGATCTTAATTAAATTGAGAAGTGACTTTGGCAGCCAAGTATCCTGAGGTGCAGACGAAATAAATTTAATTTTGTGCAAACATGAAAGAAATAATTTTCAATGTTGTCTTAATTACGCACATGCCAACACAATATTACGCATACGCCTGGAGTGGCATGCAAGAAACCTGTTTAAGTTTTAATGGCATTACAAACTTAAGCAATTGATAAAATTAATTATAGCAATTAACTTAAAGTTCACTTTGTCACTCTCCTTTTTTTCTCTTCAACAGCGACGAATATTCGATACCAGATCACAGGCGGTAACATAGGCAATGCATTTGCCGTGCAGAACACGACCGGAGTCATCTACGTGGCCAGTCCGTTAGACTATGAAACACGACCAAGGGTAAGTTGTTGTATTCTATCGACACGTCTCAACACTTTCTTCTCCCTCTCCTATCCCTCTTGTCTATTATTTGAGTTGTTGACAGACGCTACTCAAAACTGTAGCTGTTTTTTTCTTTATTTGTGTGTGTTCTCATCTTTAACTTTCAGCATGTATTTTTATTTTTGCTTTTTTTCTGGGTTTTGGCTCAACTTTTGGTTGTGCATGCATAATTTATATATATTTTTGCTGCCTTACCGATTCCACGAGAAAAATATGCAAAACTATGCAAAACTTTCCGACGAACTATTTTCCTACGTTGCGTAGTGCGACTGCGACGAAAGTCCACAGCTAAAAAAATAAAAAAAATTCAGAGAAAGAGAGGAAAAAATTAATCAAAAAAATATGTGCACATGCAAATATACAAACATACATAGCAAAGCTAATACGCTGGCATGTGTGCATGTGTGTGTGCGTGTTTCTGAGTGGCAAATTGTACTCGTAGATCTACAGCTGTTGGAACATTTCCCACTGCGAATTTTTAACATGATTGCACGCACACAGCCGTCGAAATGTTGTTGGTAACCATTTGTCCTCCCCAGGAGGAGAAATGTGTGCACACTACACGTAACTGTCAAAGCCCCATCAAGCAACAATGCCACAAAACATGTGCTGCCTGTCTGTATTTTTTTGTTTCAGCTTGTTGACAAAACTTTGACTTTCGTTTTAATACAATATTATTTCTTTTATGTTTTGCATTCGCATAGCAATTTTTAAAAGTATGTAACATATTTGTCTAAATTTAATTAAGTGTTGTATACCCCTTTTAAATTTCCTTTTCTCTTTCAGTATGAGCTGCGCTTGGAGGCAACACGCAATCGGAAGAACAACTACACCACCGTTGTAATTAATGTACGCGATGTTAACGATAATCCACCTGTATTTGATCGTCAAACATATCGCACACAAATCACTGAAGAAGATGATCGGAATCTGCCCAAACGCATTTTGCAGGTGAGCAATAAAAAAAACAAAAAAGGTGAATAAAATTTGTTGCCTACTCATGCACGCAACGGAACTTTTAATATGCAATTCTGTAGTTATACGCAGCAGATCAAGCAACAGTTATCTAGGCCAATCTTCTGCAGTACATCCTTTTGCCTTGCTTTGAGTTTAAATAACATGCATCATTTTAAATATTTTTGGGCTGCCCGAATCATGCTATCATTATTTTCGCATCCCACATTTATTATCGCCTTCTTGCTTTTACGCAATTTAAATATTGACAGCACGAACAACAACAACAATAACAACGTTGGGCAGAACAATGCATGCAATTTGCATAAAAAGCCAATGCTCGGAAAGTGCAGAGCGAAAAACAAGCAAACCAGTCGATTCCACTTCAAGCCACATGATCGAGCCACTCCCCTTGTCCCATGGTCCTTGCCCAGGCTCTTTTCTCTGCCCAGAGATTCACTGAGCCGAGCAATCCCAGCCGTAAATACAAAATAAATACTCATTCATTAATAATAACGTGATAGTTGCACAACGGTCTTACATGAAATATATGGGAAAACAAGCATGTGTATATGTGTTTGTATATGTATGTGTGTGTGAGTATGAAAGTCCATGGCAGCGACTTTTATTTAAGCCATAATTTACAACAATCAACAACATGAAGGAAATCACAATCTGCGGCCTGGCAAAAGGTTAAATGCTCTATATGAAACAGCATCAAAGTTATGAATTGAATGCGAAATTTAAAAAAAATTTATAGAAATATGAAATAATGCAAACAATTGAAATACAATAAAGCTATAAAGGAGAGTTATTGAAAACAAAAGTTTTTAAAAATAATAAAATCCGATATTTTTCTTTTTCTGGCTTTATGAATCACGATAAAAATGTAAAGTAATTTTAAACTGTTTTTGAAATGATAAATTTCATTTAAATACTTGAGTTGACGCATGATACGATAATTTTTGAAAATTACATTTATTTTTAAAAATTGCCAGAATTGTTTGACTTGTCACATGCTTTATGGTAAAGTCGATGGGCTTAATCCATAACTCTTCCATGAGTCAGCAAATATTCGAGCAATCCTTATACAATTATTTTGCAAGTAAGCTTTCAATTTGCATTTTTTTTATACCCTATCAAGGGCTATCACTTTTTTCTTAACAAGTGTGATACATAATGAATGCAGGTCTCGTTGATTAAATTATAGAACCGATCAGACTTTTAACTCTATTAATTTTCAAATAAAAACAGTTAAGATCAAGAATATTATAAAAATTAAATAAAGCTGGAAACGACATATGAAACTTATATTAATTGTAAATCTTAATTAATTAAATTAAGTTAAAGACAGTCCATTTTCCAAAATATAAATCCGTCTCTTTTATTAATCTTATAAGCACAGCAGAAGTGCTATAGTTTTCGTTATAAAAAAGAGCACTGTATATATATATATAGCTTAAATAAGATTTTAAATACTGAAATGCAAAGTCGACTGGTGAATGGCATTCGCGTCTGGCCAGCATAATTTTAATTACACATTAATGACGAAGTAAAAAATTGAAGAGGCGCCAAGTGGATCTGGCTTTTGATTGTCTATAATGAACGAGCATGAACATATATAAAGATATATGTAAATTGGAAAATAGGAGGAGGAGCTAAAGGTTCTCTTAGACACCTTTGACCAAATTGATTTTTGTGAGAGGAAAATGGAATGCAAATATTTTTGGTATGAATTTTATTGTTGTCGATGTTGCGACATGGGAAAAGACCTTTTAAAATATGCATGCTGAGCCCACGAGCATGGTATGTGCATTGGTATGCGTGTCTTTGACAATTCGTGTGCCAGTGTGAGTGTGTGTCCTGTTGAAAGGACAATGGCATGGCACACAGACTGACAATAATAATGGGCACAATGATGGCACGTAGACAACTCTTTTGTCATATCAAATTGTGTTGAACATTTAACGTAAATTGTCACATTGTCCATGGCGGGAAAGCGGTCTGAAGGAGGAAGCTTTAGTGGAGGGTATTGTAGGTACTTAACACATGGCAACAACGGCACTTTTTTTCAGCCAAGCGGCAAGTGGCTGTGGCATACAAATGCTGCCAGCTCCATTGAGCAGCCAGTCATACATAAATAAATGGCAATAGAATATGAAAATGGAGGTTTCCCTGCCTTCTACTCATAGCCATTGTTTTCCATTAAATGCATTTTCCTTACGTGGCTGATGGCTGTAAAAGCTATTACACTGTTTGAATAGAACTGACAATAATTGTTTTAATTGGCTTGCCAAGTGTTTGATAACTTGTTTGCCAGCAAATCCTCTGCGTACATTAGCAAAACTCGAAGGAGACTGAAAAGAAGACTACTATAGCTATGACAAACTTAACTGAATTGTAATGTGTTCACACAATGTACATACCTTGTTTTTCTTTTACCTAGGTGTGTGTGTTGCAACTGCAACAACAGAAAATGCCAATGCCAATAAATTTTAAGACCATGTCAGCTATTAAGTGTGTTTTTATTTAATGCCAAAACTAAGCTCTATTTCCTATTAGAACTTATCATCAATTGTAACAGCTCTTGGCATTTAATACTCGTATCGGTATTGTTGCTCCTCAGTAGTTGTAGACAATAGAGAAAAGCTATTGTGAGGATTATTTTACTCTTAATGTCTTTTCAAATTTACTACCGAAATAGAAGAAGAATAAAGGAGGAGGAATTATTTTCTATACAATTACAACTTTCAAACTCATATAAAAACATGTCAAACAATTTAAGAATTTACTGCAAACAACTTGTGTAATTTTTATCAAATTTACTTTTAGACAAGCTCTTGTCTTCATTTAAGTTCTATTTGAATTTCTGCTAAAAGAAACCACAGCTGATTATCAATTTAATAATTGACCAAAAGTAGCAAACAATTGGCCTAAAAAAATTACAAAAAATATAAGTATATATTATAGTTGAAAGTCATCTAAAGTATTCCTACCACGCACAACAAAATTGACCAAAACACAGATTTCATTTAGTAGCGACAAAAAATAAAATAAAAAGACAATAGAAACAGCAAAGAAAATAGCAAAAAAAAAATACCACAAGCCGATTGAATAATTACATAAATCTCGGTAAAATTAGCATTTTTTACTAAGACACAGTTAGGGACTGACAATTTTTTGTAGTCGCAGCCAAAGGAAACTGAATAAAATACAAAAAAAGGTACAAAAAATATAAATAAAACACTAAATCGAAGCATAAATTTACAAGCAATCTGGCATGCAAAAACCACTGGTAGCCACGCCTCCTTTCTCATCATTTTCCTCTCCCTCCGCCCTTTCGCGTCTGCTTTATTGGACATTTAAAGGTTTTTGCTCATTTGCATATTTGATTTATAGACTGAATATTGTAAGTAAGGTCCAGAGAGAGGCACCAAACGCTTAACAGTTTTTCGCCTTTTCTCATTGTGATGCAGTTTTTACTGATCTCTTTCTTACTCACTTATGCTCTTTATCTGTTTCTCTTTCACTTGCAGGTTACTGCTACGGATGGCGATGTAGATAGACCAATAAATATTGTATATTTCCTAACCGGTCAGGGCATCGACCCTGATAATACGGCAAATAGTAAATTTGATATAAATCGCACAACTGGCGATATTTTTGTACTCAAGGTAAGTGACACTCATAACATTTAAGCAGATTTCACTCCAGTCCTCGACCATCGACATCGACGTCGACCCCATAAAATCCGAACCCTAATGAATGCCAGTTAAATTCCCCAACTGGCGCTGACGTTGGAGCCCCCGAGGTGGTGAGTGTGCAAATAGCACACCATAACATTTCATTTTCTCTCCTTTTTTTATCGTGTTTTCCTTTTTTTACCTGGCTTTGGTAATATGGAAGAGTGGAGGAAAGAAATGGCAGTTCAGCTGTTGGCTGTTTACAATTGGGCCAGTACTTTATATATAGAACACACTGAGCTTATATACATATTTATTTGTGGAACACTAACAGTTTAAATTCATGTACAATACAAGCAACTGAATATTAAAACAACCCTGAGCTCTTAGTAAATATTTCTTAATAATATAAAATTTATTAAAAAAACATTAAAGCCAAAGGCTTAAAAATATTATAATTATATTTGGCTCAAAAGAATTATTCACCATTTTCAGTTAAATCTTCAAAGTAATTATCTGTTAGCATTACCCACACTTCTACAGCTTTCAGATAAAAACTATGTTAAGAATAATTCACACAAATGTGAAAAAGATCCAAAAAATAAATCTATCAACTACAAAGCAAAACTTTCAATGCTTCCATTAAATAATCTCACTGTAACGTTATTTGAAAAGTTTCTGTTAGTTAGTATACTACAAATTATTTAAATGGCTTTTATTTGTTTGCAAATACATTTAATTAAAATGTCAAAAACAATTAAACGAAAAAAATCATGTATTAAATATAATAAATATTGAAGTAGACAATAATTTTAGTAAATGAAAACCATTTGACAAGTCAGCCACATTAAATTTATATGCAATACACAATTTGACAGCTGACATAGCTTTAAAATATTTCCATGCAAACAAATAAAATAAATAACAAGTTCCCTGGTCACAGCAACAAACTTGACGTAACATTTTTTTGCGATCGCAGCTTTTGATTGTTAACACCGCGACTGCGAGTTGTAAAGCTTTCCACGCGTTTCGGTGGCGTATGATTAATTTAAAACTGTGTCAAACCGCACAATCTCCACAGACACACACCCGCACACACATAAATACATACATGTAGATCTGGAAAGCGGCATTTGCTTCTTTTTTTTGGAACTATAAAAACTGCAACCGTTTGATGCCAGCTACATGAACTCCAATTAATTTCAGACAAAGTCCATAAAAACAGCCAGTCAAATGGCAGTGGCAACACAACCAGGGTGTCATCAGCATTCAGCCATTCCTCAGTCCAGTTTAGCAGCAGCCCTGGCATTCAAATGCTGCATCAAATGTTCAAATGTTGCTGTTGCTGGCGGCTTGCTTTATTTGTTTTATTGTTTTAGTAACTGTGTAAGGGGGCCGCAGAAGAGTGTGCTAACGGTATTTGGCGGCGAGAACGAGACAGGGAAAATGGGGGAAGAGGAGGAGAGGAGAGGAGAGGGGCGGGACAGCATGTGGCATTTGTGGTTTTGACGCTCTACAAGCAACCACATGTAAATGACATTCGTCGTTCGTTATTGGTGCGTGGTTGCCTCGCATAAAATTGTATTTAAAATGCCGCCTGTTGGCGATGGGAAAATAAAAGGGGGAAAAGGGAATAAATGGGATAACAGGAGCAACGTTGAATCGTTGAGTTTTAGCAAGCACTCGACACTCGACAGCTGCAACGCGGTATTTAATTTGTAATTGCTATTGCCATTGCCATTTCTCGTAGTCCGATTGCGATTGCTCTCGTACTCGTTTTCTATTGCGATGCATGCCACATGCCACTGAAACGTGGAATGTTTGTTTTCTCTCCCCATTCGCTTTAATTGAGCGAATGTCATTTTCTGGAATTTTAAACTGCAGTCTCAAATATTTTGCTAGCGTTTATTCCATACATTTAATGATAAGCTAGGCTGGCATTTCAAAGCAATTAATGTTGTAAAAGAAGTTTAGATTTTTAAATAAAGCCAATTAATTTTCAGTCAAGTATGCTTCAAATAGTACAAGCAAAAAAATTTATGCATTTTGTATGCCTCTAATTATGCTCCATTGACCCATCAATTTAGTAAGAAGTATGAAATTTAAATAGCCTCTATCAAAAAAAAGATAGCTTTTATTACTAAAGCTCTTAAAAAGTATTAAGCTGAGCTGATTGAATAAGTTAAAATTTGTAGCACATTCAGTCAGCACAAAATAAACTAATAAATTTATATTGAAGAAGTAGCAAATTTAAATTCTACAGATTACCATATCTGCAGCCGAACTAATAAGTGTATTCCGTATAAAATACTTGCTTAAATGATATTAATGATCCATGATTTTACAAGCAGTGCTTAAATGACATTGCATATGGAACTCAAAATTCTACTTTAGTGTTTGAGTTATGTCTATTTATAATTATTAAGCAAACTACTGCGTATACAAGCCAAATATCGACCATAAGGTGTCAGTATAAATACTAGATACATGTGTTGTTAAGACATCGAAATAGAAATAAGACAAGGACATTTGTATGCCAAATCAGAACAAGCACAAGCCCAATGAAAAGTCCGAGTAATTTGAATTTGTATTCCTGATATTCGAAATGATTTTGCTAAGCTTCTAAAGCGAAATGTAATTGAAACAAGCTTAATCCAGGCAGGCCAACAACAAAATGCGAAATGAGCTGAGTAAGCAATATTTAAGGATAATTTAAATAGGATCATAGGCAGGTAACACACAGACACACACACACACACACACACACAGATCAAGGGAGGGAAATGAGGGCGGGTGTGGCACACATTTTGTTGAAATTGAACACATTTCATTTGATTTGATGGCTTTTATTTTGTCGTCTCGACAAACAAAGGACAGCACAGGGTTTGAGGTGATTTCATGAGGATAACTCATTTAATGAGAGAAATCTAATATGAGACATGGCAAATATAACCGCAAGGATGTACACACAACACAGCAAGGCATAAACAAACGGAATAAGAACATTGGACCTGAAACTGACAATGAGACATGTTAGATATATGTCTGTCTGACTGTTTGTCCGACCGTCTGTTTGACTGTTGGCTCAGTTGCAGTTTCCTGCCACTGGCATAAAATAATTTGCAAACAAATAGACAAACAGACAGACAAACAGCTGGCAAATCAAATGGTTCTCACTCACATTTCTCCTCATTTCTCGATTCCATTTGCAGCCCTTGGACCGGGATCAGCCCAACGGGCGGCCGCAATGGCGTTTCACAGTATTTGCCCAGGATGAGGGCGGCGAGGGTTTGGTCGGCTATGCGGACATTCAAGTTAATCTGAAGGACATCAATGACAATGCGCCACAGTTTCCGCAGGGCGTCTACTTTGGCAATGTCACCGAGAATGGCACAGCCGGCAGCCCGGTGATGACAATGTCTGCCATTGACTATGACGATCCCAACGAGAGCACAAATGCCAAGCTAATCTACTCAATTGAGAAGAACGTCATCGAGGAGGAGACGGGCGCGCCCATCTTTGAAATAGAGCCCGAAACGGGACTCATCAAGACAGCCGTTTGTTGTTTGGACCGTGAACGGACACCCGACTATTCCATCCAGGTGGTCGCCATGGATGGCGGTGGCCTCAAAGGTCTGTATTCCCAAACTCTTACACTCAGAAAAATCTGACTATTAGATGTTAACGAAAACTTTGTCGGAATCTTTAAGACGATGCCAAACATAAAATCTGTGAATTTGGTTAAAATACCATCCGAAACAACAGAATCTTCTTAAAACATTTAAACATTCTTTATTAAATTTAAAGTAATCTATATTCATAATATAATGGTATATTATATGGTATTTAATTATGTTATTTTGCCTGATTTTGATGTACATAAACAAGTAAGCATCAACATTGAAATAAACATAAGTATAAGAATGTTTTATAAATATCCCAGAAAAATCTTACTTCAAGATATCGGGCATTGCGAAAAGCGAACTTGAAAATTCTCTGTTAGAGTACGAAAATCATGATTTCCTTTCTCAGTGTACCACACACATTTACACATGACTTGTCTGACTTTGAGCTCTCCCACTTCCCCACTTTTGTTCTAGGCACTGGCACCGCCTCCATACGCGTCAAGGATCTGAACGATATGCCGCCACAGTTCACTAAGGACGAGTGGTTCACGGAGGTGGACGAAACCAATGGCACCCACATACCCGAAACTCCCATTCTCACAGTCACCGTGCAGGACGAGGATGAAACCAACACATTCCAATACAAGGTGGTGCCAAATAGTGGATTTGGGGCCGACAAATTTGCGATGGTGCGAAATGCCGATGGCACGGGCTCCTTGAAGATAATACAGCCACTGGATTTTGAGGACCCGCTGCAGAGCAGCGGCTTTCGCTTTCGCATCCAGGTGAATGATAAGGGCGAGGACGGGGGCAGCGATAAGTATCACGTGGCATATTCCTGGGTGGTCGTCAAGTTGCGGGACATCAACGACAATGTGCCGCGATTCGAGCGGGATCACATCGAGGTGTCCATCTATGAGGACACCAAAGTGGGCACCATTCTCGAACAGTTCCGGGCCACAGATGCCGATCAAGGTGGACACTCGAGGGTCAGCTATAAAATTGTTAGGGCCACCAATCGAAGGCGACAGTTCGCCATCAGCGACAAGGGCGCAATTAGCATACAAAGGCCCCTGGATCGTGAGTCTGAGGACCGTCATCATGTCCAGATCCTGGCCAGCGACGATGGCAGTCCATCGCGCACAGCCACCGCCACTCTCACCGTTGTCGTCAAGGATGTAAATGACAATGCCCCGACGCTGGCTGAGGACTACAGGCCAACGTTGCCGGAGAATGTCTCGCAGCGCAAGATCCTCGAGGTGGCTGCCAAGGATGCGGACGATCGACAGCGGGGCAATGGAGGTCCTTTCAGCTTTCGACTCGATCCTCTGGCCAGTGATGAGATACGAGCGGGCTTCAAAGTGGAATACGATCGACGTAAGTCTACAATTTATACATAAACCACTTTAATAATAATAATAATAATTTAATAATAACAAATTGAATAGCAAGTTTTCTTCCGGAAATTTGACACAATTTCCCAAATACAAGCGGAAGAATGAGAGGATATTTTATTTTTTTATTATATATTTTACATTTTTTATAATTATATTATAAAGGCCCAAAATAGGTTTAAAATAAAATGGAATACATTGGATACAATAAGTTTAATTTTTTTCTAATTTTATTCAATCAAATGAACAAACAATGGCTGCAAAATCGACTCACATTTATATTTCCTATCCAAGTCCGAAACCTCATATTTCTCCATATTATTAATCATGTATTGTATTAAGTGTAAATTCCGTTACTATATTAATCTGAACAAAGAAAATCAAAGTCTAAAAGTTTGACAGTACAAGTTCTAAAGCAACTTAAACTTGCTGTATTATTCCTCGTAGTGTAACTATAAAATAAACTATTCAAAATCAAATTTGACTAGCAAGTTTTAATATCTAACAAAAAGAGCAAACAATTTGCTCAGCTATGAATCTTTCTCGGGTTGCAGCCGCAGGTCGATTTGTGTTCATTATCAATCGCAATTCTGTGTGCATTGACTGAGCCGAGAGACTCGAGACTCCCTCGGAACTAATCTACAGCCAAAAAAAGGAAAAAAGAAAAGGCGCACTTGCAATTTGCAGAAGCAACCAAATGCAGCATGCAACCGTTTGGAGTCGAGTTTGGTTTTGGGTTTTGGCAACGAAGCTTATTCATTCAACACAATCAGAATCAAAAACGTTAGACCAAAGTGTGTTTGCATAGTAATGGTGATTGAATTATGCCACAGACAATCAGCATCATCAGCATTGTTTGTGCACGGAGTTAGTTAACTAAAGAAGTCAAAAAAGAGAGGAGAAAGAAAACCAACAAAAAATGCTAAATGGCAGAGTTGGGAGTTAGCTGGAGGTCAGTATCTGGCCAAGACACTTTCAAATAGTCTCTATCTCTGTCTGACATTGTTTTCATTGCCATTTCTATTGCTTTCTCCGGGGCGTAAATGAAATTGGTCTTCCAAGTTGTGCAGCCTTTGTTTGGGGATGTTATTCGAATCGGTAAAACACCCATAATAAAAACACAAATCGAATCGGGAGGCGAATGAAAGAAATTTGAGGTGACACTGGAATACAATCCTGACATTGACAAGTCGAACCTTTTAAATTTTCCTTTTTTTGTGTGGTGTTTTTTTAATCTTTTGGGGTGCACTATGCTTTTCCTTTGAAAATTGTTTTTAGCCTTCTTTATGGGTCGTCGGCGCGTGCTTGGATTTCAATGTACATTTTTTTTGGACGCTGCAAAATAAATAATTGATTTGAAAGCCGATTAAATGCTTTGGTAAAAGCAAATAAATAAAAAATTTAATGGGATCTGTTGTGTTCCAAAAGCGATGATATTAATTTGCATAATTACCTAAATGAGTTGTGTAATTAGTACAAAACGTTCCCATTTATAGGTTTCTAGCCTATAAATTGTTAATTAACCTAATGCATAATCCATTTCATTTCAACTAGCCATACGTATGTTTATCTCTCACTAAATGTAGTATTAATTATGCCTTATTAAAGAATAAATGATGGCGATATAGAGTTATTGTTGCTGCCAAATGAACCAAACAAAAAAATACAAATTACTCAATTGCATTGCGTTAAATATTTCATTATGCAAGTATGGATTTCATTTCAAAGCAACCGCGTTTAAATTCGTTAATCACTAGACGAATTTCATATTAAAAATGCCACAAAGTATCGAACCATTATTTAACATAATGCAATTCTGCCAGTGACAAGTGTATGAGCCCACTTTATTACAATTAATTAAATTTTTTTTATTCTTTTATTCTGGTTTTTATTTGAAAATGAAACTGAGCCACAATATTGATCCATAACATTTAAGTCGATTGAAATAATTATATCATTTCGAATATTCAATTTAATAAATTGAAACTTTATTATCAAACAAAAGGTGATATTTTTCTTTATGTATATTTAATTTACTTATTTAACGTGAAGCTTAGAAACAAATATTTGAAAGAAATTGGGATTTAAAAGTAATTATATAAGTGCCAACTTTATGAATAACTTTTAATAAATTAATATTCGAAATTGATGTCATGAACGAAAAGCAGAATCTTATTATGAAATTGGTAATATAACCAAGAGGCAGAAGTAAGTTTAAGAAATGAAATCTAAATATGAAATTACTACAGTTAACACTCAGGACATCCAAGGAATCTGCACAGTTGTACAGAACTTTAATACAAGCTTTTACAGCTTCAATTGCCTTCATTTAAATATCATTTGCTAGTTTCAAATAAGCTAGAGAAAGTCTCGAAATTCCTCGTGCTTACCCAAGACTTTCGTGTTCTCTTTTTCTTTTTCCTTCTGCTTTCATGCTTCTGCTCAACCAACGACGACACCAACAACGACTACTTCAACGACCCTAACTGAAATTCATTTGAATGCCTTGGGTAACAACAACAATAAACGGCAAAAAAAAACCCTAAACAGGAGGCGACAATGGTAATGGGGTGGCCATCATCTCCTCGCTGCGACCCTTCGACCGTGAGCTGCAGAAATCCTTTACCATACCCATCGAGATAAAGGATAATGGGGCGCCTGCCATGACGGGCACCAGCACATTGACGGTGACCATTGGCGACGTGAACGACAACAAAATGCAGCCGGGCAGCAAATCGGTGCTGGTCTATAACTATCAGGGCCAGTCACAGGACACGCCCATCGGTCGCGTGTACGTCAACGATCCCGACGACTGGGATGTGCCGGACAAGAAGTACTACTGGGAGGCGCAGGAGCATCAGAGATTCAAGCTCGACACCGACACGGGCATTCTCACAATGCGAGCTGGAACGCGACGTGGTCGCTATCAACTTCGCTTCAAGGTTAGTCCTTAACTTTAACTTTAATCTTAATTTTTACCTTAACTTTAATTTTAACTTTAACTTTAAATTTATTTTTTATTTTAACTAACCTTAAAGTTAAACTTTAACTTTAATTTAACTTTGAATTTTTACTTTGTCATTAACTTTAATTTTAATTTAACTTTAATTTTAACTTTAACTTTATCAACAACTTTTACTTTACCCTTAACCTTAACTTTAGCTTTAACTTTAACCTTAACTTTAAATAAACCTTTTACACTAACTTTAACAATAAAATTAACTCTACCCTTTATCTTAACTTTAACTTTAACTTTAACTTTAACCTCATGTTAACTTTAAATACTACTTTGACATTAACTTTAACATTAATTTTAACATTAACTTTAACATTAACTTTATCATCAATTTTTACTTTAACCTTAATCTTAACTTTAACTTTAACTTTAATGTTAACCTTAATCTAACTTTAACATTAACTTTAGCATTAACTTTAACATTAACTTTAACTTTACCCTTAACCTTTACTTTAGCTTAAGCTTTAACTTTAACTTTTCTTTAACTTTAACTCCACATTTTACTTTATATTGAACTTTAAACTTCACTTTAGCATTAACTTTCACTTTAACTTTAACGTTAACTTAAACTTTAACTTAATTGTTAACTTAACTACACGCTCTTTTCCTCAGGTCTACGATCGAGAGCACGGTCAGGAGGATATTCCGGCGAATCTGAGTGTTACCGTGCGGGATATCACCGCTGAGGCAGTGCAGCAGGCTGGTTCCATGCGCTTGGCCCACATCACGGACGAGGACTTTGTGCGGACGTGGAACCCGCTGAAGCAGCAGGTGGAGCCCTCGAAGCTGGAACGCTTCCGCAATAAGCTCGCCGAGCTCCTCTACACTGATCGCGACAACGTGGACGTGTTCAGCGTACAGTTGCGCTCCCAGTCTCCGTATCCGTTGACCGATGTTCACTTTGCGGCACGATCGGCGACACAGCAGCCGTATTTTAAGGCGGTGCGACTCAATGGGGTTGTCCAAATGCATCGCGAGGAGATCGAGAAGGAGGTGGGACTGAATATAACCATGGTGCACATTGATGAGTGTCTGCACGAGGGTCGAGGCAAATGTCCCAGCGGCTCCTGCACCTCCCGCGTTGAGCTGGGAAAGAAGCCGTACACAGTGAGCGTGAATCGCACCGCCCTGGTGGGTGTTCGCCTGGAGCTGAGTGCACAGTGCGTGTGCCGGGCGAGAAACTTTACGGATCACGATTACAACTGTCGCTCGCATCATTGCTTCAACGGAGGCCGCTGCGTGGAGACCCGGAATGGACCACGATGTGTCGCCTGTCCCGTCGGCTATGGAGGACCTCGTTGTCAGCAGTCGACGAGGAGCTTTCGTGGCAATGGCTGGGCCTGGTATCCACCATTGGAGCTGTGCGCCGAGTCGCATTTGAGTCTGGAGTTCATTACACGGGAACCAGATGGCTTGATTCTCTACAACGGGCCCATTGTGCCACCCAAGCTGGGCGAGCCCGTAATCAGCGACTTCATAGCCATTGAACTGGAACAGGGCTACCCGCGATTGCTTATCGATTTTGGCTCCGGGACTCTGGAGTTGCGGGTCAAGACCAAAAAGACACTGGACGACGGTGTCTGGCATCGTCTCGACATCTTCTGGGATGCGGAAAATGTACGCATGGTGGTCGACTTTTGTCGCACGGCGCTCGTCGCCGAGCTGGAGGATGGCACGGCGCCAGAGTTCGATGACAACGCTTGCCAGGCACGCGGACAGATTCCTCCCTTTGCGGAGACATTGAACCTGAATCAGCCGCTGCAGTTGGGCGGCCTGTACAGGCAACACTTTGATCAGACCCTCTACAATTGGCAGTATGCATTTAGCTCCAAGGGATTCGATGGCTGCATCCGCAATGTCGTTCACAATTCCGAGCATTATGATCTGGCATTTCCGGCATTGTCGCGAAATAGTTTTCCCGCCTGCCCGCAAACAGATGAGGTTTGCCTGAAGACAGAGCACACGGCTCGGTGTTGGGATCATGGCAATTGTGTGGCCAGTCTGGTGCAGGCCAAATGCCATTGTCAACCAGGTTGGATGGGTCCGGGCTGCAACGTTCCCACCGTGCCGACCACATTCAGATCGCAGAGTTACGTCAAGTTCGCCCTCAGCTTCGAGCCCGATCGGTTTAGCACTCAGCTGCAGTTGCGGTTTCGAACCCGCGAACAGGCGGGCGAACTCTTCCGGGTGAGCGATCAACATCAGCGGGAATACGCCATTCTGGAGCTGCGACGTGGCCAACTGCAGTTCCGCTACAATCTCAACTCGCTGAGGAACGACGAGCATCTGCTGGCGCTGACAGCCATCGCTGTCAACGATGGCCAATGGCATGTGGTGCGCATTAGTCGATATGGCTCGGCGGCTATTATGGAACTGGATGGCGGCGAGTCGCGGCGTTACAATGAATCCTTTCACTATCAAGGACATCAGTGGCTGAGCATTGACAAACAGGAGGGCGTCTATGCAGGCGGCAAGGCCGAATATACGGGCGTCAAAACGTTTGAGGTCCAATCGGACTTTCAAAAAAGCTGCCTCGACGACATCAGGTACACTGCAACAAAACAAATGCATTCTGAAATTCAAGTTAAAAATTCATGGAGTTTATCAAACCGAAACGAATATCGGTTTCAGTTATGACTTCGGTTCACAAGAAAAATATTAAAAATGTTAAAGATATGTTTGAAAACAAATACTCAAAAATTTCAAATATTAAGATCTTTTATTGCAAATTATAAATTAAAATCAAATTAAGTTTAAAAAAGAAGGGTTTCCGTTATGGTTACGGTTTTTTAATTTACGGTGAATTAATTGAAAAAGAGTCCTTGAACCTTTTTTGTTCCTTGCTTATAAAAATACGGAGTTGCCGAACTTCTGATTAATTTGATTTTATTCCGGAATCCCGTATTTTTTTTTCTGTGTAGGATATCACAACCCATACGAGTATTCTCATTTTCCAGCAATTTGCTAATTATGCCGCATTCATTTCTTTTTGAAGACTCGATGGCAAACATCTGCCTCTGCCACCGGCCATGAATGGCACCCAATGGGGGCAGGCGACGATGGCCCGCAATGTGGAACGCAACTGTCCCTCGAATCGTCCGTGCTCCAATGTCATCTGCCCGGATCCCTTTGATTGTGTTGATTTGTGGAATGAATACGAGTGCACGTAAGTACAGTTCAACGCCTGTCCCTCTCCCTTCCTGCCTCCATTTCTCCCTACGTACGTTTTACCTTGTTGTGCTTAGCGCCACAATCGAAAATGTGTTGTGCTGTGTTGTACAGTGTTCTAGTTGTTTGCCAGCATTTTCCTTTCCATACTGTGGCTTCCTTCTTTTGTTGTATGTATATTCGTGATATGTTGTTGAACTGCACTAATTGCATACATTGCAGTTTCCTCACTCACTTTTGTAAGTTCATTGGGAATCTCTTTTGAACAAAAACCACATTCAACCATGAAAATTTTTGGTACTTCGAAATAGGGTTTCTCTAGGCCAAAGCTGGTTACAAAACAATAGTGTGCCAATTAGAAAATCGATGTGATTTGCTCTTCAACAAACAATTAACTATTGAAGTAAGTCCAAACTATGAATCGACCTTAATATCGAAAAGGAAAAATCGACAAAAATATCGTTTCAAATATAATTAAATTTGACTTATTTCGTTTAAACAATTTTACAAAATTTTTCAGAAAGGAAAAGGAATTTTTTTTGTAATTTTTTTTTTAGAATGTGATTTTGATTTGAATAACAAAATAGATAAATTGTCTAAATAACTATAAACTAATATACAAAAAGAATTGTTTTTTTGTTGAGCTTTGTAAATTATTTGTTTGAATATTTATGCACTCCATAAATATTATAATTGTTGCAAGCATGCTTGCCTCAAAACGCAACCCAATCAGGCGCACATCAATGCGCCATTAACTGTGCCATGAGCACTGCCAGCTGCCTCAAAGCGTTTTGTTGCTTTTACTATTTTTTATTCTATTTCCGAACTCAGTAGCACCTGCAGCAACTTATAATGATTTAAGGGGGGTTGGGGTGTTGCAAACAAATCGAAAGGGAAGGCAAAACAAATAATATCAATTGTCATCAGCATGTCATGACATATTCCAGTTGCTGTGCCACCGCAAGAATATCTGCATACATAATAAATATATAGATATATTGATATTTTTTATAGAAACGAGGGTTTCCATGTGAACCGTATTTGCATGCCAGCACATGACTTTCGATGCTGCCACAACGATGACTGCTGCTGCCAGTTGCCAGTTGCCAGTTGCCAGCTGCCATTTGCAACACCTACTCCATGCGGAGAAGCGAGCACATTTTCCACATCATTAGTTTTGCCGAGTGACTCCATTTGAGCCACACTGAGAACAAACAGACGCCCCCAGCCTGTTCTTCTTCTTCTTTTTGGTCCTATCTATCATGCTTTCGCCATGTCCTCCCGCCCCCACACTTTGCAGTTCCCCCTTGTGCCGACAGCTTCGTGCTCCATTTACTTTTGCCATTATATCAGCAGCGGGTGGGAAACTGCAGCATTTACTGTGTGAATGGAATGGAATCGCACTTTTGGTCCCATTTGTAAGACGAATTGAAGAGTCGGTTGGCGCTTTAAGCAAATTTAAATAGTGCCACACGGATATGGACACAAAACGTTGCCTTACAAGTACAAGTCCAGGTGTCCAGGTGTCGACGTTCCATAAATTATGCTCGCTTTACCCTCAATTCGAAATTCATTGTGCAGCGGGAGCTGCGATTTGTGTCAGCCGGTGAAATGTTGGCACTTTCTCACTCTCCTTCCCTATCGCTCTCTCTCTATCTGCTGCTCTCTTTTCACGCTTCATAACAAGATAAATTGACCCACATTGTAGCTTTAAATATGTGTTTAATTTTACTTCGCTCAATGAGTGAAAGCAACATTAAAGTTCAAACCTGACAGCATTAAATATCGAATTATTCCACATTAAAGTTGTGACATTATGTATCTAATTAAATTAATGAAGGGTAGACAAAATTAGTATAAATACTATTCTTTTATTTATTATAATTGATTCAACTTCATTTTATACAAATTAAAATTACATTAGTTATCCAATTAATTTTTTTTTTCGATGCATTGAAACTTTAATAGCTCTGTCAGAACTTCACCGATATCAGTATCCTGTGTTTCTTTCAAACTTTTTTGAATTTCTAATTGACTCTGTATCTAAGCTTTGTTTATTGACGTAAGCTACTTTTTTTTTAAAATTTTCAAATATTGTAAAGCATTGCAAAATTTTTAAGATTTCATATTTTACAACTAACTATTATTTCATAAAATAAATTCTGTAATCAGTTTTCGCAACAACATCAAATGGACTTTTGTTCTGAAGCTATACAAAAATTAAAGCGCATGCAATTGAAAATGTTGCAAACACATTTTAGATTTAGCTTGTGATGTAGAGTGGAGATTACTCCTAAAAACTATGAACTAATCCTTCAGGGAGCTCGGCGTTGTCTCCGCTGCGGAGCTAACGCGCTTAATACTTAATGCTCGCAAAAAAATACAACCACCTCTTTCCGCTTTTCTCACTCCCCGTCCCCTCCACCTTCCGCAAAGAATTCTCAACAACTGGCCAGCAACTTTTGTGTCGAAATAAAAAGTTGGAAGCTTTCAAAAAAGTTATGCACAACATGAATTTTGCAAACGTAACACTAAAACTAATGCATGCTCTCGCTCTCACTCTCACTCTCTCACTCTTATATTCTGTCTCTTTCTGATGTATAGTTGCAGCGAGGGACGCATCATGTCAACGGATACAAAAGGCTGTGTCGATCGCAACGAATGCCTAGACATGCCCTGCTTAAATGGTGGCACGTGCATCAATCTGGAGCCGCGTCTGCGATATCGCTGCATTTGCCCCGAGGGATATTGGGGCGAGAACTGTGAACTGGTGCAGGAGGGACAGCGACTGAAGCTTAGCATGGGCGCCTTGGGCGCCATATTCGTTTGCCTGATTATCATATTGAGTAAGTACTGTATTCTGTAGGAAGCAGCTGCACAGCTTCCCTTCCTTCCCAGTAGAAAGGGAAAGGGAATGGAAAGTGGGAAGGGAAGGGAAGGGAAGGGAAAGTGGAAACACCTCGCTAAGCTGCTGCAATTTGGCATGCATGTGTGTCAGTTAAAGCGGCTTAAGCCGCATTCACATCCGCATTGGAGAAACCGTCTGTACACAGAGAGAAAAAACCAAGTAGTTGGTATTTAGAACCAAGCATTTTAAACTTGATTTCTCACTAAGATTCAAATTACTAATATCGAGTTTGATATTAAATACCAAGTATGTACGATATTAAACTTGATTCAAGTTCCTTAAACTATGGACTGAATACAGAAACATTTTAAAAATTGTGTGAACTTAGTATAAAGTATTCTTCAAGTCAGTATTATGAGCAACATGATATATAAGTATGAAATTTCTTGATTCCAGACTTGTCGTACTTGTACTGTGAGTATTCGCTGTACATAAATTAATCGAAGCTGAACTGCAAAACTTATGTATATAAAAAATTTCCCTACTTGTTTCTAGTAAATCTAGAGTTTTTCTTGATTAAAAAATCATTTTTTCTAATATAACAATTGATGGTACTTGGTTAAAGAATTTTTATGGCCAATATCAATAATTCGTTTTTTACCAACGATTTTTTCTGTCAGTGTATGCCACGCCCCTCTGTCTCTCTCCCAGTCTCTCTGTTGCTCTTAGGATTGCCCCCAACTATCGCGTGTTGTTTTCAACTGTCTGTTTTCACATGTAAATGCAATTTTCAGTAGGTTGCACTTAAATTCCGGCGAGAAAAAATAAACCCCACACTGCGAAATTAACGACACTCTCAACTGTTTGCATAGAGAAGAGTGTGTGGATTGGGGGTATTCCCGTAAAGTGCCACATTTCTTGCCCTCTTTTTGTTTAAATGTCAACCAAGGGCAATTTGTTTTGTTAGCGGAATGCAACGATTGCATAACGGCTAATTAAGAAAATTTAACCAAAAAACCAGACAAATAATTAAAAAAAAATACATTATTCAAAAAAATACAGAAGTATAATACTGTCAATGATTATAATACCCTTTTTTCTTTCACTTTTAAATGCAGGGTACGCATAAAGCGCATTTCTAAGCGCATTAAGTAATTGCGCCAAATGAAATGTAATTTAAGTAATAGCTTTCAAAATTTCTAGCTAATGGACTGAAAGCTGATTATTAATTTTGGTTCTTTTTACAAAGTTTAATCATATGATTGACGGTCAATGCGAGTTAAAAAGATCTTTTGTTAAAACTAGAGTTACCATGCGAATTTCCAGCAAAGTTAATACTAAAATTTCTCTTTAGTCTAATCGTTAGCTGTTTTAGTTTTTTTTTTTTTGAAAACTTGTCGCATTTGGTTTAAGTTGAACAAAGATTTCATGGGATTTCAATTTGAACCTCGCGGCATTTATCAACACTGGCACTTAATGGACTTGCGAGCAAACGAGCGGCGTTAAGTGGATTTGACCATTTCCAAAAATGTTGCACAGACAAATGCGCGATGGGAAATGCGAGTGGTACACGATGGCGTATACGCAATGTGCGACAATTTATTTTGGCCGTCGGTTGCAGGCAATTCGACTCGTTTGGGATTTCAAAGGATTTTCAATTAGCGTTGCTTTATTTTATACTCTCTATCTCTGTTTCTTTTCTGTGTTTTGTGGTGTTAAATGGCCCTTTCTTTGTGCTCGCCAGCTGCTGACAATTTATTTGTAGCCATATTTAAAAGCTGAAGCTGATTTATCCCAGAGCCCCAGCAGGCCTGACAAAAATAATCGGGGCTAGTTTTAATGAGAGGAAGCGAGAGAAAGGCGTGTGGCTTAAAGTTGCAACAGTAACAACAACAACAACAACAACAACAACAACAACAGCAAGCCTTAAGCTAATTAGACGTTTCGGGCCAGCTAATTACACAGTTGCTCTTGCCTGTTTTCGTACGCATACGCAGTGTTGGCCATAAAACCGCTAAACCGCAAAATAGGCGCAATAAATAAACGCAAACGAATGCTCTGGCATAACAAGGAAGTTTTCCTTCCTGTCTCCTTCCCTCTCCACCTCTCACACAACTCACACACTTTCCGTTTATGAAGTGAAAATTTCAAGAAACTGACAACAACTACGAGCACGCTGAAGGCAAATTTGGCCTTTGTTGTTATTGCATTAAAGTGGCGTAAAGACAAAAACAAACTAAATAATTATCTAACATTATTTACAGTCGACGCTTTCTCCCTCCCTTTCTCTCTCTCTCTCTCTGTGTTGTCTATTCTCAGTGTCCTGTGTAATCTCGGAATCGTTGAACTGTATTTTTGGCATAAAATTTCAAGTGCCTGGGAAAAAAGCCGCTCAACAATAAAGGCAGGAAAATAAGGAAAGGGACCTGCTCTACTGATGAGCTTCTCTACAACAGCTACAAAAAAAAAAAAAAAAAAAAAAAAAAAAAAAAAAAAAAAAAAAAAAAAAAAAAAAAAAAAAAAAAAAAAAAAAAAAAAAAAAAAAAAAAAAAAAAAAAAAAAAAAAAAAAAAAAAAAAAAAAAAAAAAAAAAAAAAAAAAAAAAAAAAAAAAAAAAAAAAAAAAAAAAAAATAAACAAAAAAAAAAAAAATTATTTTCTTTTGACCTGAAGTTTTTGGTACAAAAAGCAACTTTAGGAAGAGACTGACCAACAAATAAAAGTCCCTGCAAATGTGCAGTGTAGTTAAGTGTAAACAAAGGCTCCCGAAATAGCCCAAACAACGGGCGTTGTTGTTTTTACAAGGACACTGAATACTTTTTTGTGCCCGTAGATGTTGCAATTATTGTTTAGTTTTTAGGGATAGTCTCTTGACTCTAAGTCCTGTCTGTTGTATCCTGTATCCTGTGTTGCACGAATTTTTGTCCTCACAAATGTTCGGTATACAATAATTACCAAGTGCGTACTTTAGCTTCTACTACACATTGTTGGAGATTGTGTGTAAAGAAGTTTAAGTGGAGATTAGCTTGAGGAAAACAATTAAACAAATTACGAAATATATAGAAAATTAGAAGCTTAGAAAGAGTTCAAGTGTTTTTATACCCGTTACTTAAAAACTAAGTAAAAGGGGATATTGTATTCGTTGCAATGTATGGAACGGGGAGAAGGACGCATCTCTTTGATAAAGTTTGTTTCACATTTTTGCCCCTTTCTGCCTTCGTTAATCGCAAAAAGCCAAGGTATTAGGATTTTTGTACTAATTAACGTTAGCTACTATTATTACAAATCATTCTACTAAATCATAACAAGATTGGACAATTAGAAAATACTGATGACTGTTTATTTATTGTAGTAAAAAGTCGTACACAAATAGGTCTTCAAAATATCTAATGTTCTTTCATTTGCAACCTTTTACATTTCTTATTTGTGGCATTTTGCATTGATTACCTTTGAGTCCCACCCCCATTTACGGATATTACAGCAACTGGCCCCAAGTGCCACTTAATGAAATCAACTCGTGGTGCCGCCTGTTACCTAGTCTGGAACCAAGACTCTATCAGGTCTTTTAGCTTGTATTGTTTTAAAACCTGAGTGGGGGAAGAATGTGAAATAAATACGCAAAGGGACTCAGTTGGCTAAATGTTCACAACAACAACTCCATTTACGTTTAATGAGGCCAATTAAATGTATAGAAAAATGGAGCGTAACAAAAGCGTAAAAATACAAAAAGATAAACATTTAAATGTAGCTTGAAAAGCGGAAATGGGAATAAGGCGGGCAAAATACTGAAGATCATAATAATAATGACAGTCGTTGAAAAGTTTCAACTCTTGGCCCATATTAATGAACCTTTTGGCCAAGTGTTTGTCCTTTTTTTGTTGTGTGTGTCTTGAGCAGGCAGTAGCAGCTGCCAGTTGTTGCAACTAATGAATCCGCTTAACCAAAGTCAACTTGCAACACGCTGCAGCGTCATTTGAAAAGTGAAACTGAAACCGCGTTTTAATTATTTTTACTTGACTGCCATGTTTGCTAAGAGGGCTCTTTCTCAAGAGTGAACCCAGTTAATATTGCTGTCAACTAAAGCACAAATGATAAAATGCACTTATTTTCCACGGTTTTTCTGTTTTTCTATTTCTATATTTCTTATTTGGTTTTGTGATAAGTTGTTTACACGAGTTGGAAGCGTGTTGCAACTGGAGTCGAGAGTAGTTCCGCATTGGAGAAGCATAAAACTTATTAATAACTTGATGCTACTTAAGTCAACTCAACGCAAAAAACAAAAAAAATTAAAAAACAGAGAGAGGGAAAACCAACATAACAAGCTTTCTGCGTTTGAAATGTTCCGTTTTCGGTATCGTAATCGGCTTAGCTTCTTCTTCTGCTTCTTTCATGTATGAGAACTTTCCTTCTTTCCTTTTAGCACCATCATGCGTTGTCTCGAACTAAGTCTCCCTCTCTCTCTCTCTCTCTTTGTCTTTCCTCTTTTTCATGACAAAGTTTAACCCCACAATTACAAGTAGCACAAGTTGGTCACTAGAAATAGTTCATTTACAGTTCGACAATTGCAAAGTGCATTTTCATTTTGTTCCTCACTCAAAGAATCAAACTTTGAAATCATCTAATTAAACGCATAAATGATTTTGGCTTTCAAACAATTTTGAAAACTATTTTTGTCATGTACGGAATACCATCAACATTTACAGAAAAATATCTAATTTTAAAACGCATCATCAATATTTGCCAGCAAATATTATATTTTAAAGAAAATTCCTAATTTGCAATCAATATCATGAACATTTTCAAGGCTTATTTTTAGGAAATTTTAAAATTTTGTAATAGAAAGTTTGGATTGGTATTTGAACTGAATTTTTGTTGTCCCTGCCTTCCATTAATTTTTTATTTTGTAATTCGACCAAACTCTACAATAACTTTTAATTCTTTTTTCGAAACTACTTATTGAGTGAGTAACAAGAGTTTAATATTCTTTTAGAGGAATTGTTGAACAAGCTCAGGTTTTTATATTCAAAATCTAAACATGCTTAAAAAACAGTCCTTAATCCTCATTAAAATAGCATAAAAAACTTTTTAATATAAATGGGTCAATAAAAAGTTTACTGTAATAAAAAAAGTGATATTTTCAACGGCTGAGCTCATTTAAAACCTAAACTAACATCTCAATGGGATTTTTATATTCCATCTCCAATAGTTCTCGCATTGATATTCGTGTTGTATAATCGCAAGCGTAGGACGACCAAGAAGAAGAAGCGCTCCGGCACCGAGAAGGATGTGCGCGAAACGGTTATTAGCTACGAGGACGAAGGGGGCGGCGAGGATGACATGACGGCATTCGATATCACACCGCTGCAAATACCAATCAGTGCACAAGGAGGCGGCACAATGCCACCGGACATTGCCGCCTGTAAAATGCCCATAATGTGTAAGTTGAAACACGTGCCACGTGCCACCGTTTGGCTGCGCAAAGATACTAAGAACTCAACTATGAACAGATCCAGTGATGACGCTGTTGCCGCCGGGTCAGGAATTGAATGTGGCATATCTGATGGAGGAGCGAAAGCAACGCATCGACAAGGATCCCAATGCGCCGCCGTTCGACGACCTGCGAAATTTTACGTTCGAGGGAAGTGGCAGCATTGCCGAATCGCTCAGCTCGTTGGCATCAGGTGAGGCGAATCCACAGTCAATCTCAGTGTTGCCAGTTTGGCATTTTTTAGGCTAGATCTGGCATATATTTCATTTTCTTAAAATACTTGAACCCGAAATTATTATTTGCTTTCATTACATGTAAATTTAAATATAAATTTGTGTATAAACTGAGATCATAAAAAATAAATAGCCAATTTTCATTTAAATTTAGCCCTATTTATCCTAAAATGCTCATAACATTTTTTGCAATGGATTATGAGCATTAAGTCTTGTCACAAATGACAAGTACCCCAGTGCACAAGGTATAGTGTTTAAATAGTGGATTCGAATTCAATATACATTTTTGACATTAATTTATAATTATTTATGATTTATCTTTCAAATATTTTAATTTAATTTGAAGTAGAGAAAAGCACAAAAATTATTAAGATACTTTAAAATAAAATATACAAAACGTTAACCAACAATTTTATTTAAGTGTTGAGGGCTATTTAAGAGTAACCTGTTTATTTTTATTAATTTAGCTCATTTTTATTGTAAATTTCTATCAACACTGGTCCACCTTAACACTGACCCCTGCTCTCTCTCTTTCCCTCCCTCTCTCTCTCTCTTTTGCTTGCAGGCACCGACGATGAGAATCAAGACTTTAACTATTTACAAAATTGGGGTCCACGTTTCGATGCCCTTGCCGCGATGTACGTGCATGATAAAGCGAAAACCAACCAGCAGCAACAACACGAGTCTCAAGTGGGTGGCGCCACGCCGGTGGATAATGGCCTGGCCGTGGTTGCAACGGGCAGCGGAGCCGGACCGGGCGGTGGTGTTGCATGCCTTACAACGGAACCCGGCAAAGTTGTATTATAAAAATAATAAAAAAAATACTAATAAATAGTTAAGTTGTAGTTAAAAATGATGTTTCAGCTGTAAGCGTGATGCCAGGATGTGGCATATGTGGATTATGTGTGGATTGTGAATTGTGGACTGTGGATTCTACAGCAATTTAAACTCGACTACAAACCTAAGTATATCTATGTATATCTCTAAGTTTAAATGTGTGAGAATGGGTGTGCGTGTCTGCTTTAGGTTAGGTTCGTTACTTCTCTAATTCCAACAAAAAATACTGAAAAAATACAACATAGAAAATACTAAACATGAAAATCAAAATAAAATCTACAACCTTTGCTCTTTTTATGAACATTTAAAACAGAGTTAATTCCAATCAGGAAATATATTATGTTCTTATTTTGATTTTCCAAAATTTCATTTAGTTTTTCTCAACTTCTTGTGGTATTTTTCCCAGTGAACCAAGCTAAAAATCAAAACCATAACGAATACTAAAGCAAATATACCCGAATGTGTAGTATATACCAAATGAATTATGAAATAATTGTACTAATGTTAAGCATAATTAAAATTCTGAAAGAAAAGAGTTTATAAAACTTGCAACACCCTGTATAAATACGGCATTAACTTTAGCACGTAAGTTGCGGTCAGAAAGACCAAAAGCTGGAACTAAAATTCCCCCTTTAAATTAGTTCCCCTCAACACTATTTCCTCCTTCTTCCCTCAGGCATTGTCTGCAACATTGAGTCTTTTTTTTTTAACTTTTCGCTGGTCAGAGGCACATGTCCGATTGCAAAACCGATTTCGCACCTGCTGCAGGCGTCACGTGTCCAGCGAAAAGTTGATGTTGCAAGCAGCGGGGGCAGCGGCAACAATGCCAGAAACTTTGGTGAAATTTAACACAAACTGAAAAGTACTGTAACATAATTTTGTACATAATAAACTCTGTAATTTAAATATTAAATCTGAAAATAATTGAAGCAGCATCTCCTACTACAAATAATAAGGGAAAAGTAATAAAACACAAACAGACAACACAACTGCACATTCACAAAAAAACAACTAGACTAATTGGCTACAATTAAAAGTAAATTAAATTAAAATTAAATTTAAATTTAATTAACGCGAAACAAAGTTGATAAAAAAAATAAAATAAATTTCATATTTCTGCATTTACTAGCAAATACAAAACGTGGAAACAGAAAGAGTAAAAAACGATAGAAAAATATACAGAACAGTTCAGCAAGTTATAAAAATAATATTAATAATTATATTGTATAACATGTATTAAATTAAAATATATAAATAAAATAAAGTCAGCAAAACGACACGATACAAAAGGTTAATTAAATTTACATTAGTTAATGGACAATTTGTTAGTAGTTAGTATTTAAGCATAATTTTTTAAAAATTAATAAACCCCCTCAAAAAAAAAACCAATAAAATTAAAAAATGCAGAAAACGTTTATTTCGATTTTTTCGGTGGGAACATCATTTTTTTCTTTGATTAACGAACCTTCTCAGAACGTAGTAAGAAAAGGCGAATTGGTGTGGTAAATATCAAGTGATTTGTTGCCTTATGCCAGGTGATGAAATCGTAAATACCCTGTAATTTTTTATCAGTATGAGTTCTAAGATATATTGAAGACATTTGTAGCAAAGCACACAAAAGGATATTCTAATAAAATGAGATTTCTTTCATTTTCTTTTAGTTGGTACTCCATTTTTAATACCCGCCACTTTACTAAATTTGTGCTCACCCTTAATTCAACATACCTCATCTGCATAAAACCATAGAGTATACAAATTTACAGTCTGAAAAACTCAACGAAGCAAGCGACAGGCGACAAGCCAAACATGCAATGCGTTTTATGCCAGAAAATAGAAATGGGGACAGAAAGACAGTAGAGAATAGAGGTGGATAGAGGATGGAGGAGGACAGCCAAGTCATAAAGAAGGCTAACCTGACCTTTAAGGTCTGCGGCCGTCTGGCAGGCGTCCTTGTCGCCCAATTGTCCCCGTTCCGCCCAAATCTGATTTGCTTCGATAACATTTTTTTGGTCGCATAATAAATGAGGCAGCTTTTGTGCTATCGATATGAAATACGAGAACTGTGTAAATCGGGACTGAAATGGTTGATAAAATTGATAGCCTCAATTAGTTTAAAGATAACACCAACTTTGAGTGCTTGTGTGTGTGGATTGTGTGTGGATTATGTGTTGTTATTGGCAACATTATTTGACAATTTACTGAGGTGCTTTATTCATACATGTGTCATATAATAAGCCGTATTTCGAGTTTATTTGGAACGGTTGAAGATTTCGCAGCACTTTTATTAACTTTATTCTGAATTTTCAAAACATTTAAAAAATGAACTGAATTTAGTAAAGTAAAATTTAAATATAATATAATGTAAGGTATTGATTCCCCATTTTTTACTGTTCCCAACATTCTATATTTACCTTTCTCTTAAGAAAAACTACACAAATTCTTAAGGAATATATTATAAATTTAAATTTAAATCAAGTTTCTTCTAAATGAGTAAAAGAAGTTTAATTCGAGTTTTTTTTATGGTTTTATTCCTTTTTTTCATTTTTAGCAAAACTATCTTCCCAAGTACATAGCATAAATTCTCTTGTAAAATTTCCTGATGCGAACTTTCTAGAAAATCTGAAAATGAACAAACTCCAGTGCACTTATTTAAAAAAAAGATAAGAGCAAATTCTTTAGAAAACATTAAGAAGACGTAGAAGTAAAAAAAGAAGAAGAACAAGAGCCAAAAGAACAAGTCACGATGTTCGAGTTAATGAAACTCTTTGAGAGACAAGGGAGAAAAATTCTGGTAATTGATGTTCGAAAAGACGAATGCTGCAACATCAGCAACATGCACCACAACAACAACAACAATAACAGCGACAACAACATTTGACATTGACAATAAACAACAACAAAAACAAAACAAGAGCTAACTACACGAACAACAATGAAGCCACTTTTATGAAATTTGCAGTGTGTACACACTGTTTTAATGCTTGAACTTCCATAATAATACTTTATATTTACAATCTTATGCTGAATTTCAGTTCACATGAAATACATCTATTTTTGATCATTCAAATATAATGACAATTAAATACAGAAAATGAACAAATATACGAAATTTTGTTAGGAAAAACAACACATTTAGCGTGTTGTCTCAGAAAAGAGCACAGGGTATCCTACAGTTTATCACGCTCGATTGCGAACTTTATAACTCGAGTTTTTTCGAATGACTTATTTATAATTATTCTAATTTATAGCCAAATTAATGCACTACCATTTTTTTTTTTAATTTTAATGCAACTACTGCGGAAATCGATTCTTTTTTAGCCTCACACACAGTCACATACAAATACAGCCGTAAGCAAGGCAATTTATGTAAATTACCTGGATTTCGACCCAATTTGTTGGCCATGATATGCACCTTTTAAATTATTGAATATAATGCACTTAATTTAATTATTTTTATGCTGCAGCGAAATTTGCAGCAGTATTTATGAAATTTTATTTGAACTAATTCCTCTGCATATTCCATCTCTGTCTCTGGTGAACGAATCTGCATTTACCCATTTAAGCCAACTCTATTAGCAGCTCTATTCAATGGACATTACTTGGATCAAATTGAAAACAACATTTAGCCGTTGCTATTATTTCTAATTGCCTTTTCTGCCGAGTGGCCCCATAGCGAACTCCGGGTCCGCATTGGCATTAAACAAAATGGCCAAAAACTGTACAAAAATGGCCAAAAACGAACCGGAATTTGATGCTTCCTATCGTTGAATTAAAATATAAATTATCGCATTAACATCAAATTTAATTATGTAGTTCTAATAATAGCTTCCGTTTGATGTTGTTTTAGTAGTCGATGTTTATGTTATTTTTGTTTTTTCGATTTTCCTGCAATGATTGTTAGACTTTAGTGTAGATTAATATGATAATTATTTTAAAAGCAATTAAAACAATCTAGCTGCAGCTAACGAAGCAGTGCCAACTTTATTAACTCATTTTTATTCCATAAGTAGCTTCAGGATCTTGTGATGCACTTATTTTATATTCTTAAAAAACAATTGTGTAAGGAAACAAATATAACTTAATTTAAATCATCGAATAAATTAAATTGTCTTAACCCCCATTATTTTGACACATTTCTTCCTTATATCGTAACACATTTGGTGTTGTTGTCCACGCTAAAGCTTGGTTGCTGACATTGCTACAAGGCAGTATAACAGTGTCTGTTCATGTTAGTCAGTACATAAGCCGCGTATAACAGTGGGCTCACTCCTTCACACACTTAATGCGTAGCACAGTTTTACGCCCAGCTAACAGAAGCTGTTAATTTTAATAATGTTAAATAATCGTTATTCAACACTGTCTTATGACCGTTGGAAATCAAATTTAAAATTTTTTAAAAATCAATTAATAATTAAATAAAAACAATTTAAAAAAAAACAACAAAATCTAACATTTTGTAAAAAGAATTAAGTTCAATCTAAACTTGGTTTGGCGCATTTCGCTTTACTCGTGGCAAAGTTAGTAAAAATAAAAAAAATCAGAAAATTGTAAATTCGAGAACTGAATTCTGGATGGATGAAAAAGTGAGTCAATTCGAAAAATAAGTGCCATTGAGCCAACAGGAAGAAAAAGAGCCAGTTTTGGCGCAAAAACGCCAATTATGGCAACTAAATTTAATATACTGAAGAATTTCCGATTTTTTAAGGATAGAAATAGGGCAAAATAGTTATACAGCTATTGTTGAGAGTGTAATACTTTTGTTAATAAATTATAATGTGATGAATGTACATTATTCTCCAAATAAACGTTTTATTCAGTTTTCAGTAATCATAATATAAATGTATCTTCTGAATTTGATATCCGATTCTTAGTTAATTACTCTATGTACTTACTTAAATTTAAATAACTGTTTGTAATTAACAAAACTTGAGCTTTCACACCTTGGAATTTGTATTTGTTATCCAACAAATTAGAGTTGTATTGACACTTCGATATCCCAAAAATGAGGCAACTAATCAGCCGCAATTCATTCAGAAAACGCTTACGAAAAATTCTCACGCCGCAATTGGACTTGAAGAGATTCCCAGCGGAGATGCCTGTTAGCATCCCGTGGAGCTGCCTCCGCAAAGTAACCCCACAAAGAAAGAGACGGCGGTAACGAGGGAGAGAGAGACGAACAACTTGATGGACCACACGTTGTGTGAAACTATTAATCATTCGATTATTACTTTTCGCTTGAAGATCTGAGGTAGAAATAAGATTGAAAGCTACCAGAAAACCTGGCAACATGAAATTAAATACATTTAATCAATACAATATTAATTTTAATTAGTAGTCCCAAAGATAAACATTAAAATAAATCATTTACATTCATTTCCAACTATAATCAAATTCTTTGCTGAAAGCAAATCAAAAAAAAAAAAAATACAAAACTCGCCAAGCTTGTGTTGAGTGTTAAATTTCATTTCAAATGACAAATGAAAAACAGTGAAAAAGCTGCAGGAAAAATGTGTAAATATTTTATTAATGATGTTTTTTAATCAACACACACAATTTGTCAAACATTCAAAATGAGGCAGCAACCAAAATAAAAACTACTGTTAAAATATTTAACAGCATTTTTTTTCTTTTGCAGGCTGAAAATCAATAATGAACTTCCAACTGGAGGCTGTAAGTAGAGTTTGTTGTTGTCGTTGTTGTTGCTGATGTTGCTGCCTCTTTGTGGCATCAACGTTGACCTTTCTAAATGACCGCAGTTGCTATGCCACGGTGTTGTTGTTGTTGTTGTTGTTCCGGCTGCCTTAAAAAACATGTTAAGTGGATTCGCATTTTTTGAACAGCGCGCAAAAAAATTCGTTAATGACTTTGCTGGGGCAGCAGTTGAAAGTTAATTGTCGTTAAAGATATTTAAGCGATAACGAACAGGGCGAAAATGAAGAGCGATAAATATCTTGAAAATGCAAAGAAAATACTACAGATTAGTTAAAGCAGCGAAAGGTGCGTGAGATTAAAAGAAGTGTACTGAAATAGGAATTAACTTATCGCTATTAAATGAAATAATAAGAAATGTAAACAATGTATTCAAATGAAACTAAATATAATTAATTTTTTTTAGCTTATTAAATAAGAAAATTAGTAAAAAAAATGAGAATATATAAAATATAATATAAAGAAATTGAGATATTTAATAAGATTTTATAGAGAGTTATAAAATTATTTTCCTTTCTTGATTTTAAAACAAACTTATTCATAACATCTAAATTAAACATTTTTGTGCTAACATTTTTAAATGTTTTGGTCTTAAACAAGAATAAAATGTTGAAATAAATACTTAAAAATAAAAAAATTTCTAAAAAAATTTTCAGTGTTTATATTTATGTGTTATAATTAAAAATTTTAACAATTAAAAATACTTATATCTATTTAAATAATGGTTTATAATAGCTAACAAATATTCCCCTAAACAGCAATTAGTCAAAAGTTGTTTAAGCAATCTCAGGTTTAATTTGACCCAATTTAAAAGCTGCTGTTCCATAGTTACAAGTTTATTACTTTGTTCGTTTTTATCTATGGGATATTTTTGATATTTGTTGTGGTTTTAATTTTTTTTTTTTAGGTATTTAGTTAGTTGAAACTGAAACTTTTGCAACTGACACTTTTATCGCGCTGGTGGTCGAGAGATGCAGGCAAATTTGTTCGGGTTCAAAAGTGGTCGAAAAGTTTTTGTTTAACTGCGGACGCAGCGTCAGTTTTAATGACTCTGACGACGACGAAGCCGGCAAACTGAAAGGCTGACAAACGCACGTGTCGCAGACGAGATTTGAGGCACAGTCAGAGTCGAGTCAGTTTGTTGCCGCCGAGTTGCAAGCAACTGTTGAAAACACACCTTACGCACGTCTCTCTAACTAATTTCTGCGCTTCTCAACTTTCCTTGCCCCAAAATAAAAACACTGACAGACAGCTCAGACGGAGATGGAAACGAAGTTGATTTTGGCTGCTGCCAGAAGTTTATGGACTGCCGTGGGCAACTGAAGGCGACCACAAAATTCACGCAGACCGACAATTCTAAACGGCACTCATTCACATCAATATAGTAGAAAGCGAAGACAGAGGAGAGAATCGGAATGAGAAGCGGAAAATGTACTGAGACTCTGTCTGAGTCGGAGACGCAGATGGAGACTAAAACGCGCCGTGGAAGCTTTTTAAGATATTTAGCTGCGGTCTCCCATGTCCCATGTGTCTGGTTCTTTGAGCTCTTCAGCTCTGTGAAGTCACAGGTGTGTGTGTGTGCGTGTGTGTGAGTGTATGTCTGTGTGTGCCGATGCGTTAATTCATCATTCGCTTAAATGGGTGTTACCTGTTAAGTGCGTTTATCACGTGCTGCTTCGTGTTTTTTTTTTATGAGCTTACCTTCTCTTGTTGCTGCGGTTAGCTGTCTCTCCTCTTTTCTCTCTCCTCTCTCAATTCTCCCCTGTTAAATGTACCTGCCCACTTTTGTGGCGCTACTTAATTTCGTACCAGCGACTTTGACTCTTAAAGCCAATAACTTTTCATGATTTCAATAAAAAACGTGAGGCATTTTAATTAAAAATTTAAACTGCTTAAATTTAAAATGATTTTTTGGCAAGCAATTTGAGCTTTTAGCTTTGTAATATTTTCGATTTGAATCGATATATTTTCTAAAAGCTTTAAAATATAAACTAAAAAATTGTATTTGATTTAAATTCAACAACTGAACAAATTAATTTGTTTATTAATATTCAATGCTTTACAAATTTCAGAATAGTCCGTGCCTATCTAAATAATTAGACATATTTATGTGTTCATAAATTTCCCAGATATGATTAGCACTCGACTTTGTTTGTGGAGCTTGGAACCGAATCAAAACTTCGGCAGCTTTTAATTAAAACCCGATAAAGGCCGAGAAATTTGTTACGGTTTGTCTAAATGGCCCCACAAAAAGGTAATCAAACTGGAAAAAGTTCCACTAAGTTGGAATTTAAAAAAAAGAAGGAAAAAATATACACAAGTATAATATGCATATAAAATGTGTTGACGATTTCTTATCCCCCTTTTTTGGTGCGCACTTATTTATGTAAATCTGGAAAGCGTCCACAAGGCAACTGGCAAGCAACAAAAATGCATTTTGTAGAGCTCCAATCTCCAGCTAAGCCCAAATCCAAACCAAAGCCAAATTCACATCCAAAGCCTATTGAATAATTTTGATTTGATTTCTTGACTTTTTTTTTCCTCTGTCTATTTCCTTTTTTGGACCGCTTTAATCACTTAGTTACTTGATTTTCCACTTTATGACGGATTATGTGCAAATGTTTGGCGAGCGTTGCGAGAAAACGAAGAAAAAAAACGACGCACAGACAAAATAAATCTATTGAACAATTGTAAAATTTATGCGGATTGGTATTTCTTCGTTTCAGTGAGCTGGGAGCTTATAGACCATTAATCATTTCAGATTCGTCCATTGTGACTGACATGCTAAGGTTCTTTGAAATTTATGTCTTTATTATGTAAGAGGTAACAATCTAAGTGTAGGTCTAGATTTTTATGAAGCATTAAAAGGAACGATCGTTAAAGACAGGTTATATTATCTGGGATTGACTAAGAATTTAAAGGTAACAGAGCTTAATTAAATACACTTAATAAGTCATTGAGTACTGGCATATACTTAAATTTTAACTTAAACAATTGATAATAACAACTGTAGTAAATAATCTATGAAACTATTGAGTTTTGAAGGACTAATAAGATTAAACATTTTTTGGCAAAAATGTAGAATAAATATGGTTAGGGGAAAATAAAAAAAGACACATTTTTTAGACAAACGGTCTTAACAAATATGTTTTTTTTTACGCAGAACCAAGAATATTCAAAATTTGTCAATACCCAAATTTCATTTTATATGTGTTTATAATTCAAGAATACATGAAAAGATTAAAAAATTTTAACGTGAATTCATAACGATTTTTTTCTCTGTGCTTAAAATTCTCTTTCAGATCACTTACTAATCGACTATTTCCATAGAAAGAAAGAAAGAAAGGGGCATAACGATGTGTACTTCATAAGAAAAGTAAATTTAAAGTTGCTCTGATTCTAAATAATCCTATTCTTCGATTGTCAACACTTTAAAAAGCACGCCACAAATCTGTTGTTGTTGATGCATTTGTTGGCCTTAACGTTGTTATGGTGCATTTACACTAGTTGATGAAGCGTCAATTCTAGCAATATCAACAATTGATATCCAATATCAACGCAATTTTTGTGTTTACATTAGTTGATTGAGTTGACAAAAAAACCGGGTTGCCAACTAATTTTTGAGTTGAGCAACTCGCAAGATGCCAACGCGTTGATTAAAAAGTTGAGAGTAATTTACACCAGTTGATATCCACACTCGTTGATGTTCACGTTGCTGAGCATTTTTCGTTGACGTCGATTTTGTGTATGTATCGAAAGTGATTTTAATCGATATTGTGTTTTTTTTGTTAATTGCGCAAAGTAAAAAAAGTGGTAAGCACTCCTGCAAATGTATCTTAAAACTAATTCATATGTAATTTGTTTACTTTAATATAAAATCAGAACAATGGCAACAGCGGGGAAAAGCAAAATAGCGGCAGCAGTGATTTTGATTTTAGCTCAATAGCTGGTCTACTTTCGATACTGAAATATCGTTCAATAAATATGTGTATAAATAAATTAAAATATATTTTTAATTAGCTTATTATTATTTTTTGCTTTTTATAGTTGAAAAAACCGACAACATTAATTAAATCCGAAGGCGAAGCGAAGTGTTGCCACCTCTTAGAGATGGGCACGGGCCGGGCCGGGTTTCGTGTCCCGCGGGCCTCTTCAAAAAATCACCGGGCTTCGTGCATGAAAATCGAAAACGGGCTTTTTTCGTGCGGGCCCGGGCCTAAGCAAAAAGCCCGAAGCCCGGTAGGCCCGAAAAGTAAATTTTTCATATCGATTAATAAAAATATTTATTTATTATAAAAATATTTATTTATTTTTTAAAATAGGTTACTGGTAATATCATTTACGCATCTCTATTATCGATATGATTCTTATCGACATTAAAAAATTATGAATAAAAAAAATTATTTAAAAAAAAAAGGGTATATAGTGGTTTCGGACCGGGCTCGGGCCGGGCCAAACCTCTTGAAATTTGACCGGGCTCGGGCCGGGCCGGGCCTCTTGAAAATTTGACCGGGCCGGGCCTGGACCGGGCCAGAAAGATTTATTTCGGGCCCGGGCCGGGCCGGGCCTTAAGAAGGAGGCCCGTGCCCATCTCTACCACCTCTAATCTGTACATAAAGTTTGTCAACACAAAGCAAAAGAATGAACATGAGCTCAACTCCAGTTTGTGTTGTCAACGCGCCGATATTGTCTTCAACTGTTGACACAAAGTGTTTACACTATGTTTACATTCAGAGCAACAATTGATGTTTTTCGCATTGTCAATCTACTGTCAACGCAACAGTTGATCAAGTTGACAGCTGTTTACACTAGGATTGATAAAGTTGATATCAATGTTGACTTGTTTATCAACTAGTGTAAATGCAGCATTACTGGTGTTCGGCGCAGCTTTGGAAGGTTTGCATCCGGTAGCTGTTCCAACTTCAACTTCAATTCGAATCCGATGCGATCCGTTGGACCCGTTGACCGTTTAACTCTCAACGACTTCCGTTACGCTTGAAAAGAATTTTTGCGTTTATTTGTTTTGTCGACGCTTTTGTATTATTCGAAGCTTTTCGAGATGCTTATCTATCTCATCCTCCTACCTATACCTATCCCTCTTCCTCTCATTCTGCCTGTCTGTCTGTCTGTCGGCTCTTTTGTTATTGTCCGCCAACCATTAATATCGTGCCGCCGATCGCCTTTCATAATTGTCACACATTTTCAATAATGAGCGAAAGAGCGAGAGAGTGAACGAGCGAGAGAAAGTGGGATGGAGCGATACTGGAACTGGTTCTCTGAATGGCTCTTTGGGTCAAGTCTGTGGGACTCCAATGTTTCTTCTATCATTAGTGCATTTTAGTGCATCTCTTCCCCCTCTTCTTCAGCTCTCGGCGACTTGCACATTTTACGGCGACATCTTTTGATTTATAATTAGTATTTTTAATCGCACATTTGCTTTATCATTGGACTAATGAGAATGACTGGAATGTTCCAAGGTTGCTTAGAATAACGGTTTGCGTGCTAGATTGTGTGACGTGCAAATCAAAATCGTTCACAGCTTTGCTACCGGACACAGATAACACATTCAAACGGTTTAAAAATAAAATAAAATATTGTTATTTATAAATAAATGTAATGTAAGGTACTCTTTTGTTTTTCTTTCCTCACTAATTTTGATCTGTCTGATAATTGCAAATGAATTGAACTCACAACAAAACAAAGTTCACTCAAAACATAAACAAAACGCGACTGCGTTCATTTTACCGGCTTTTTGCTCGCCGCAAATGAACTCATGACGGCGCGCTCTCACTCTCTCGCTGTCACTCTCTCAGTGAGTCAGTTGCGCTCTCTTGATCATGCAAGCACGTGCAGCGCAACTGTGAGGAGGTCATGATGCATTCTCTCTCATTCCCATTGGCGCCCTCTCTCTCTAGCTAAGAAAAACAGCAACAACAATGCAATTGGGAATGTGCGTGTATCGTGTCTGATCAACTCAGCACGAATACGATGACACAAACGAATCTCTTGAGCTGGTAGATCGTGTCTGCGTTCGGGTCACGCGCTCGTCGCTAGTTTAACGAAAGCATCCCATTGGACGCGATCATCACATTTGGTCTTCAGTTCGATTTTAACACGCGAAGCGCACACGACGTACATTTTGTAATTCGGCAGAGCGTCTGCAATAAAAGTGATTAAAAAGTGTGTAAAGAAGTGCGATAGATGCGCATTTTTGTGGAGTGTGCGGAGTAAAGTGCGAGAAGGAGGCAATATAACGCATAAATTACAATTTCACTGGATGCTCCTGTTTGCTTACATTGACGCAAAGCTGCTTGTAAAGTTATTTTCGGAGTTTTTAGTTTTCGTTTTCATTTCCATTTCCATTTTCGCCTTCGCTTTTCAATTCGTGTTCCGTGTCGGGAGTTGTGAGTGCTAACGGCACATTTGCATTTGCCGCCCGCCGGGGGCTCCGAGAGGCATTTACAGTTATTTTTGCAGCATCCCTCCGCTGCATTTCCGCTGCGAGTGCAAAAAATATTTTGTGAAGAAAAAAATATATAAAGAGAAATACTCGAAGCATATTTATTTTTGGTCTTGCCCTTTCGCCATTGCCCCCCGCCATTCACATGTGTTTCTAATAATGAAGTGTTTATTTTCGGCTCTCAAGTGAATTGTTGTGCTCGTCGAATGCCCACACAATAAGTCGACTGAGTGTTTTTTCCTTTTTTATTTTGCCAAGTGCAACTGTGGATTATCTTTCGACGAATGGATGGGGTAAGCATAACTGCATTTTATTCGCAGATACATAATTTCGATATTGTACTTTATCTCTATATCTCGCTTTCGCTTGTACCCTCTGGCAATTGTGATTTATGCAGTTGCATATTCCAAGTATCGAGTACTTTCAGCATTATTCTCTTGCGGGCGTTGGTGTTGTGAAAAATGGCCAATTTAATGGCGGCTGTAGAACTATAATTTGTGTGATTCCCTCACTTAGATAAGGCTTCCTTTGCGTTACATCTCTGCTTCACTGTACTCCCAGTGGAAGTTGCCTTTTTCGTACAGTTTAAGTAAATCATGTTTATGTTGCTAAATTAACAGTTCATTTTGAAGAAGAACTGAGAATTACTGAAATGACTGTACTTAGAAATACCTACATATGAACATATATCTCCCTTTTGGTCTATTACTACTCTTTCATAATATTAATTCCATTTATTTTTTTTTAGAAAATTATTAGAATACATTGTAAATAAAAACACTTTCAGTTCCAACTATTCCTAGCTGCTTATCTATTCACAAAATAGCTCTTGAGAACATTTTCAACTAATAATTTTGAAATGGTTTTTCTGACACTTTAACTTGTTTTCTTTTATGAAAGTTATCTGTTTAGAAGCTCTCTTAAATCAAGTGAGGCATTTCATGTTGCTTCTGGTTTGTTTCAGTAATTTTTCTTTTGTTATTGGAGAATGTCAACCTCAAAACAGAAACAGTTGCCAGTGGCCCGTTTCTAAGTTGCAGCATAGCAAAAATCCGCCTTGAGGCGAAACTTTTAAACAAAAACTCACAAATCATATGGCATACCAGCCGCAGTAACAATAACAAAATAACAAGGCGGACATCTGCCGTGCTCTCTCCCTCTTTCCCCCCTCTGTGAACCCCACTTGCCACCCTCGAAGCATTCCCTCCAAGGCAAGTGCAGAGCTCGCCAACTATTTGCACACATAAATCTGACTTATGACGCCCTCTCAGAGGCCTTTGATGGGCGGGATCTCGTTGGGAACAGTACCGGTACAGGGTCCGGGCAGGTCACAACAGTTAAAGTTGATGATGTGTCGTCTCTCTTCTTCCCTCCCTTTATCTGTCTCTTTCTCTTCTCTCAGTGGCAACTGCCAAAAGGCTTTCAAAATGAAAAATGCTGATAACTGCAACAAATCACTCAGGCACACACACACACACACACACAAAACACTCTCACACCCACTGGGCACTTGTCGGCTGTAAACTGAAGAATGTAAACTCGTTCATAAAAATCATTTATGGCCCCAAGACAATAACAAAAAGTGAGCAATTTTCCCTAAGCAGCGCCTAATGTTGAATACAATTGCAACAATTTGTTTTTAATATTATGATGCGTATATGCGAATTATATTTACTGTATGATATTGTTTAAAAACCAATTAACCTAAAGTCTGCAAATTAATGAATAACTAAAATTTAGCAGACGATCTTCTTAAGGAATCCACACCACAGAATGTGATTTAAGTGCTTAGCAAGAATTTATCCAAATTTATCCTAATTTAAGCAAAAACTTAACTGAAAGCCTCTTCAACAGGATTGAATAGTAATTTTTTTTACATAATTAAAGTTGATTGAATATTTGAATTATTTAAATATGCTGAAATTTCAATTTCAAAAATAGGCCTAAGAAACTATCATCTACAAATGCAAAAGGTCAAATGCTGCTTCGACAGACAAGAGCGTCTTCAGTGAAATAGTAAGGAGTGTTCCGAAGATGATAATCGATTTTTATGCTGTCTTGTTTTTGGAATTGTATAATTCACTATATCGTGGTACACAATCGTGTATTACTTGTGTATACACTGACTTGACTGACTGTACAATAACTTTATTGTACTGTTAGTAACATCTTTAAGTAATACTTCAAGTGAAACTTGAACGATTTACTGGCAATTTAATAAGGGACATTTCCAAAGTCGAGTAAAGTATAAATTGGCGAGTTTAACTGTGAATGGTGTGGTTATGGTGTTGTGGCTGGATTAGCTGGAATTGACAGGCGAAATAAAACGAGAAAAAATTGCACAAAAACACTGGCAAAACCTCCGAATGAAACTGAAGAATGAGGGGGAGTTTCTCGTGATAATCTCCGAGCGGGAATGGAAGAAAGATGATGATGAAGATGCGCGCGCGAGAAAAACGTGACGTACCCAGAGCCAGTTTTGGAGGCATTTTGCGATTTGTTGTTTTCGTCTGAGCTGAAAGAAAACAACAAACAATTGTAACTGCAACAAATGACAGTGAGAAATTTGCCTTGTATATAAGCAAGAGAGTAGCAAAGTTTTGACTACCAAGGAATGCAATCCAAATGTCAAACTATTGCAAATTGAGGGCGACAAGTAAAATGTTGTTTTATCGATGGGTTTACAATATTGTCAGTTCGCTATTTTTGACATTAATGATAGTCGAGCCAAGTAATTCTTTGAGCAACTTTGACAATGACAGCCAGACAAGCTAAGTAGAAGATGCTAGAGATGGACGAATTAAAATAGAGGAAAATAGCAGTGTATAAGCAGGAAAAAGTAAGATAAAATATTACCCTTTCAATCAATTTAAATTTTTTTTAAACAACTAAGCAAATAATTAAACAATTTAAACAATAAAATTATTTAAGAATCGTATTAAATTCATATAGGAACGAATTATGATCTTAACTACATAAATTTACAACTATAATATTATTATAATTATTTCTTTTTTTTTTTAAATCCAAATATATTTTCAGTTTTTGTCATTCCTCTGAAATCGATTAGGTATCGTATCACGTGTCCATCTCTATGACTGACTACACGGCTGTATAGCCATGTACTCGTATCTCTCCCACTCTGTCGGAACTGTCGCCCTGGCATTTTCGCTAAATTTTTATTTGTTCCCACAGTTTGTCGCTTGGCATAAATACGTCGTTAGTCCCAGTTTCAGTCTCAGTCGCAGATACAGATACAGATACAGATACAGATGCATGCACGTCTACATCCATAGCTACAGCTTCAGCTTCAGCTCCACTTGAGGAAAAAGTTGCAGGAAGCCGCCGCAAAAAGTTGAACTCGACAACAACAACAGCAACAACAACGAGAATGGAAACAACAAGAGCAACAACAACGTCAACAACAAGTAGAACCTTTCGAAGTCATCGCTATCCTAATAGTAATAGTAGTTACTGCCATACAAGCACGTTTAATGTTCTTGGAGGCGGCACAACAAAAACAACAACAACAACATCAACAATAAAAACAACATAAACAACAACGTGAACAACAGCAACAAAAAGTAAGACCGTGTATCTTCAACGTGAAGTGTCTGTGAAATGTTGCACAAGTGAAAACAACAAATGGGTCGCCTTGTCAGTCGACTTACAGCAGTCAGTGTGTGGCACAGTTGACCCCACATGACACCCCCTCCCCTTCCTGCCCCCTGTTGCATTCACGTTTCTTTCGGTTCTGTCGATTAGCCGGCAGTTCATGTCAATGTCTCTAGCTGCCCCTCCTTTACACCTCTGCCACGCAGAGAAGTCGCTTCCACTGAAGCTGCCTCTACTCCTGCCCCAGTCCGTCTGCCCCTCTCTCCCTGCCACATTCAGCACTCCACATGTAAAGTTTTGCCGCCTAGCGTTGCACAATTGCTCATCACATTGAGCTGCTCTCGCTCTCGTTTTGACATCCATTCGAAAATGAGAAATTGTCGCCGATTGTCAGTTGTCAGGATGTGCCTCAGCCCCTGTCCCTCCTACCCCTCTCCCCCTCTCCCTCACAGTGTTCCCCTCTAAGTGCTTATAAATCAACTGAGCCTCATCTTTTTTATGCTGCAAATGTCGCAGCGCTTAATGAAGTTCGTCAGGGGACACATTGGAGTCACGGGATGCTCCCGCGGCCACTTGGAGCACATTAAAGCATATGCACGATTCCAGATTGCAAATATCACAGAACTGGCCTTAAAGAGGATGTTTGTATTTATTTTAAAGCCTTATTTTCTACATTGAATTATGTTTCGAGTTCAATTAGCAAGTTCCCTTGAAAAGACCGCAAAATTGTTATATTTTTCTGTGTTTGTTGGGAAAGGGAATTCAAATGAACCTTTAACTTTGCTTGTAAATTATTAAATTATGTGTAGGGTTGCGAATGTTATGATCAATTTTGTTTTATGGTCACTTAGATCTATAGTTATAATTCATTAAATTTATTTATTTATGTAATGTCAACTAAAAACAATCAACAAAAAATTATTTGCAATAAAGTAAGAAAATATGAAAGTAATATTTATATTTATTAGGAGAAATATTACTAAATAACTTACTCTGAAGATGTATAAAAATAGTTTAACGAAGAAATTATAATATTATCAACTTTAGTTGGTTAAAGAGATACTTTTGATGTCTAGAGCAGAGAGCTAGATCTTTAGTTTTTTTCCCCACTATATTTAAGCGATTTAAATTTCTCTCGAATTCTCCCACGTTTAACAAACGCTGCTAGCTCTGAGACTAATTGTTTCATTAAAATCTCGACAACAGCTTAACCCACGACCCAGTCGGTGATATAGTGGGTAACATAAGTAGCTCTCGGAGTTGCACTCGTCTGGCTAAAACACATTTGGCTACCACTTAATTTGCACTAAAAGAAAACTAAGCTCAAGGCACTGCACGTTCTCTCAGACTCGGAGAATCGAGTTCTGCTCCAAACTGAAACTCCAATAAACATATTAGGCGGCATACGGAATACAATTACTTTATACAGATCGGAGGAGGATCAGAAAGGGGAGTTGGATTAGGTGGAGGAGGAGGCGTAGAAGAAGGTGCTGATGCTGCTAGTTTGTCAACCAATTTGAAAAGCCGCTGGGCAAAGTATCGTGAGAATCTTTTGCTGCCACAAAAGAGGAACCAACTTGCAAAAGGAGAGAAAAACAAAAACAAAACCAAAACAAGAAAACGCAAAGTCACGCGCAAGATTTTTTTTGTTTGGCCTGAAGCGGAGGTCGTCGTCATTGTGGCTTAGTTGGTTTGGTCTGTCGATGAGGCCAAAAAATATGGCAAGAGTTAAGGCCAACCTACAAGCACATAAGAATAACATAAGAATGCATTTTGCGCCAGGCCAAGTTGTGTTTATATACCCATATGTATGTGTGTGTATTTTGGCCCTCTTAGCGCGGGCGTGCAAATAAATCTTGGCCACAATTGGCCTCTGTCTGCACTCTTGGCCCAAAAGAGGCCAAGGCTGTGGTGCAAGTGTTGGCTATTCCTTACAGGAAGTATTGCGCGTGTCGTACCATCTATGGAGGATTTTGGAATTCCGAATTCAGTCTTCAGCCAATTTTCGAATTGTCTCTAGGCCGGGTCGATACTGTGTCTGAGATACCGATACTGAGGCTGAGACTGAGTCTGAGATCTTTAAACGCTAAACAGTTCCATGGAATGCGTTGTGATTGAAGGCACACCGAACTATGCGCAGTTTGCAGACAGATTCCAGATATCAGATTCTCCCAATACCAAATCAGGTTGCACTTGTGTATGCGACTTGTTGCATGATCATGATGATGACACTGCCGATCATAATGATGATCGTTTCCATGTAGCACAATTTATTTGTTGCCTTTTTTATGTTGTCCACATGTTGTGACTTTGTTTGGCATACATAATAACAACAACGAGAAGAGGCAAAAGTAGAAATGTCGATAGATCACTGACTGATCATCAATTCACTGACTGTCTGTCTTAACCTGGTCTGGCCTGGCATGGCCTGGCCTAATGATCGTCATGAGTTTTATTTTGTTTGGCATGTTTATCTGCATCTTTCATGTTCGCATGTAATTTACTTGTGCCTCTTTGTAAGTCTGTCCTTACGATCAGTGATCTGTGCTGATCTTTTGCTGTTTACATGCTCTCTTATTCTTCAATCGGATTTTTCAACCTAATTAGCTTTCTGACTTGCTTGTTGTCGATGGTCGATGTCGCTGTCAATGTCGCTGATTTCATGTTGGCCTGCCTTTCGATTGTGAGTGATCTTCTTCACGTCGAACCGATCAACGCCGCGTCAATTGTTCATGAGAAATAAAACGTGCTTTTTTCTATAAGTGCTTAAATGGAAATTGAAGTGGAATTAGTTGGCTAACAAGCCAGCAATTATTGCAGCCCGACAAACAGACAAAAAACGATCAATTCGATTAGAGTTGAAGTGTTTAGCGATCAGTCTGAGAATCAAACCATCACTTGTTGTATTCCCATATCTGCAATAACTGCTCAGTTTTTCAAAAGTGAAAGATCTTTAGCTGAGGAACAAACTGATCGAGAATCAAATGATCGATATAATAATTACACAATTTGGAAGCACTTCAGATTCATATAATCAGAGAACGGATTGACCTCATAATTAATATGATCTGATCTTTCACAATCCAATTTAGCAATTGGATTATGAATCGAAAATCAAATGGAATGAATGTAAATTTTATCACAAGTCAACCATATTTCATATCTGAAACTATTACTTAGTCTCTCAGTAATCCACATCAATTTTTATCAAGTTTTGCTGCCCTTCCACTTATCAAAAACTCGTTATTGTCTTTAAAAAATCAAAAAAAATACACCAACAAAAAATGCACAATTTCCACATATCATAAAGAAAGATCTCTATCTGAGGGCCCATTCAACAGACAAAGACAAATTGCCACATTAAGCGATAGCCGATCTAAGGGAAATAACAACAATTAATTCAATTTGCATTTGTTTAAAATAAAACAAGCAACCGAAGAGAAGAAAAATGAAATTTTTGCCATGCATATGCAAATTGAAAACCCAAACAAATTGTTGAATACAACAACAACAGCAACAACAACAATAACAACGACAACAACAACAACAACGAGAATCGATTGAGGCAACAACGGCCGGCGGGGACTATCAAAGCCATACAAAATAGTTGTCGGCATGCGATTTTATTGACCATTTCAGATTCAATTAGGGGTAATTTAATTTCAATAATAACTAGATATGTTGTGGCAGACACACTGGCATACTTACATACATATATACGAATAGATACAATTTTGTATCTCAGTCGTCTCTGTGGTTGATGCTCCTCCTCCTCCTCCTTCTTCTTCTATTGATGATAGCTCTGCGCCGCAAGCTTTTGGGCACATTTTGTGTTGCATGTTGGTTACAGTTATAGGCATATTTGATTATACTGTTACTGTTGTTATTGTTACAAGTGTTGTTGTTGATGATGCATACATGTGTAACTGGTTTTTCAGTCTCTTTTATTTTTTATTACTTTTTTTTTTTTTGGTCAAAGAGCCAAACGTTGATTTGAATTTTGCGTGCGGTAAATACTTTGAAATTGCTACGCGTTGCATTTATTTTACTAGCTTGTATTTCTTTTTCTACTGCTTCAAGTGGCATTTCAACTTGGCTAATGAATATGCTTTGCAATTGTTGAATCAAACATGAGTACTCATGAGTACTCACACATGTGATTACAGAGAGTGCATTGGTTTAATGAAAAGTGTGTTAGTTGTGCAAACAAATTATTAAATGTGATTATAATAGTGATAGTTCTAGCTAGTTTCTTTATTAAGGCAAGGAAACTATTCCTAAGAATAATCTGCATTTTCTAAGGCCAGATTTAAAACAAATTAAATGAAGTAATAATATAACTGAGGGAAACATCTGTAGCTTAGAAAAGTGCCTAAAGAATAATTTGCATTCTCTGAAGCTTGATATAATACAAGTATGATAAGAAAGAAACAGATACAAGGGGAAAAATTTTAAAAAAACTTCCTCAGCTCAAAAAGTTTTCTAGAGTAAATCTACAGAATATTAATGATATATTTAAAAAATCATCTGGATTATCTAAAACTATTTCCATATTTGCAGTCCTATGAAATTAATAAATAATTTACAATGTCGCTTTAGATACCTTTTCATATGTTCTAAGGACCGAGAAGGCTGTAGTCTGAAGTAATTGTTGTGATTAAGATAAAGAATCAGTTTAGGGATAGCATATCCTTTAAGAGCTTTTGGGGCTTATGTTTTTCTTAATTGAGCTGACATTCTTGTATAAAATTTAATCATAATTATGAACCTTTTTTCTATACATTCCCAATCATAATTAAAATATAAATAAGTACTTTAAATATTAATTGACTTCTGTTTTTGTTGGCATTATAAATATGTTAAAATGTTTGGACATTTCATGTAGCTAACTAGCGCAGTTAAAATTCCAAGCTGTCTGCCCTTCGTCAGGTATTTTTTAATTCATGTGCTCAATTTCAGCTAATTTGTTCGTCACTTGACCACAAGCACAACAACAACAACAAAGAGAAAAATGCCAAAAAACAGTTTTGTTGTTTGTCTTGATGTGGGACGCAGTCCGATTCCCCGTCTGTCTGTATATGTGTGTGAGTGTATGTAAATGTGTGTGGATTTCTCTGTATGTGTGTGTTACCTTTTGTTAGTCGCGTGTCCACTTTTGGGATCCGCATTTGAATTTCGACTCTGGCACCTGTGAAAACAAAGAGAGAAACACGCAAATGAATTTTGTGGGTTGCTGTTGTTAAACATTTCTATGGTTGTTGTTGTTATTATTATTATTATTTTTATTGCGTTTTGTTTACAGAGCTTGAAAATTTGGCGCCGCTGCGTGCAGCTTGCGGTTGAAAGACCGCACGATATTTGCTTCTATTTTTTCTTTCTATTTTCAATTTATTTGTGAATGCACCGAAAAATCGTAAAAATGCCGAAATTCGAACAAAACGAAAAATATGATACAATATTTATGGCAACATGAAGAACAACAAAACGGCAGCCGTGAAAATGTTGCCAAGCACACGCACACTGTATCTATGTTAATTAATTAACAATTAATTAAGTGAAACAGCAAGACAACAAAAGAAACCACAACAACAACAACAACAACAACAATCGATGACGTCGCTAATGGTTAATGATGAGTTTTTTGGATTTAGGGTTTGGCCTCATTTCGACCCCGGTTCTGTCTCCATCTTCAGCACCAGCTCCAACTCCAACTCCATCTCTTTCTCTTGCTGGTTACGGTTAGCGTGCCTAAATCTCAAATTGTTTGTTGACCCGAAAGATACAAAAAAGAAGCCGCTTTCAAGCTGCCGTTGTGCTGGTTAAACAAACTGCATTGCATGCGTGCTCCAAACGCATATCTATATCCATATCCATATCCACATCCCAAAATACTTCAGTTGTTATCAGGGGCGTATATCAAATGCGGGACAGCTTTTTATTAGACTCCAATCGATGGCTCCTTCGCTTGACCCAAAACTGAAGCATATGAAATTGATTAATGCAGCATGATAAATATTTTCGATATCGACTATTTTCTCTATTTATTTTATTTTTTTTTGTACGCGATATCGGTTAAGTCCATGATGTATAGTTTTTCTTTTTGATAAGTTAAAGTTTTTAGATAAAAAAGCAAGTTGAGGTGTGGTAAAAAAGAAGTATTCGAAAATCCATTAAACAAAAACTTGTAATGAATTTGATCTCTATGCAGGATTAAAATGATTAATCAGCTGTGATCTGTGTGAAAGTTGAAATAATTAGTCCCAACATTTAACTGAACCCAAAAAGTTGGAGCGAGAGCAATAAAATTCGTTGCCTATTGAATGGAACGAAGAAATGAGACGATGAAATGAACTTAAAGCACTCGCAAAGCCACACAAAGCTGCTAAATTCAATTAAAACCCAAATTACTCAGCTGTATGTACTAGATAGCAGTACAACAGATTGTAGCTCATCTCTTTTTACCATCATTTGCTTTGGTAAAGCTGCTGCTCAGCATCGGGCCATTTAACAAGTGCAAAATCTGTGTATAAATCTTCTAATCTCTTTGCCCAAATCGCGAGCACAAACACAAGCCAACGCCTTAGCACCTCGACGAGAAAAACGAGAACCAACCCAGAAACTATGGTTTACAAAGAAGAAAGATGGAAAGGAGGGAGGTGGGAGGTGGAAAGGGAACTGTGTCTAGTCTAGTCTGGGCCATGTCCGTGTCCGTGTCGTCGCAACAACTAAAAATGAATCAAATTAGAATGCGTTGCCAAGCCCAACAACTTCCGGCTGAAAGTGAACTTTACTTTCCAAAAAGGGTTAACCAACTCTCCCGTCCAGGCCATAAAACTTTTGGGTGAGGCCATAATGCGGTCGGAGGTGGCATTGCCTCTACAACGGCGCCACCTTTCTGTGTGTGGGTGAATTGGGAGTTGGCGTGGTTGGAAGTGGCCCAAAACAACACAAATTGCTTGCATGTCTGCGCACTTTTATGACAGTCGCAATCAAAACTTGTGGCAGTTAATTAATATTTGAGTTCGTGTGTGTGTGTATTGTGTTCACATCCTGCTAAATTTGCCAAGCCTTGAGCATTTGCCAATGATTAATTCGTCACTTGATAACGAGTTGATTAATTAGAAAATGCAAATTTTGAAATAAGAATTCATGCCAATAAAAAACGAAGTATTAATTATGCTAATATAAATCTTTTTCTAGATTTTATTTGTAAATTATAAGCCATATTGAAAAACAACAAATTAAATTTGACTATTAGAATAGTAATAAATAAGATTAACTGATACATTCAATACATTCATATTAGTCAGAAATATTAAAAAGAAATGGTTTTTAGAATTTAATTAACTAAAACTTTACTGTAATTTATATTGGATAATATTAATGTATTTGGATTAATGTCAAAAAATTGGCTAAGAATTTCTATACAAGGACAAAAATTCAAAGCTCATATTATTTTTGTGACATTCATCAGAGAAATAATATTTTATTTTATGTATCATTTATTATGTTCAGACTCAGTCATTTTTTAAAATATAATCAGAAGAAGCATGAAATGGAAAAAAGCCAATTATAAAAAAAGAATCGTTAGCAACTGTAGAGGCGGAACAGGTACGGAATGAGAAGTACTATTTGAAACAGTGTTAACATCCGCGCCCCATAAATTGAAATTGATGCCCGCCAAAGAGGTCAAGAAAAGTGCTTGGTAATTGTGTCAGATCTAAGCCAAGTAGCGTTTATGGTAGTAGTTCCATGTGGCGCGAAAGACTTTCAACTTTTCATGTCAAATCTTTTAAAACTCATCAACATCATTTAGGGGGCCTGGCCATGATAAATGATGCACAAGTCCAGGGTGTAGTTCTTCTTCTCGTCTTGTTTTTTTAACATAACGAGTATTCATTTTTTATTCATCTGTCGAGGAAGTTGGAAAAGTGCACATATCATGGCCATCATCATGTTGTGTTGCTAAACCACAAAAGTCGCAATAATCATAACAAGGATAAGTAAAGCAACTCTCGACACTTGGTTTGCGCCAAAAATTTATGATACTTTTCTTGAGAATTCTGAAGCTAACTGGGGATGTTATGGGTCTGTGCAGCTTATGAATTAACCACAACACTTATCGGCAATCTCAGCGGGGACTTGGGACTACTCCAATTCTGGCGAAACCATTCGTTTACTCCACTCACAATCGTTTTCAGTTTGTTATTTATTTATATGATTTTTTTGTTTATTGCTGACGGAACCTAAATGGAGCACACAATGGACACAGCTGGAGAAAAGAAGACATACACATATATATATATATATATATCGTTATACGCAAATTTGTTTATGACTGCAGCTTATGAATTGTTGTCTGCACTTCTCAGTCAGTCGCAGCTGTGAAAGTTATTTCAATTGTTAAAACATTGAAATTAAAGAGTACCACATGATTTCATAGCATAGTTACAGTTTACTTCGCCGGTTGAAATCGTTAACGCTTTTAATGGGACTCTAAAATCAACGCTAATGACTCAATTCGGGCTGGCAAATTAAGCAGCGGAATTTATGCCTTGTCCCAGTACTGGCACAAGCCAGGCTCATAAACTTTGCCCCCAAGGAGCCTCACATAAAACTGACCAGCTAACGACAACGCATACCATGCGAATAAATCAATATTTAAATTTTATTAGCCGTGCCACGGGGCGTATGCGCGCTATCAGCAAACGAAACGAAAACAAATGAATGCTTGTTCTCCTTCCCACTTCCTCGGCCCCCTTTCATCGGCCTCTGCCTCTGCCTCTCGTTGCCTGTGGTGCGCTGTAAATAATTGTTAATGGCCACATAAATACGAACATACATGCGTTAAGGTATAATTTTCCTGTTTGTTAAGCAAACATTTGCATTTCCACTAATTTACAAACACACACACGCATAAGTGTGTGTATTGTGTTTTTAGTAGCTGAAAATCAAAGTCTTATTTATTCATGTGATCAATAAAATGAAAAGCTGCAATTAAATTGATTGAATACTTAAACTATTAAACATATTAAGTTTATTCAATTGAAGCATAAAATTTAATCAAAAAAAGGGAAAGGAGATTTTAAATAATAATAAAGCTTGGGTTCATTCTTCACTTTGCGGTCTTTTTTCAAAGACCAAAAGCACTTCTTATATAAAGAGCTTGTAAACTTCACACTTATTTTCCCTATTTGTTTTTTTTTTTCGAAAATTTATTGAATGTTTTTAAGCTATAACAATTTGTATCCAAATAAATACTTTTAAATATTTCTATATATTTTTATTAAAATTTGTATAAATTCGAAATCATTTTACATATTTCAACATACTCCTTTTCACCTTTATGCAAATTTATTGTTATGCTTTCTCGCTCGGAAAGCATAATATATTGTATTTATGATATTTATCAAGATAGTTCTTGATTTTTATTGACAAATTGCTCTATCAAAAAGCAAGCATCTCACAGACTAAAAGCAATAGAAATAGTTTGCCTTTATTTTTGCGTGCTTTGCCCTCTCTCCCACCTCTCTCGTAATAAATGTGTTAAAGCAAAGTTCGGAGAAAGAGGGGAGATTGAAGTTGGCGGGTAATGATAAACATTTGCTTGTTGTTCTCGTTGTTGTCTTGGGTGGCTTGGTAATGGCACTCGTATGTAATGATTATGGGGCCACTTTTCTCATAAAAATTCAAGCGGCAGCTTCATGATGATGATGATGATGACTTTGATAGAGCTGAAGCTGATGATGTCAAAAACAAGCAACAAATTAGACTAGCCACAACAACAACAGCAACAACAACGGAGGCAAACACTTGAATTGAATCATTGATTAACAGGCAGCGACTTTCTATTGCCTTTGATTGTGCTGCTGGGGATTTTGGTTTGAGTTTTGGACCCTATCCTGATTATGCAGAAAGTATTTTTGCCAACACATCGGAGGCTTCAGCCAGACCCGACCACATCATAATCATTATATTTTATTATATATATTAACATGAGAACCCACACGAAATCAACTTTGCCTCTCCCAACCAAACCAAAAAAAAAGAAGGAAGTTGCACGCCTCAAACGTCGTTTGTTTTATCTACCGAAAATGCTCCAATAACAAAACAGAATTTCTGCTAAGGGTTCCCTTAGAGGGTCGTGTTGGGCCAAATAGGAGTAGGGGCTAAATGGCATCAAAGAGGGGAAATTTTGGGGAGGAAAGTCAACGCTTTCGGCTTGTTTTCGCTTTGGTCGTTGGTTGATTTGCTAATTCTGTGGGTGTGTTTTTCTCGGGCATTTAGACAAGCCAAAACGTCGCTCCATTTCCTGCCCTCTCCTCTCCTCATCCTCAGCCCTTCAGCTGGGGTTGAGTTTCCTTTTGAAATGAGATGATTCGGTTTGTCTTTCAAGTTGTGCCAGCCTGTCAATTGGTTACTTGTGCAATGTTGAAATGAATCTCAAGCTTTTGTCGGGATTTCCTCTTTGACTTTAATTCCATCAAATTAATTTGAGTTTCGTTAATTTGCCAAAACAAAAGCAAGCTGAAATCTAATCCAATCCCCAACTTTATTCAATTGCTTGTTGAATAAAATAAAAAAAATAAACAAACATTTGAAAATGCCAATTTGTTGCTGGAGCACCAATCCTTCTCGCTCTGGAGTATATGTTGAGATCGATTCCACAGAGGCTGGTAAAGACCAGGGAGCACATGAGACGCTGGGGGGGACAGACGCAGGTTTCGCCCTTCTTCAGATAGTTGAAGCTCAGCTTGTGATCGGTATCCGGGGGCGGATAGTAATAGCAGACTACGAAGAAGCCATCAAACATAATAGCTGCACTGCAGCCAATGAATTCCAGTGAGGGCCAAATGAGTTGAGATATAGTTTTTTGTTCCTTGAACTCATCATCGATTACGTCCTGCAGTGTGACAGTTTCTGAGCCCAGTTTTAGAAACCAGTGCCTCACCGTGCGTCCCTCCCACTCGACGAGCACCTTCAGATTTCTCCGGCGCACAAAGAGCGTGTTGTGACCCACCACGGTGGCATCGTAGCCCACCACAAGGCAGGTGTCTCTGTAGGGTCGACATAGACGCAAATACCGCTCGGCCATGGCCTGCAGATGGACATTCCAGTAGACCAGATTCATGTTGGCCAAACGATTCTCATAGGCCAACTTGTTGCGCAATCCATTGTGCACATTCACCATCTTGGCCCGAGATTGCATCGTATCCGGCATGGGCACAAACCTTTTGCACTTCTTTGACATTGCCATTGGATTCTTTTTGCACAGGAAATTGAAGGTGCCATCCAAACAGGTCGCATTCACCGGACAAATTGTTGACTTGCTGCCAAAATTATTATAATACGGATTGTTGCCATCATCATCATCGTGCCCATCTAGATAATGTTCTTTAGCCACGACTGTAATGCTGATCAGGAGAAATTTTATAAAATTCATATTTCAGTTTAAATAGCTACTAGATACGTCTATTTGTGGGTATGCTAAGTGTAAGCACTAGCGATGAGTGAGTGTCACAAAGATTCATTGAATCCGGCTTCGCAAATCAAATAAATTAAACCTGAAATAAAGTATCTACTTTTTAAAGGAGCTGCTCTCGAAGCAGAATAATATTAATATATTAATTTTAAACTATGCTTTTAATCTAAATTGAAAAAATAAATAAAGAAAAATATTGGGATTTATTATTCAACTATTCCATCTAACTCGCATTTTACATTTCTATTATAAATTTGGAAAGTAAAATGTGTATTACTTACCCACTGAGCTGAAATAATCAAATCATTTATTGCTTACTGCTAAAGCTTTACTTAGGAAAATATTGATTAGTCTACTTTTCATTTCATTTCAACTTTTCGATTTATTACTATTTAGAGTAAATAACTAAATTGCCTTACCTTGCACTCGTGGCGAGCATTAAAACTTTGCAAATAAATTGGCAAAGTAAACTGCATGTGATTTCTATTTAACCAGAGTCCAAATGCCAATCTGCAAGCCAGTGGCAATGGCTGTGAGTTTTCCAGAAAATTCAATTGAATTCAATTCCCGCCAAGGAGCAGCCACAAAGGGGTCCAAATGCAATATGTTTATCAGTTTATTGATTTTCAGCATACAAAACAAACATGTTATCCCCCCCACGATTGCAGTATGTCACATACAGACACACACTCAAATATATATACATTTGGCAAATGTATCCACATACCGCACGCTCCACTGGACGACGGCCCCCTTTTCACCCCTTCTCTTCGTCTCCATCTGGAGAACTTATGTCAAATGGCAGAAGATCAAATATCCTGTGGTTAAAATACAATTCCGTGATAAATGCGACACACATGCGACGGCCAAGCGAACAAACAAACAAACAAACAAACAGAGTTCAGTCCGAAGACCCAAACCCAAATCCAAGACCCCAACCATGTGTGGCAGCGCAAGGTTAGCAATGGGGTCATTTGTGCCCGTCACGCGTCCCACGCATAATGCATGCTGGGCCATCAATATTTTCTTCTCTCTTACAGTAGACCGACCCTATAGAGTAATCGCATTCCACGCAAGACCATACAAGACCATACAAGACCATTTCATCTCCATTTCCATCCATCGGAAAACTTCTTGCACGTTCTCATTGCCGGGGCGCCATTAGTTTTTCCCCAGTTGCAAAAAGAGCTCGAGTTTGAGTTTGGGTCTGGGTTTGCTTCATGACTGTGTTTGCGGTCGAAATTAAATTGCAATTTCAAACTTCCTTCAGCCAGTTTCATTTTTATGGGATTTGCGTTACGCCACGCTTTGTTGCAACTTCAATCCTTTCACTTTGCCCCTCGAATGTGGCTACGTGCAAACTGCAGCCAAAGTTTACCAACGGATAAATGCAGTAGAAATACGGATTGAGATAGAAATAAACCCTATCGGTTTTGGTTGGGGTTTGTGTTGGGTTGCCTTGAATTTAATGCTATGGGTTTTAGAGATAGGTGTTCTCAGTTACCGTTACGCTTAATGCGTTTGACTTGCACTTGGAGTGTCAACAGTTATCTGCCTCTTCCTTTCTTGGTCTGTGTCTGCGAAAAGCTATCGGACAATACAAATGATTCTTCTGATGAAACCCTTAAGTAACTGTCGAAAGGGTAGCATGATTGCGCTGTAAAGTTTATTGGATTTGTTGACATAATCTAAGAATATATTGACAAATAAAGTAATATAAATACATCACAATATTATTAATCTGTGCCAAGTTTTGTAAAAAGAGTTAAATAAAACGATTCTTTTGAAAAATTTACAATTTCATGGAGTTAGTTTATCATAATTAATTGACAGAATTCAGTTTAGTTTTTTAAAAGTTAAAACTTGAAATTTGAAATTTTGAATTATTTGCTTAAGAATCGATATCCTGAGGCAAAAAATTATTTGATCGAAAGAAATTTAAATTGAATACAAAATGAATTAAGAGGCCATGATCAAAATGATATTCCGTCTAAGAATCTGTTTAGTTTTGGCAAAGTTATGAGAGTTTGAATTTGGTCTTATTTTCGACTTAACAGTTTTACAATTCGAAATGTACAACTACGTTTTCTCTAACTTTTTTTGTTTTTGGCCAACCAAAACTCAACTTTAATCGAGTAGAAAGGTCACCAAAACACACTTCTATAAAGTATTTGGAAAACTTGATATATCGTTTTTTGTTTGGAGATATATTGACAACTCGATTTATTTTTAAAAGAGTATTCATTATTCAACTTGCTGAAAGGAAACTATCTTTTCCTGTTATGCCCAATCCAATTTTGGTTTTGTTTTTGTCGGTCTTTTTTTTTTCCATATTTTGTAACTTAACTAAGGTTCATTCATTTAGCAATGTCAACACTGACTGACCAGAGTCGCCTTTGTTCGCACTGAATGTGCGAATGAATGACTGAATGGAATAGTGGGGAATGATAGGAAATGAAAGAGCATAGAATGGAAAGGCTCTGCAACTCTTGGGCCCTCGCTACTTGCCTCTCACGTAGCCGCAGTTAGTTTGGGTCGTGTCAAGTGTCGTTGTCACTGGCGCGGAAATCCAAAACCTGCCAACTTGACTAAGCCAAAAAAAAAGACAAAACGACCAACTGACTGACGCTCAGACTGACAACCTGACTGAATGGCCATACGAAATCTGTGCGCTACCAACAATGGCAACAACTTGACCAAGTCCTCTTTTCCCGTCTTTTCCTGCGCTAAAAATGTGGCAAGAAAAATGATATAGCGGCATTTGGGAGCGCATTGCAAATGAATTTGATAAATGAAGCAAACTTTTTTCTGTAGAGCACTTCAAGGCTTGGATAGCTCAACAGATGCGAGTGGATAGCATATTAAGAACCAAGACTGCAGCTCTATAAATGCAACAAATAAATAATTCCTTTCCACTTTATAATTTGAATTGGAAAAACTGCAAAGTCAAGACCTCGTCACTGTCTTCAATTGCTGTTTGACTTTGAATTGCCCATAAGAAAAAAAAAAAAAGAAGAAATATAATCCAACACCCTCAAGTCTTTCCACTCCCTTTATTCCCTCGTCATTCTCATTCCCTCCATAAAGTCTGCAATTAATTTCACTTTCAATTTAGCGTCGGTCGCTTTTAATTTTTACTTATATATATTATGCATGTGTGTGTTTGTGGGTATATGTATGTGTTTTCCAGTAGGCGGCTGTTTTACGGCCAATGTGTTATTCAAAGTCAGAGAAAAGCGCGCCTCGACATGGAAATTACTTTTAATTGCTACAATTTAGATAATCAAATAAGTTTTGATGCGAAGTAAATTAACCAAAAGTCACACCCACATGTTCAGCTGGGTGTCAAGCAGTGTTGAAAGCTGACCAGTGTTAAAAGCAGTAACAATTAACACTTGAGTCGTCAGCTCATTAGTCGCCATTAAACTTGAATATACATTTTTCCGTTTGACATAATTTCTTTGAAGTGAAAATGTAATTTAATGAATTTTAAGTAAAACTTGTAGCACAATTATTATTTACCATTTTTTTTTAGCTTTATGAAGTTTCTTGATATGTGCTTTACATCTTCTTGAACAAATTACACTGCACACTTAATTATGATAGCCGACAGGTTTATTTAATGTATATTTTGGGCCACATTTAATAACCGGATAGTTGATTGTTTTTTTCTCTTTCATTCCCGCTCGAGTCGAATCAATTAAACCTTCCTCAATTATTAATTTGTAAGCATCAAATTGCAATCAGCAACATCCGTTTTGGCGCTCTCCAATTATGCACAATTCACATTTATGTTTATTTTTTTTTTTCCTCACGCGCCCGACATTAGCCTAATTCCAAAGCTTAGGCTCGGCTTTTATTTCCACACTTTTGGATCCGGCACTTATTTGATATAATTAGTCGTCACATTGGCTATTCAATTAATGCAGAGGCCAACAAATTGGACGTGCCACTTTTCCGACTCATTTCGAAGTGCTTAAAACCACTTAAATAAATCCTACAAAAAAATGCAAAACGAGGAAAAAAGCGTCACATTTCCATGAGAGTTCTGTGTGCTTCTATATCGTAGACAGAGTCAGAGATAGGTGCGTGAGTATTACAAAAATTGTGATTGTAGTTAGAAAAAAAGGTAATATATAAATAGGACAAGACAAATATTTGTTAATGTTAATAATTCCAAAAAAAAAATAGCAATTCTTTAAAAATGTTTTTTTTCATCTCAGTAATTCCTATTTCATAACTATAGAGCTATACTTTCTCTAAAGAAATAAAGAGAAATACAAAATTTATTTTTTAAATTAAAATAAAACTTAATTTGATTTGGTTTTTTGATAGTGGTTTTCACGCGTGCCATTTTGTGTGCTCAGCTCATTTTCACTCTATAAAAAGCACGTGAAATATGCGGCACAACTTTTGGCTAATGCCCAAAGCTTTTTCTGGCCGAATAATAAGCAACTTTTCGACATTGCACGCAAGCGAGACAGGTTGCGAGAGGTCAAGGGAAATAAACAAAGGAAAAGAGCGAGAAAGAGAGTGCAAGAGGGAAGGAGAGAGGTCGCTGCTTGTAAAGTAATAAACGCTTAAGTGGTCGCCATTGTTTCGCCATCGCGATATTGGACTTGGAAATGGTACTAACTTTTTGGGCAAGTGGGTAGAATAAAAGGATTTCCATGGCTGGCAAATCGCCAGCAGTAACCTTACCAACTTATTAATAATTAATTTGCTTTCATTTATACAAACATACATATATACTTAAACATATATAGTTCGCCCCAGGACTTGACTTTTCACTACAAACAAATGGCCTTGGCTTTTGGATAGTTTATGTGTGTATGTGTCTGTTGTTAAAGGATGTATTACTGGTCATTATCTTTATTGTCGCTGCAGCTCAAGCAATGTTAATGGTCTTATTTCTGCTGTTTTTATTGGTGTTCAACTGCAACCTACAAACTACAAACTAAAACCTCCTTTTTTTTAACTCATTCTACTCCTTTGCCTCATTTAACTTATGGCAAATTGACTTCTTTTTGAACTTTGACATTTTTACAGTTACGGCTTTTGGCATTTGCAGTGTGCAATTCTTTTGTGGCATGTCCATGTCCTTGACATTTATATTTCTCATAGTTTTTAATGCATTTTCAATGTCTCTGGTGGTCCGAAAAATACAAAACTACTTAGTTAAACTTATTTTAGTATATGCATCAATTGAGTTTGTATTCGATTGGCAACATAGCTCGTTTATATCATTTGGTTTTCCGCCGAATATAATTTGTTTCTAACCTTTCGTTAACCAGCTAACAAGGCACATTAATTCTAAAAATTTGAGAATGATTTGATGTTAAATGCGTTTCAATAATATACAGTCGAACTTCCCTAACTCGAATCACCATTATCCAAAGAAAAGGTTCGAGTTCGGGAGATATTCGAGTTATAGAGTTCTTTTTCGTACGAATATTAATTTTACTGCCACTCATTTAGTTCGAGTTACAGAGAAATTCGAGTTAGAGAAGTTCGAGTTAGGGAAGTTCAACTGTAGATCAATTTAATATATATTTTAGTAATATCCCTGCTGACGGCAGTCCGCGCTAGTGATGAAAGCAGCACGAAGGGTGCGAATGGCGATTAGCATATATACACAGGAAGAATGGAAAATTTGCTATGACCGTCCTATCGGGTCGAGTTATATACCGATCGAAGTTATATATTTAAAAAAAATGTTTGTTACTGCCACTGCTATTTATTAGGCATGAAAAATTAAGCGCAATGTGCCCAGTGACAAAAATTTTTTTTTATAATAATTCATGTGTAAAATTGAATATCGGGACATGAAAATGTTTTCGTCACTAGACTTTTTCCTCGTAAAGAGTTTTTTTAAAGATATATTACACTTCATATGGAAGGACTGCTTAAATTTAAATAAATAAAGTACTGCTTTCACTTTAAAAATTATTCTTTTTTCTACAGTTTTATAATCAACATTTCTTTAATATCTGCAATAAATTGCAATTGCTGTGGCATCTGCTGCGCGATGCATTCAATTTATAATCAATTTGCAGTTAAAATTCGCACAATGGCCGAAATGTATTGCGATGTCTGCGATTGAGTGGCAACCACCCAACAACATTTTGTTTATGACCCATGCAAATTTATTAAACACTTTTATTTTCTCTCTATTTTCGAGTTGTTTTTTTTAGTCTCTCTCCTCTTTTTTGTTATCTGCGGCTAATTGTGAAAAGCCTATGAGAAAGTAGGAAAGCTGTATGCGAAAATTCGCTGCGCCAAAATTAAATGGTATGCAGACACATAAATTTCCCACAGACAAGGGAGTCTGACATTGAAACAGTTGAGGAGGGGGACACGGGATGAGAATTGACTCTGGATAGAGGCATGTGAATGGCCTATGCAGACGTGTTCAAGTGTCGCAGCACTCATTCAATTAATTTGGCAGCTGAAACAGAAGGAGAAACAGACTCAGGAACTTAATTAGCCGCAGGCACTTGAAATGACTTTTTTGGCCAAAACATTGTCAATTGTGTGTGTGGTCGTCCTAAGGCCATCAAGAACTCATTTCCGACAATTGGCCAAGGGAAGACCCTCAATTGCAATTGCCACACTGCAAGTGCCGCAAATTCCTTGTCATTAAATTATTAAATGGAGCGAAAACGAAGAGAAAAAAGACTAAAGAGGTTGAAAACTTGGACTCTCCCTTGCGTCAAGTTTGCATTTACAACTTTTCTGCCTAATCAAAAAGTTGTAGTCAGTTGTGTTAGTTGCAAGTTTTCGCTGTCAATTCCCACACTTCTAATTATGAGTGTGTTGTTTTGCCTCTGTGATGTTGATTAACCTTGCCAGGATTACCCAGATCCTGTCCATAAATACATATGTATGTGGGTGCCTACAACTCGTAGCTTGTTCTTTTCCCACAACTCGTTCATTCTAATTGAGTTTTGTGAGCTCGTGACAGATACCAGAGACACATGGATAGGAAAAGAGACAGAGAAAGAGAAAGAGAGAAAAGGGAGAGAAGGGAAGGCAGAAGAAGGGCAGAAAAAGAAAAAGAAGATTGCGACTCACACTTGTCGTCGTTTCAGTTTGATGCATGGCATTTTAATGGAAAGCCAACAGGAAAATGAAGATTAAGCTTCTGCAGGATTTGCGTTGAAGCAAAAGGAGTCATAAAATACTGAAAACTATTAAAGAACATTGGGCTTAAAAGCAGGGATTGCAAAAAAAAGAGTTATAAGGCGGAAAAAAATTCAAGCCCTAAAAAAATGCCAGGGACATCGAAAAAATTCCACATATGCTATTTTTGGAGGGTCTATCCAGCAACCGGATAAACTTTTATTTCCAATTTTTTTTAAATTTTTATGATAAAAATAATAAATAAGAGTTATTTTTAAAAGTTGAAAAATAAGAGTTATATTAAATTTTTAAAATAAAAATAAAAGTATAGTAGTATAAAAACCTCTTTACGAGGTAAGATGTAGATTATCTTCACTCCATATACGGCAATTTTTTGTTTTTGTATTTTTTTTTCTTAAAATAGTCATATTTTAAATTAAAGTACATTATTATTTATCTACAATCGGCAACAATTAAAAATCAGTTGTAGTTTTTATTATAAATAACTACACTCGTTACCTAACACAGTTAGTACTAATCTAGTCTTGTTATATTGCACATCTTTTTTCGATCTAAGTTCATTATTTAAGCTGTAAATAATGTGAGGCGCATTATCCCATTTATGTCAATTTTTCCCCTGCCTTACCAAAAACTCCGCCTCAACTTCTCCCACTTTACCAGTGTTGAGTAAACTTTCTCAAATCAACTATAACTCACATATAGTAAGTAGACAAGCTGCTGCACAAATGAAAATCAATTTTTGCAACTTTACTGAATTTGCCAGGGATAACACGGAAGAAGATGCTCAATACGATTTTGACTGGCAATCGTTATGTGTGTGTGGGTGTGTGTGTTGAAATAATAAACGAATAGCAAAAAAGTTTACAGCTGAGCAAAAATCTATTAAGAAAGTTTTGCCAGAGCGCAGCAGTTTTACTTGGTTTTTGTTTCATACGTGCCACAAAAGTCGAAGATGCTGCAAAAAGTTGCAGTTGCCTTTATGAATTAGTTGTTGTTGTTGTTATTGTTATTGTTGTTGCTGGCAACTTGCCCATAGATAAGTGTTAGCGATAGGCTATTGAAACTAAGTTCCATCTCTTAACAAGAACCAAAAACATAGCCGAAACATGGAAATGGAACAACAAAGGAAATGGAAGTATTTTCCTTACCTACGCTACCATTATTATTTTACTTTACAGTTTTCTCCAACTTTGTTGCATTTGTTTTATATTGTGCGTTGACATAATTTTCAGAGGCAGCTGCAAAGAGCTTTTCCAACAGCAGTTCTGGGAAAATGTCAAGAAAATTGTTTCGACTCTTGCCACGAGGCATTCACCAATTGAGTTTTAATTAAGAAAGTTATGAAATGCCAGAAAGCATTTTGCAGTTCTAATTCAATTTCAAATACGACTACAAAGCCACAAACTTAACAACAATTCCGCCACCATTCTCACTCACTGACATCTTGATCGACTGACAGTCGAAGATTCAAGTTTACACTTGGGGGCAAGTGGCAAGTGTCTCAGCTCGTTCAAAGGCGAACCATCAATGCCAGATATATCAATTGTCTTTATTTGTTAGCATCACATTTTGAACTAGAACAAATACTGCGAGTTTAATGGTGCCTCGAAGTCTGTACTAATTTTTCTATACATTTGTTGTATACCCTAAGTTAGGGTAATATTGTTTTATTTCTTATAACTAATTCTTCTTCCGTTCAATCTCTGAATAATTTAATTATTTCTTACTTATCTACAATGTTTGTCCATCTTTGTCTCTGTTTGTCTCTTTGTCCGCGCGTCAACAAGCCCATGCTTGGTGTCGTTTGGGCCACTTTTAGTACATCAACGTCCAAAAAAAAAAAAATAAATAAATAAAGAACATCTAGAATCTAGATTGTTGCCAATTAAAAATATACTTACATTGATTTCGTTTAATTGTAATTTAATAGTTTTTTCCAATATCATCACTTTAAAGATTGTTTATTGCTGAATTCGAATTAAAACGCATTACATATTGAATTACCCAAATATAATTATTTTTGTATTGAGAGTTTCGCAGCTGTTATTTGATGAAAAGGGTATTAAATGGTCAACATCCTATGAGCTATCTACTGTATTTCTGTTCACACTGCCGAACTTGAAACTGCTTTGCGAAATTGCTTTTATTGCTTAATGCTCAAGAAGTGCGAAAGGAGCAAGAAAAGTTTTGCTATTGCATTGCTTTTATTGGGATATATTTAATGCTTTGCAGTTTTTTTCCAGAGAAACCAATCGTATTGGGGCTTGTAAACTTTCAGTATTTGCAAAATTAAACAGACAAACTGAGGGTGAGAGAGTTAAAAGCGACAGCTACAGGCCAAGGAAATAGAGACAAAGAAATAGTGGAAAGTAAAAAAATACTAAAAATAACAATTTTATTTATTAATTTGTTAATATTAAAAGAAAAAGCAGAAAGTGATTCTGAAAAAAATATATTTGTGCGCAATTGCTTATTTTATGAGACTTTAAATTGCACTGGCTAATAAAAACATTGAATTGGAATTTAAAACAGCACTTCACAAACATATATTAAATAAATAAATAACAAGTTAGCATTAACGAAATTCGCCACTTGAGCAACCTAAAATGGTGCTGAAGTCCAAGCTGGGGATGTCAACGGATCTGGCGAGGGACTTGAATAGTCCGACACGTACGTGACTCGACTCAAGTGTGAAACCACAGAGGCAGAGTGAGTATTGAGATGATCCAAGCAGCCAGCAGGATGCCAGGACATGGAAAGGACATGACCAGGCCACGCACTCGCCGACTCGGATGTGGCCGGCGTGTTTGTTTGCTTAGCTCAACTTGGACGGTGGATGGAAAAGGTTGATGATGAGGATGATATTACTCCTACCCAAAAATGTCAGTGTTGAGCATGTCGTCCTTAGCAGTGAGAAACACGCTCAGCTGCCAGGAGCATGTGTCTAGTTGGTAACAGCCAGGTCTCAGACATGACCATTGCCTGGCCTGTTGTTCTGTTTCTGTATCTATTTCTGTTTCAGTTGCTGTTTGCTAGGAAATGGGAATCCTCTCTCTCTCTCTTCCTTTTGCTGTATCATTCTCTGAAATGAAGATGAATGTTTTAATGTAAAGTTGAAATGCTGGCTAACGGAAATACAGCAACGTATGAGTGACATGAACTGGATAGTCCGAGGAATGCTTCACTCGTATGTGAGAGAGAAAGTTTTGTAATGGCATTATGGTATTATATTACTGAAAGATATGCATATGATAAGCTGGCCTAAGCAGCAGGATAATAATATTTAACCAGCTGGCATTACAAGGACTTAATGTCACATTTATATTTATTTTGTTTGTTAAATATCCTAGAAAATAGTTGCAAATCCCTTAAATATTTATGTTATAATACATATACAAAATGCATAGAAATGGGTTAAGAAAGGGCTTCATTAGATTGAAGAATCTAAGCATGAAGAATTCGGAGAAAGATGATTTAAGTTTTAATATATTGATAGTCTCAGGGACTACAATAAATACAAAATTTGCTATTTATTAAACAATTTTATCGACATTATTCTCTTTTAACTCGAAATATAATGACCAACTAATTATTAAATATATTTTATTTTCTTTCAGCTTTCTATCCTAAGGATCGACCAAATAACACAGAAAGTATGCAGTAATAAATTGGTAAGTAAACAATCACTATTTCAGAACAAAAAAAAACCCACTTCATTTTCCTACAATATTGCCTAAAAGTATATTTTAATGTTGCCCAAAAACCAAATCAACAATAAAGTTTTATGAATGTTTTATTTCTTTTTATTTTTATTGTTTTCTTAAGTTTTTGCAATATTTCGATATTAAATTTTCATGCCCAATCTGGTATTCCTTGCTGCGTAACCCAAAAAAAAGATGTCGAGTTCAGTTATATGATTCTCATTGTGTATTCACAGCGCGTTTTGTAATATTTTTATTAGAAGATGCAACCAAGCAGACCACAACAACAATAAAAATAACAAACAAAAATGTTTAGTTAGTTTAGCATGAATGGAGATTATTCTCTTTTTTTGTTGCTTTCCTTTTACTTTTGATACCAATTTTTCAGCTTGTTTCTTTTTATTCTTTTTGGTGTACGTTGCTGTTGAAAATTATTTCAGCATAATTTGGCTCATTAAAATTCCATAAAAGGCCCAAAACAGGTTAACATTTAATTGCTTTTTCAACACCATTCTCCTCAAGTCATCGATAAGAATTTGATTGCGTTGCATCAACACCTCAACCTGAGATTGTGTTTTGTAATTAAAAATTGTGTCAGGCCTGTCTGTTTATACGATATCCTTCTGATCTTTTGATCCCCTATGTTATGGACAGTTTTTGCTACATCTTTTGTTGCTCTTTCTTTATTCTTCTCTCATCTTGCACACATTGCACGCACATGTTGGACTTGCACTTCCTACGAGTAAGTATATGAGCTAAGGGAGGAGTGAGTTCACTTTTCAGTTTCAGCCTGAAATTTTAAAACAATGGCATGGCATTGGCATATGGGCGTCTGCCCTCATAAAAGGTTCAAATTCGTTGGATTTAATAAAATAGTTGACCTTTCTGGCACAGTCTTTCTCTCTCTCTTTCTCTATTAGTCAGTGTCTCTCTCTCTCTCTCTCTCTTTTGATCTATATGGTTTACGCACGCGCACACGCTCACATTATTTTTTATTATTTTGACTTTATCTGAAATGCTTATCCATCACTTAATGCTGCTCTCTGTCCCCCTCTGCCCAATTCCCTTGCCCAACTGCACAATGTGGGAACATGCCTGGGTCGTTCATTCGAATGATTATGATGACATTATTGGATGAGCCCAATGCTCATGAACCAGCATCATTTGCGGGTTTGTGGTTTGTGGCTTTGACTTGAGCTCTAACTCTGACTGTGGCATGTGATGGGATGATGTGATGAGGCTGCCCCTTGATCGCATAATTACAGAGGGGAACGCTTAGGTATAGCATTCTCTCTCTCTCTCTCTCTCTATCTCCCCTGCTATCTCCTTCTTTCTCTCTTGACTCGCACAACATCTGGTGCAGTAGCTGTGCCACTGTCTTGTCGTCGGCCACATTTTGTTTTGCCCTTCTTGTTGTCGCTTCTTTGTCTTTAAATTGTACATATGATACCCTGCAGAATTTCCGAGATAAAGGGTATGCTAGCCACTCAATTGTATAATTATTTTTGAAAAATGCTTTTATACGTTTAATGTGCTTTCAGTTTATTCTTTTATTCAAATTATGTTTTTTGCTTGCCAGCTTATAGGGTATTTAATAGTCTTTTATAGTGTGAACTTTATTGCTTCTTTTGTTTTAGTGCTTTTATTTTTTTAGTGCATTTTGTTGTCGGCATAACTTGCGCTCAACATTTTCATTTAATGCGCTTCATTTGTCGCTTTATTGTGACAGTTTCATTTGTCGGCAGTTCATTAGTCATCGAATTTGTTACAGGATCATCTTTCATGTGCCCAGCTCTGTCCCTGCTGATAGGGATAGTCACTCTGCAGGACATATCTACGAATTGTCACTAATTTATGTGCACATATTGACACCTTATGTTACCTATGAAAAGTCATTGAAAACAATAGGCGTGGGATCGGCAATTCAAAGACTGTATTTTTGGGGGTAGTATGGCCGAAAAATATACAGAAATTAAAAAAAAAACGAATAGAAAAATAAAAGTTTTCATTCAAAAGATATTTGAATTGATTTAAACGAATAAATAAATCGCAGTGTTCATAAGTTTAAATAAAAGTGTGTCACTCACTCTATTTCTATATTTAATGCCTCCAAATATCACTTATTTATGCCAGACCAATTCTAATTTTCATATCTCATATATTCTAGCTTTCACTTTGCCTACAACTAATGTGAAATTAAAATTGAAACATTTTGCTCACTTGAAATTACAATTTTATTTCTAAATATTTGATTAATTTGCGCTTTTCGTTTTACTTTTGTAACTTCGGGCTAATTGCCACATTTTACCTAAGTTTGTGAATTCCACATTCAATTTGTGTCTACCTGTCGCTTGCCACGAACTTTTAGCCAGCTCAGCTGTCATTATGCCCTAACCCCCCTCCCCTTTTCCCCGCCATTGCGCATTGAGCTTGCCACATTTACTCGTTGCTGTTGCAACACATTTTAATTCCAACGCTTTGGGTTAATTAATTGCGTTTCTTTTAAATTTGAAATTAAAACAGCCTTAACCCGAAAGTGAGGTAGTCTAAAACAAACCAACGTTAAGGCCTCTCTCCACCCTCTCCCTCCTCTTCCCCATACCCCATTTTATCTCCAATTGGATACCCCTTTTTATTCTAGTAGCAATTGCCAAAAACTTACGCATAGCTGACGCTTAATTACAGACCTTCGTGGAGTTTATTCATGCTACCAAGACTCCTCTGTCTGCAGAGTGTATATTGTGTGTGTGTGTGTGTGTGTGTGTGTACCGATGGGTGTGTGTGTGTGTACTGTTGCATGTTCCATTTGCCAAAACGTTCCAAGTTCGCTCCTTTCGAGCCGCAAACACAAAGTTCCACTCAGAATTCCGTTTGCTGGCGTCGCGTGCGGTGCGCGTCATTTTTTCGTCTGATTGGAATTTGTGCGACGGTAACGGTACAACTAACTCTTAAGTGAATGTGTGTGTGTGTGTGTGTGTGAGTGCCTGTAAACAACGCAGACTCCAGAACATCTGCGTGTGTCTGTGTGTGTGTGTGCATTTCCCACTTGGCGTGTTCCCATTTCGCTGCCTGCACTTTTTTCTCCCACTTTTTTTGTTGTCCTTTCTTGGGTTAACTTTGTAAGCGTGTTAGTGTGTGTGTGTGGGTTTGTGTGTGTGCGTGTTTACTTCATCATATGGCGCTCATTTTGCTTGTCCCTTTAGGTTCCTTTCCCCCTCTCCCCACCCCTTTGCCATTCAGCGTTGCCAACTTCCTGACGCGTCCTTTTGCCATCGCGTTGATTTCATGCTAAATTTACCGACTTTATGTGAACGTTTATTGTGTGCATAACTGTCGCTGCCGGGACCTGTGTATTTCTGTGTATATTGGTGTGTGTGTGTGTGTGTGTGTGTGTGTATGTGGCAACCTTAAATAACTGCACATAACTGTAAATGTGGATAATATTGTGGCGAATTATAATTTTTTTCAGCTGCGCTCCGTTCCCGTCTGTGCAGTCAAATGCAAATTTCATTTTATGTTTTTGCATTCATGCAAATCACAATTTATGAGCTTGACTTGGACTGCGCTTTTGCGTGACGTTGCCCCTCTCCCCAATCCCCTCTTCCAGCCGCTAAGCAGGGTGTGGCTAACATGTGGGTGAAAACCGCTTAAAACCTGCTCGGAAACATAAATTATAAATACAAGCAACAAATGAGAGCAATCAGTTAGGTCTAGAAACCAATTGAAAGTTTGAGGTATAATATTGGTAATTTTAAAAAGTCACTAAGTTTATAATTATTTGTAATCTGTTTTAGACTTTTGATAATTACAAACAACTTGCCTTTTCGATGACTTTAATTCAATTAATATTTATTTTTTTTTATATATACCGAGTTGGATGTAATTAAAAAAAATAATGAAAATCAATAACGTAAACTAGAATTTTACGTTTTTCATAAAAATCCTATTACTTTAAATATTTAACTCTGAAGTGTTATCTGCATATTTGTTTCAATCATTGAATATCTCAGCCATTTCTAGCCAGGTCTCTAAATTGCTAGCCTCTTAACAGAATTCTATTTTGGTTAACTTAATCGACTGTCAAGTCGATGCTTAGACTACTCTAATCAGCTGCATTAATCAAATTACTCAAATCAAAGGTTGACTAACAGTCTTAAAAAGTCTTCAAAAACAACTGCTCAACAAATTTAAATAAAACCAACTAAAGAAATAATAAAAAAAGCGGACAAACTGAGTCTGGCGGAAACTCATGGAAATTCAGGATATTGCACAAATACTGATACACAGTCAGCACCTAAGCAACAACAACAACAACAACAACTTGGCTAAGATGAAGAAGCAGTTAAATGTATAGGCCGGAGCTATAAGGAACTAGGAGGGAACGAAATGTAGGAAGTCAGGAAGTTTCATCTGCGGTTGGCATGAGACCCAACTGCGAATAACAGCAGGATGTGCGCTTCTAAGGATGTTCAAAGTCTCACAAACAGATGATGAAACTCGCTCCCTCTTTAATTCTCTCTTACTCTCTTGATGTAACATATTCCAATTGCAACTCTGTCATCTCTCTGAGACGGAGAGAGACTCTCTGCTCTCTCGCTGCACGCTTTCGGTGGTGGGAAATTTAATTTTTTTTGTTTTGCCTAGGCAGTGAGTAGGTTTTTCAATTTTTCTTTGGCTCTGAGGACTTTTCCAGACTGCTGCACGCTCATTGTGTCGATAGAGTTGCTCGTGGCAGGACAACGGTGCCGGATAGTGTTGAATCTCGTGTGGAGTGTTGACTTCTCAGATGGCAAACGCGCGCACCGACTGAATGCAAAGGATATAACATATAGACACACACCGTCCTCCGCAATCGCCGCCCCCTTACATTGTATACAGTGTGTGTGTGTGTGTGTGTGTGTGTGTATGTGTGTGCGTGCGTGTATTTCGCGTCGCGTGCTAAATGCATGTGTGTGTACGTCTCGTGTATTTGTGTCTTTGCAAAATGGGCACAGTGAAAAATTGTTAAACAAAATGCCAAAATAATAATGTGTATCGAATGCCCACAAATTGTTTTCGCCCGCCATCAATAAACGCCGCTGGCCAAATCAAATTATCAACAAAATAATACAAAAATAATACATCAAAATCATTATACATAGAGAAAAGCAGAGGAAGAAGAAGAAGAAGAAAAGTGTCGTGAAAATTGTGAAAACTAAACAAACCGAATCGAAAGCGAAAAAGTTAAAGAAAAACTCGCTTCGAAGTTCTACAAGCAAAAGAGAAAAAAGCGACACGCACTCCATGAAAATCAATAATTTGGATTAGTAGCTGTTGTTTGAATTTCGGCACAGGATTCAAAACAAAGTAAGCAAATGAAATTAAACAAAAAAAAATTAAAATACATTAAATAGCAATTAAAAATTGCAAGTTTGATAAAAATACCCAAATATTTACGACTTTAAGAAATGGGAGAGTGATAAAACATTGACGGAAAAGCGTCGCCGCAAATATTTTGTGAAAAATATCTAAAAACTTCTGTGTTAAGCTGCAAGCATAAATCAAGTGGTTTTTATTAATTATAATTGATTTAAATAAATTAAAAGCGGGCCTGTAGAAAGCGTGCATAAAATGCTAAGAACCAATTGCTATTTATCTGATTTTACTCCGATTGTGTGTGTGTGTGTGTGCGCGTATTTGAGGTTAACACACCTTAGACATATACCTACACGTCGCACACACAGACACGTATAGACATGTGTGTGTGTGTGATTGTGTGGGGAGAGCACAAAACGGCGCTCTGGCAGCCCCAAAAATCAGCTCTGAGCTGCTCCTGTGCGTATGCAGCAGTTTCTTTTTTGTGCTCCCGCTCCCGTTGCTGCTGCTTTTGCTGCTGCTGCATGAAAAATCGATCGATGTGCTCCCCCTCTCAACGTCTGGCACTACAATTATGTGCGGCCGCTGTGCCCCAACTCCTCCCGCTCCTTATCCAACGCGACTGCCGCTTATCAGCAATTGAAATACTCCTTCGTAGTATTCGTACTATGCACAGGAATTGGCAGCACTGTCTGCAAAATTTCTACAACTACTACACTCTCTATGTGTATGTGTGTGCCTGTGTGCGTGTGTAAGAGAGAGTTTATTTGTATATATGTGTGTGTGTTTGGTTTTCTAAACTTTGGTTGGGGTGTTTTTTGCGCAGTTGACGCTGCTGAGAGAGAACTTTGCAGATTTTATGCGCTGCGCTCTCTGACCTGCTCCACTCGCTCTCCCTGTCTCTGCTTCTCTGTCTCTCTCTCAATTTACTGCTAACATGTGCTGCACTTGTTCTTGCCACTTTGCTTTTGCTTAGTCTTTCTTGCCGGTTTTCTGTTGTTTGCTTTCCTGTTTGCTTTTGCTCATATTCTAGAGAGTGAGTGAGAGAAAGCGCTGGTACAAATATCTAGACATAAATAATTATAATAATTTTAATAATTGCAATTATTTTAAATTCAATAAAATTCTTATAAATGTTTCCAATTTGCGCTTTAATAAATTGCATTAAATTATTGTTATTTTGGAGAATATGAGAACAGAAATCGATGTGCAAATTGTTTGTGAAATAATTTCTAAAAATTTTGTTGATTGAAAAACATGAAAAACTAATAACTATAATTTGACAGGCAATAATATGGCAACAATAAAAACAACAACAACAACTATAATCTAGCAATTTGCCAGCAATAATGTAATCAGTAAATTGCGTCTACACTTTGAGCCAAAAAATCGAGGAATATACAAAGAAAAAGAAAAAGACAAAGCCTCAAAGCGTTTCGAAGATGCTTTATGAAAAAAGGAAGAATAAAAAAAAAACGAAATAATATATACATAAATCTACGTGCCAGTCAGAAAATAATAAAGCCTTGTCTGGGACGCAGACAGAGCAGCATGAGCAAAGTGTGGCACTCTGCACAGTGGTACGAGGTGTTGCGAAACTTTTCGAGGAAAACTTAACTGTTGGCGAGGCAGTCTTTAAATTTCTCAGAATAATATGCAATCAATATAAAATGTATTCGTTAAAAATATTTCAACAAATTATTTATTATATTTGACCACTGTGCCCCGTTTTGGTCCATTGACAGCCATTGGCAGCTGGGCTGATGTTATCGCCTTGGACCAAAACGCCGGCGACTTTCAACGGTGGGAACTTCTGAGCAGCAACAAAAAACAACAAAAAGACAACAAAATAAGAAACCCAAACTGCTTGCCACCTCAAAGCTTTGAATCGTTCCTCTCTTCGCTTTGTTGGTGCTCTTGGCCAAGTCAATATAATTGACTTATCTGCGGCATTGCTTTGGCCTGCACCATGACGCCAAGTTGTCGGTTGTTCGGTTTGTCGTTCTTCTCCTTGTTGCTGTTGCTCATGAAGAGGGCTCCGAAGAGGGCTCTTCTGCGGTTTGGAGCTCACATAATAAAGCTCGATGGCCTCGTATTTGACTTATTGCGGTCGCGACTCGCCGTTGCATGAGCGGCCAAAAAAAAAAATTCATTGATCGGCGCGTTGCGAGAACTGAAAAACACGTGAAATATTGGGTCATAACTATTGATTGGGCTTGGGGACTGCTTTGCGGTCGAATTGAAAGCAAAATAAAAAATTAAATCCACTGTAAAGTGTATGCAAAATACGCGTAGGGTGATTGGCAACTTCCTTCTGAAAACAGTCTCTGTTTTTTATGGAATTATAATTATCATTCACGCCGCAATATGCAGTTAATTTTTTCTCCTCTCTGCGCCAAATTGTCTATAACAAATTCTGTTATTTATATTTTTTTAGGGCAATTTTCCGCTTAAGCGACAAGTCAAGCCCCCTGAAGCTGAAGAGAACCCAAGCAAATGCAATTTGTTTGAACCTTAACCCATGTATATCTGTTCCAAGGCTTATTCTTGTTCTTCTTTCTTCTACGCACGTTTTGAGCATTCGTTGTGCTGGAATTGATGAAGCTTAATTCAATTTTCTTATTGTTTACATTGCAAAATACAAGTATAATTTCTCTGCTGACATTTAATGGCTTGCGAAATGCACATTACAAATTTGCATGGGCTTAATTCGAGTGTAAAAAATTTTTAAATACATATATTCTATTATAAAATTACCGTACTTAAATTTATTTTCTTGTGAAAATACTGAACGAAAAAATTTAATAAATATTATTATAATAGAATTTACATTTACTCTGGAAATAAGTTAAGACATGTGCTTGTTAACAATATTCAAAGAATTGATGGGTATAATAAATGTATATCAAAATAAAAATATCTTAGCTTAGAAATACATTTCTTTGCCAGTTGTTTTGCACTATAATACAATACTTTCAGATTTTTTTAAAATAGGTTTTTAAATTTTTCCCATGCCGTCTTAAAGAATATGATACTTTGAGTGGTATTCTGAAAGAGTTTTCTTTCGGGTTTTTAAATTATTTGCATTGTGTGCATATTTCTGAAATTGTAATTTTATGAGTTTCAGTTTCGGTATGCCTCTTGGACATTCCATGGGCGTGGACTTTCCATATTTAATGGCAATAAATCTTAATTTTCAGCCAGGTCCATGTGCGTTTCGTTTTTGGTTTCGGCCTGCCTTGTTCGACTTGTGGTTGCTTTGAGCTGGCGAAATAATAAAATGAAATCTTTATGAATGAAATTTAAACTTAATGCATTCGTCTCGACCGCTGCGCTGTCCACACATGCGGTTCACACATGTTCTCAGTTCAACTTCAGATGGGCAACTCGCAAGATTGGCATCTTGAGAATGTTTGAGTATATGTTGTCTGTATATGCGTTTGGTGTGGAATTCTGGCTGGCATTTCCCAAACAAGGAATGCAATATTCTGTTTATGTCCGCCTCTTGCCATTTTAATTGAGGTTTTAGCATAATTTTTGGACACTAACATGTGATATTTATAATGGAATTTCATAAAATTACGCATTTTGCATATGCAACTTCCGCTTTTGGATGCAATAGAAGGCTTCACAATGAGTCAAAGCCCCAATTTGCATTGCTCTCCTTTTTTTTGCTTTTGTGGTACATTTTCCGTTGCATTCCGTTGCTAATTGACGACAATTAAAATTTATTAGCTGGCAACAGCAATTAAATGCAAGAACCGCACACAATTTGTGCTCGCTGCAAACGAAGAAGATTTTATAATTTTCAAAGAAAAGGCATCAAATTTATTTCGGATAGCGAGAGAAGGAGTTTATATAGCCGAATGGCTTATACTCTTCACATTATCAAAACTTAATAAAGATAGTTTTTGCAATGGAAACAATCCCGTTTAAGATTTGCTACCATGAATCGGCTCAAAAAATGTTCAATGTCATAATATTTATTTAGAGATTGTAAAATATATTTCGAATCTCAGATGAAAATTTGCGCAAGCTTAGTTCATTGGAATATCTCAGTAAATATTCAAAATGCGCAGCTTAAATTTGGTATACTGATAATATTGACATTGATTTATTTAAGTCTTAAAATAAAATCAATTTCAGAATATATTCATATTGCAATTCGCCTTGCCCAAAAAAATGAAGAGACTCAGACTCGGACTTTTGCCTGACCCAAAGCCTGTTTGTCCGTCCGTCCATCTGTCCGTCCGACCACTCGACAATCAATCAAGCTTAAGTGGAGGCAACGGCAACTTGATGAAGTGAGCGGCAGGGCAGCGTTGAAGGGGCAGGCAGCGGGACATTAGCTGCTAATCTGCATTTTGTGCCGCCAGTTCTTAGTTTATTTTTGCGCCAAGTGGCACTTGCAACAAATTGCTAATGGAGGCGACACCAGCTGCGGCAACTGAAGCTGCGGGTTGCTCAAGTTTGCACAAGTTGCAAGTGACAAGTGGCAAAGGGAAAGATATTAACTCTGCGGCAAAAAAAGATAGAGAGAACATGAATGAAATTGCAATTTGAAGCACTGCAGCAAAAGCAACAATAACGAAAACAACAAGCACAAAATGAAAATCGATGGAAATTGCAACCCCAAGCGAAAAATCAAAGTTGGGCAAAGGAAAAGGCAAAGGCAATGGTAAAAGAAAATGCAAAAGGCTCTGTGCCGGGTGATTGCCCTCTTTGCCGGCTCTGCGGTTGTATTAGAGGATATCCCGCCTGTATACTCACACACATATATGTGTATATATTGAATATGCATGTGTGCGTGTCTGTTGCTCAGCATCCTTTTGGCAGGACACACACACAATTCACATGCAATATTTATGTGCGCTCGCGCGTCACATCCTTTTTATTGTACTTGCTGGAAGGGTGGCTCAGACTGAAGCTGAATGGGAAACTGCCAAGTGAGGGGTGGCAAGAGGAGCGCAGGGGGTGGCGACGACAAATAGCAACCTGAGTGCGGCAATACTTGTGACAAATCTGAGCAGAAAAAAAAGTTATGAGTGGATACGACACACGGACTGAGACAACCCTCGTAGCCGACATATGTATTAAAAAAAAAGAACTGAACTCAGGCGCTATAAAAATGTAAAATTCATTCAGAGCAACAACAAAGCCAAAATAGAATTCAGAAGAAGAAAAAGATGAAGAAGAAACGACAGCCACAGCGTGACTGCGCATAAATACGTGGGCATGGAATAAAAACTCTAAAAGAGAGAAAAAGGGAGATGAAAACACATAACATATCATATGGGAGAAGGTGTTGGAAGAGGGAGGACAATCAATGATGTAGCACAGGACAGACGAAAAATGTTAGTCCAAATTGGTATATGAATTATGAAATGTTTATAAAACAAGTAAAAAGACTTTGCAAGAGACGAGCTCTAGATGGCGCCTGTGTGGACTTCCCCTGATTGCAGATTTCACAAAATGGAAAAGTTGTTTTGGAATTATGTCTGTTTTTGAATTATTGTATACAAAGTATTGATTACGAACTGCAAAGTATAAGAAAGAAAAATAATACTTAATTACAAACTTGATCTACATAAAGAGAAGTCTTTCTTTCATTCGGATAGGACTGCTTTTACTGTTTAAACTTTAAAGTATTTACTCTTTTTAATAGACAACTTGAAAAAACAAAAAAGAACTTAAACTTAATAGACGTATCGAAATACCCAATTTGATGTTTAAAATAATATAAGCTTTATGCCTTTAATTCGTTTTGCAAAATTTGTATCTTTTGGAACCAGTTTTCCATTTCGTTTTTCCTCCCATTTAAATTGTATGGGATTACTAACGTTTTGCTTGAACTGTATACATTTCCCTTATTTATTTCCTTTATTTATTTAGGCACTTTAATTCCCATTGGTGTAATTTTCTTTATTCACATTCCTGTGTTTTTATAGCTGCAATGCATACCAATTAATTTTTCGTCGCAATTGCCGTCGGATGCGATTTTCAATTAAATTAGTAGGGCTGGCAGTGGGGGAGTGGGAGAGGGGTAGTTGTAGGGCTTTTTGGGGCAACAAAACATAGTGTGTTGCAAACGAAAGTGTAAGGCGTGATTGGGGAGAAGTGGGAGAAAGAGAAATTCAAATAAACAAGCTGCTGAATGGAAAGCAAACAAAATGCTATTAAATGTGCACAAACAGGGCACAGAAATGCAAATATTTAACCTTGATGCTAGTTGCACATGCCACACACGTGAGTGTGCGACTGTGTGTGTGTGTGTATGTGTGTGTATGTTGCAAGTTGAATGGCCTTTTTACTTGTGCCGTGAGTCACCCTCCCCTGGCAGTAGCAGCAGAAACTATAGAATGCATTTTGTATTGATTCGCGGCAAGTCGCACAATGCCTTCAGAGAGAATAAGAGACAGAGAGAGTGAGAGACAGAGAGAGCATATTGCGTTCTACTTTTGTGTGTTTGCTTTTTGTTTAAATTCAATTTTAGTGCATTGCACTTTTTGCCAACGCGACGTCAACGCCACGCCGGAAGTGCGGCGGCCAGAAAGGCGGAAGGTGGCAACAAGCAGTGGGAACGTGCAGCTTGCAACGTGCAACGTTAAAGGGCGACGCAGACAGTTTGGCAACAGTTGCAGTCATCAACTATTGTTGTTATTGTTTGGGCATATTGCCAGCTCTTGTTCTTGCAATTTGTTGCCGCTCTACGGATAACCCTCAGTATATTCTTTTCTCTACTACTTTTGGCACATTTCATGCTTCATTCAACAGCAGAAAAAAACAAGAAAAATAAAAGGAAATTGAAAAACATTTTTTGTTCTTTGTAATTTGTGTAGCTTCTTCCGAAACCTTTCAAATCGTCACGACAACGCGATTCTTAAAAAGAACATCGCATGCTAAACGCAATACAAACCAACAAAAAAAAAATTACTTAATCACCACAATGCATTGTAATCAACAATTGGCCAAGTTAGTATTATTCTGGGCCAACAGCACACGCAAAAATTTGTCTGTCTGCAAATTTAATTAAGGTGTTATTACCTTTAGTCAACACCTTGCAGGCGTCACTACTATTAAAAAAGAGAAAAAGTTAATTTCCAGAAAAACATTTTCCTGGAAGGCAGTTAAAAGGCAGCACAAGCTAAACGATGTCTGAAGTCTCAGCTGCTGCTCTTACATTTCAATTTAATGGCTTATTTCAGATACGAGTATATAGCCAAAAGGTTTGTTTAGTTCAACAGAATTGTGATTACAGCACACACACACATGTATCCAAACACACACAGACGAGTTGTGCCTTGGGGTAGGGCGTCCAGTTAATGAGCTTATAATGGAAATTGTTGCCATATTTACATTGTTGCTTGTGCAATCTCATCAAACAATTTTGCTTTCTCTCAATATACGCTTACAGCTTTGTGATAGTTAAACAATGCTTCTATTACAATTGTCAATTTTTACCCATTAATTGTGCTATTTCACAATTAAAAAACAGTGAAGTGCTTAAAATTCGATTAACTGGACAAGGTTTAATTACTAAACAGCTTTTAAATTATTTTCCTAATTTTTTATTTTATTTTTTAATTTTAATAAATTAACAAAGTTTATAGCAAGAGTTATTTAAATAGTTCTTTAATCATAATTTTCATAAAAACATATCAAAAGAGTTTTCAAAACTACAAAATTCTTTAAGGAATATTCAATTATAGTTTAAGATAATTTTTTAATTACATAAATGGATTAATTTTTTTATGTAATTTAATGCAATATTTAATGTAATTTATTAGCTTTAAAAAGTGTAAATCACTTAGAAGCGTTTTAAGGCAAACAACTTGCTGAACTAGGGACTCTCAAGTTGCTTTGAGCTCAGATAGCTCAGTTATCATTATCGCTGAATTTCCAATTAGCGGCAACTGCTTTGGTAGCTGCAACCAGTCTGCCAACATGTGCAGTAGGCGTGTCACCAAATGCCCATGTTAACACGTAATTTGTAGCTGCCCAGACGAGAACCCAATAAGGAGTCCGTAAACGAGTCTCGCAGTCTCAAAGACGAAGTCAAAGTCGAAGGTATCGCGTTACCTGTGCGTGCCGCGACAACAACACTCGATGCCCTCCATGTCTGGGGTCTGGGGTCTTACCTCTGGTGTCGGCTCTGGCTACTGTGTTTACCCTTTATGTTTTTTTTTTTTGTTTTTTCTCCTTGATCTGGGTCTTCACATGATATGCAAATATTTGCTGGCTGCATTGTCCGAGGCAACTCCCTTTGGCACGGGCACAAAAAGTGCGTAATGACTTTATTTATGGGAAGTGGGAACACGATTGTCGGGTAGACAATCGCCCCGAGGCGTAATTCAGCCAATATTTGCATTTAAAAGTCAGTTCCGAGATGTCAGCCTCTTCTCGCCTCGGGCGTATTTGTTTAAGCGGTCTCCTCTTTTCTCTTCCAAGTGTTGACAGCCCTTTCAGCCAATAAATAAGCTCTGCATTAATGAGTTTTCTCGGAAATCTTTCAGATTATAACGAAAAAAGAAGGAGCATGACCATATATGAATCTTAACCAAATTTAAATAGCCATACAAAACAGCTCAATTAATCATTGTCTGCTCAATTTCTCAGTGTCAACCAAAATGTGGACGACGCTTGACATTTTCCAAAAGTAAAACCACAATGGGGCAACTTGAAATTTTGTTTGGCATTCCTGTTTCCAGTTGCTCTTCCTCTTTCTCCAATTCATATTTGATGAAGCACTTCGTTTGCTGTTGGGCTGTTGTTTCCTATCCCTGCCGGAAGCATTAGGCGAACCCTTCGATTCAGAAATAGGCGCCGTTACAAAAACAAACCCTAAGCCCTCAGCCTCAATTTTTCCCCTCTTCGGTTCGGCTCTGGATTCTATTTATTCGGAAATGCCCATTGTGGTTGACTACCTGAACAAATCTGTGAGTGTGAGTGTGTGTATCTGTGTACGGGATTTGTTGGGAGATTTGCGCGTGTGTTTCCCTGTAGGGGATTTTGTTGTTGTTCTCGTTGTCGTTGTCTGATTGCGAGTGCCACGCGCTGCATATAAAAAATAGGAATCTCCTTTTGACAGGACCTCGTGAGCGCGTCGTCGCCTTTGATAAAGTGTGCTTGAATATTTCATGCAATACAGAACAGACACAATGTGTTCTATTGTATTCCTTAAATTGCCTGCTAAATGCTTAGTTTCAATTTACATAATATTTTCGTAGGGGTTGCCCGCAGTTCCCGTAAAAAAATACAGAAAAAAACAAACATTTTTGTATAATTTAATAAACATATTTTTGTAAATGCTTTAACTTTGGTGGTGTCTAAAAAGCAAAAACATGTTGGAGATATTATGAGTAGTTTTGAAATTACAATATCCCCTTTTTCTTATTTTTTAAGTAACGGGTATAAATAGGGGAGAGCAATTTATGGGAAAATGTAAATTAGATAAATTGATGAAAGGGTAAGTTTTTTAGAACAAATGCGCTGGAAACGCAAGTAATTATTTATGTTTAGGGCAATCTTACATTTATTACATTACATTTATTCATACATTTTTAAAATTCATAATAAGGAAAAATATATATCAAGTTATTTGCTTTTTCAGAAAGAATTCGAAAATGTCATAAAATTTTTAAACTGTGCTTAATACCAACTATTGCAATTGAACACAATCGTATCGATTTTTATTGGTCTAGGAATCTATTTTTCATCTCTTTCTTCTATACAATTTCCAGTAGCTGTTGGGCGGTAAAGAAATTCATCACATTGCTAACTTTATTGCATTCCTACTTATATTATTTACGAGCTGTTTTTGATTTCATTCCCAACGCCCACTCAAGAGCGCGTTGTCGCCATTCACTTTCGACGCCTTCGAGGGCTTTCGACATTTAACGACATTTTCTTTTGTCAACATATATTTATTTCTCACCTTTTATCAGCGAATCACATCTTAATTGCAATTAGCTATGAAAATGTCTGCCATAAAACGGTACAGACTCTTGAAAGCCAATATTCTCTTGGAGATGGTATCTCTACGATCTACTAATCAGTAGTCTACTGGTTTAGCTACCACAAAAAATTATCAAGTGATGTGATTTGCATAACCTGATGTTTTGCCGCTAATAAACCCATTGGTTGGCCATAACAAGCCAAGAGACACAGATCTCAGATTATAAATCATTTACCATTTGTTTGGGTCTCTTTCTGTCGATTGGTCTCAGTTTCGAGATCGAGTTTTGCCGCAAAACTAAATTATTTCATTGTCTTAACTAATTTTATTGGCTGGCATTTTGCCGCATAGCGTCGTCTAAACATTCGTGTAAGAATTCACTTCAAATTTGCAGCGTTTTCAATTAATCAAAACAAAGCCGATTGTTTTTGTTTGTGTCTTGGCAACGCAATACGCAAATTGTTTAGTAGCACTTAATTAAAATCTTTAAGACCACTTTAAAAGATTTAGGAAAAAATGCCGAGCGCTCTCGTATATGCGCTACAATTTTGGCATAAATGAATAAATTATTTGTATATCTGGAATTTTATATGTTTAAATATGTATTTATGCATCCATTCAAATGATTGATGAGTAATGTACGCCAGAAGACAGTCTAAAGAAAAGTTTTAAAAATAATATTAACGCAACGTATTTTAAATGCTCTGCAATTTGTTTTGATATTATAATATATTTATAATATTAAGATTGTTTCTAGGATACTGACTCTAAGACTGATTGATTGACTAAAAATATAAAATAAAATCTATATTCTATCTTAACGATATCATGTAGTTACAAATAATTTATGTGAGACTTTCTAAGATTAGTTAAAAAATAGTCTTTTTCATCAAGACAAACTAATTTTTTATGTTATATTATTTAAATTACTTCTTATAGAAAGAGTTCACTCAAGTTTTTTTTTTATTTCTCTGCTCAATAATTAAGGTACATTTTGTTGTATTTGGCCACGCCCACGAGGCCAACATCGGCCAGCTTGAGGCCCCGTTTGGCGACCACTCCCCCACATCTCGACACTCGGAGCAATTTAAAATCGATTAAAAATCGACACCCGGGACCACCTGCTGTGCACTTGGCTCGGAATTGGGCTTGAATTTGGATTTGGGTTTCGATTTAAATTTGGCTGGAGAGTCAAGTCGTCTGTCTGTATTTCATTCTGTCAATAATGTTCGACAAAAGCTCAAGGCGTTGGCTCAGCATTGTTTATTAGAATTTTAAATGTAGCCAACATTTTAACAAGTTTCAGTAGCACAACGGAAAAACACAAAAAACAGGCCTCATTTTTTTTTGTATTTATTTTTATTTTTTGTGTCTTCACAAAGGGCTGCGCTGTATTAAATTAACGCGTGCCTGGCAGCTCTATTGTGATTGTCATAAATATTTGAAAAGCACGGCCAAAAAGTGCTTAAATATTTCGGTTATTAACTGCATGTGCTCAATGTCAAAAAAGAGAATGAAAAACCAGCTATAGATGATCTCTGTAAGAGTAGATGAATATTAGAGACTCTGTAAACAAAATGTTGTTCGTAGTTCTGATATATGCAGCTAGATATATTTATTGTTTATGGAAAGTCTTTTATTAAAAATATAATATTAATAATAATAATTAAATTCAAAGGGGAATGGCAATTATATTTTAAATGAATTTTGCATTTATATTGAAGTATTCACAAATTTACCAACATCATAACACGCTTTTTACCCATTTACAGGGTATTCGAAAACTTGCCTAATGAAGTTTTAATTGTCTTTTTTCTTTTTATAGTCAATAGATAGACAATATTGTGGTATTTTTTTATTGATTTCTTTTGTTGTTGCTGTTGTGTTGTACCCAATGGCATGCAATTAAAATTCATGGCATTTACGAGTATTTACTAGCTCTTCACCCGCACATACAAACAGGCAAACCAAATAAAATGGTTTTGTCCACTTTTCGATTCATTCGAGGCTTTTATTATTTGGCTAAAATGCACATAACACAATTTTGAATTCGTATTTTCTTTGACCAAAATTTTGATTGCCCCGTATGAATTCATATGAAATTTATGAGTTTTAGCTTAAATGCTTATAATATTCAATATTTACAGCACGAGCTATCCATAATATAGTTAAAGTCATTTAGCTCGTTTATTGATATTTGCATGATTAAAAAGGAATTGAAGTTACTTTGACTAGCAGCTTATCCGCTTTTATTTTTAGGTCTGTTTCTGGCTCTTGATCCAAAGTCATTAATTAATGCTTAGAATTTATGTGCTGAAAAGTTTGTTGAGAAAGGAATTGATAAGAAAGGTCAAGTGACGGGCCTTTGGGGAAATGTGTCAATAAACTTGAAGCTAACTTTTAGTTGAACAGAGCGGATAAAGTGGAATTCAATTTGCACAAATATATTTTTAAAATTTCCATTATTTAATAATCTGTATCATCGGAAGTATATTAAAATTCTAGCTATTAATTTTTATACTCAGTTTCGTTACATACTTTTTACTTCATCAGAAGACACTTCCCTGTTTTCCCTTAAATTACTACATTTCATTTCCATCTTTCTCCATTCTGATATGACAACTCGAAAGTAACTTTCATTAGCAACAGCTTGTATAATCAGACTGACAATTTGTCAAAGATTCAGTTCCCGACAAAGTCAATAATTAACATGCCTTGTTAGAAGATCGTTAGATTAATGACAAACATGCTCACTCAGCTGTACCTCTCTCTCTCTCTCTCTCTCTCTTCTCTGTCTGCTTGACTCTCCCTTTCTCTTTCATTTGCTTTGTAAAGTGCATTTGCTGAACCTGAATTCCTCCCAATAATTACGCGTAAAAAGCAAATAAAACTATTGTCAACACATTGGCAAGTCATAAAATTGGAAACGTGAAACGGCTAATATCAAAAATGGGAATTATTTCCTTCCTTCCTTTGACGTTTGCAGCGGCGCCTGCGCAGCTGTTGTAAATTCCATGTGTGTCGCAGCCCTTCCCCGCCCCGCCCCGTCCAGCCCTCGGCCAGAACCTTTGTTAGGGCTTAAAATGACAGGGTGCGTGCCGGGTCTCTGATCCCGGTCCCGATGTACGGCGACTTGGCGTGCATATAACTAGTACATTGGGTAATTAAAATAATGTTCAGGGTAAAATTTTCAAGGGCGGCCATGTGTGGCACACATTCGACATGTTGCATGGGGTGGAAATTATAACAAACCTTAAAAAAAAAACAAAGAATATATATTGTACATCAACCTAAACTCGAAAAGCCACGAGTCGAGTCGAGGCTGTATGTAGAGTATGTCAGCAGCATTAAAGGGCCAAAACAAAATCCCTGACAGCGACAGTTTGTCATAGTAGAACAATTCTATCTCGCTCGCTCTGTAGCTCATTCTCTCCTTTTCTCTCTCTTTCTATTCGTGTGCTAAATATCTTGAATATTTAAAATTTTGTGCTAATGTCATTAAAAAGTTTTTAGCTTTGTGCAACATTTTCTGTTTACTACATGCACTTTGTGCACTGACAACCAATTAAAAATTTGAAAAGTTGACAATTTTCTTTTGATGGCGTTGGAAATGTTCGTTATGTTCTCTCTCTCGAGAGAGTTTTAATGTCATTCAGAGTTCAAACCAAACAAGCAAACAAATGTTGTGGCTAAGATTATTATTTTATATACAAATTTCAATTAAAATTCAAATAACAAATTTAAAATTGAAGCCATCTTTAACTTGTGCACTAGTTACATTTTAATTTCATAACAAAAAAATTTTATTATTATTATGCTCAACACAATATTGATTTTGTCTTTGTCTTCTTTTCATTACAGCCTGCCGAAGCCAGAACAAACAACAACAGCAGCACAGCAACAATAACAACAATTATGAATTGAAACAGTTAAGAAACTTAAATAATTTACATCAAACAAGCGAATAAAAAAGAAAACTCCATGTATTTTTTAAGTGTTACGTGTAAAGTGTACAACTAAAATAACAAAAGAACACTAAATTTAATTGAATAAGTACAAAAGTAAAATCAAGAGAGGGAGCAGCAACAGCAAGCAAAAAGAAGAGCGTTCAACGCGTGCCCCACGGGAAAATGGTGGCACGACGTTGCCCGTTGGCGCCCACAGCGCGAAAACGAGGAGGAGGCGGAGTCCAGCCTGAGAGGCAACGTAGTTGCAACATTCTATTACAGTCAATGTCGCACAGACGTCACATGTTGCTGCTGCTGCTGATGTTGCACCTCAGCAACAGTCTGCTGGCAACGGCGGCAACTCCCAGCTATGCCGGACTCAGTGCCGAGAATGCGGCCAGAATGTTGGCCGGGAGTCCAGGTGATGTGGAGAGCACAGTGCAACAACAACAACAACAGCAACAGCAGCATAATGGAGAGCACAGTGAAATGTCGCTAGTGTTGCCGCACGATACGTATCCAGGATTTAGCATCAAGAAGTTTAAGACGCGACCGTTGCATTTAGGCAATGGCACGGCACATCATGTTGCAGGAACAGGAGCGGGAGCAGGAGGAGGAGGAGCACAAGGAGCTGCCTATCACATGTTGGACAGCGATTACTCCAAGTATTTCACAGTCCTCGATGATGGAGTGGTTATGACCACCGCTGACATTTCACCGCTGGTCAATCGACCCGTTCAACTGGTGGTTGTCGAGCAGACACCGAATGCCACCAATACCCACAGCCTGCAACTGTTTGTGATGCATCGCAATGACATGTTGCGCTTCTCCGGCTCCCTTTTGGACGCAAGTGGCGAGGTGCGTGAGAATCATCCCGCGGGCACCCGCGTCCGGGGAGTGCCCCTAATGCAGGCCTTCAGTGGCTCCATTTTGGATGAGGAGCTCGCTGAGCCGAAGAAGGTGCGCTACACCATCATCGATGGCAATGTGGATGACGCGTTTGCGTTGCAAGAGCGTCGCTCCAATCAGAATGTCCAGTTGAATGCCAAGTCTCTGGTCATCGAGGGCGATGACGACTCGGGTGTTTGGCTAGTGACAAATCGTCCCTTGGATCGTGAGCAGCGTGCTCACTACGATCTCTCAGTGGAGGCATCCGATGTGGATGGCCTGGACAAGACCGTGTCCAAGATACAAATCACAGTGTTGGATGAGAACGACAATAGGCCGATATTCAAGTCGCAGGATTACAAATTCGCCATTGCGGGCCAGAAATCCTCCAGCATGGAGAGCAACAATAGCATCACCTGGCAACGATTTGCCATACTGGGAAAAGTGGAGGCCACCGATGCCGATGGCGATAAGATTGCCTATCGATTGAAATCGCCAAGTAACGTGGTCATCATTGTGCCACAGACCGGAGAACTTATGTTGGCAGGAGAACCCACCTCCAATGAGCTGCTACTTGAAGTGATTGCCCATGATCTGCGATATCCCAGTTTGCTGAGTGCTCAGCCAGCCAAAGTACTCCTTGAGTTCCTTGCTCCCGAGCCAGTTTCCTTTATAATGCAGCATCTGGAGCACGACGAGGTCAATGCCCATTCACATCATCGGGAAAAGCGACGCGTGACACGCGCCGTTCGACCCACGAAACGCATTGAATTCACCGAGGCCGATGGCGACACTGAGGGCAAATCCGTGTTTCAGTTGGAGAAGGAGACGGACAAGGAAACGTTCAAAATACGCGATGATAATCCCTGGGTTACGGTGGAAACAAACGGCGCTGTGCGTGTCAAAAAGAAGTGGGACTACGAGGAACTCGGCCCCGATAAGACCATTGATTTTTGGGTCATCATCACAAACATGGGACACAATGGTGAGTACAACAAATATGTATTTAATACTAATTGAAGTAATTTATGTTTACAAAAGTGTAAACTCTATGGGGACAAATCCATTGAAGAAAGAACAATCTTTTGATGTCTTTTATTACCTGTGAAACTAGCTGGGATAATCTGTGCTTTAGAAAAGTCTTTAACTGCGACTTAAAATCAGTATAAATCATTTAAAAGAGTCCTTTATTATTTCTGTTATGACATCAATAATACTTTCTGATAGAAATAGTATTGAACTCGAATACAAATAGGCAGACTGAAGTTTTAAAAATGTGCAACAGTGCCAAACAATATACAGAAATATTGTAGCGCGAGAGGGTACAAGAAATTCATTCTTGAGCTCATTTAAATATTTTCCATATTCAGAATTATTTCAACAGAGCACCATTGAGAGCTGTTAAAGCTATTAGACATGTGTCTGCTGATCTTCTCAACTTTAAATAGATCAGACTTCCCAAGTATTTCAAAATGTCCGCTCATTTTCATAATTGCCTGTCCAAATTCTTGCTTCAATTATTCCAAACTTGCCTTTGTTAGTCTCTGGCATTTGACTAAACAAAGCGTTGACATATTTAAGATCTTCAAATCATTCCCAGCAGTTTAAACTAAAACAATAAAATAGTTGCATTTGTAATTCACATTGAATTCAAGCTGAGTTTTCAATTTGAAGTTAAGCTGAGGAAACCATACGGTAGTAATTTGAATAGTAAAATGCACACATTGTGGCAAATAATTAAAATATTTTCATTACTTAAACAAAACAAAGAAATTTCACATCAAACCTCAATTTCAATGTCCGAGCATTGTCAACATCCATGTGTGAGTTGCTTTTCAAAGGATTCCAAAAGACACATGCAAAATTCTCAATGTTCACAATGAAATCAGAGGCGAAATGTGATTCAATGGCTGAAGCTGCTTTTGTGAAAAATTTAATATTCAAATATTTGGTTGTCAAGACAAGTAATTACGCTTTCGAGTGTATCAAGCAGAGCAAGAAAGAAAATCAATCAATGGAAAGAGAGGGGAAACAAAGGGATAACGTGCATTGATGGCATGAAGGGAAGGAAGAAGAAGTACAAAATGAGAACGTATCTGGTTGGTTGCCTGGTCAACAACACATTTGGCCCTTGTGTTTTGTCAGTGATTTCAAGCGTAGCTCAATAAGCAAATATTGAAGCGTTTTCAGCATGAGCATAAATAAACTGAGCAGTCCTTGGCAGTTCTCTCCTGGACTGCAGCCAATCAATTGTCTGTCTACCTGACTATCTCACTGACTTCCTGCTTGACAAAATGGACTAAATGAACACTACAAAATGTCCATGCCGAGACAGATGTGGCAGAAGATGACAAAATTGTTTCAGCGAACTGACAGATAGGCTCATGAATTGTTGAACTTTTCTGACTCTCAATCCACATAACTACTTTAGTTTATCTCCACTCTGGTTTGGATTTTACATTTCCCTTGATTTTGATGCAGTTTTTTCGCGTTGCATTCGCTAATTGTTACACAGACTGGAAATAAGTTGGAGTTGAGTAGAGTTGTTGGTTGGAGATTGGGGTCGGTCGGGTTGTTCATCTGTCAGTCAATTAACAATTTCCATAAATTCATTCATGCAACTGCAACATATCGCACTCCAACAACTCTGCAGTTTTTCATTCCCATTCTTCGTTTATTTTTTTTATTCACTGCCGCTTTTCATTACATTTTTATTGTGTTCTTTAGCTTGACACATTCGCAGAGGAGAATGAACTTATCAATAAATGAAATGGGGATTTTAAATGGACATTCTGAGTGTACATACATGTGTATTAATTCTTTTAACTGAAGTGAGTTTCTGAGTAAGTTAAGGAAATAAGTTGAAAAAATAATTATTGCCAAACAAGTGTCTTTTAAATAGCATTTTACAATACTGTAACAAGCCGAAAAGTTGCATAATTTTTCGATACAGCATTGATAATGATAATCTAAGTTTCGAAGCTTGTTAGTTAGCAAGCGTAAATATATAGGACTTTAGTAAGAGTTTACTAAATTTTAATACACTGTCATTTATAGCTACAGATTGAACATTAAATGGTGTAATTATATAATTAAGTCGTGAAACAAGTAGGCGTAATATAATCAGCCTCGAAACCATTCTAGAAACTAAAGTAAACCCTTAAACCTCTTTAAAATAATCTAATTTCAAAGGCCGCTTCACATGCAGCATTTACATATGTGTTGCAACTTGAACAACTCAACATGTTCCTTATCGCAAGGACACACAATGGGTACTCACAGCCAATTGGTTGTCTACTCACATATCAGATATCATATGTCAGAAGATCCGATGTGATTCATATGCGTTGCACATAGAACTGATTGTTACGGTTGCTGTATTCTGCAATCCGAGTTAATTTATGTGGAAAGCAAAGGAAAAGACAAACAAATAGAAAACTGTCTGTTGGGTCACTTGTGTGTGCGCCAGGACATAAATGCCAGATAAACATAATTCATTTGGTAGACACACAAAAATGAGACAAAAAAATATGTAAAAAACTGAGAGGGAACTCAACAAAAACACTTAACAATGCGTTGCACTTGGCGTAGGCGCTTTTTTGAAGGGTTTCCTGGGAAGCGAAGGACAAAAAATTTACGACATTATTTTTCATTCATTTAAAATGCTACGCCAATACACACCAGATAGATAGAGAGAGGGATAAGGGACTGAGAGATCTGGAGAGAGCGAGCGCGCTTGCAGATTGGAATGCAGTAGAGCAACTGAAACATTGAAAGTGAAACGAAATGAAACGCAATGAAATGAAATGCTGAGCAAGCGCAATGAATGACAGAGAGTGGGAGAGAGCACAGCGAAAGAGAGTACAAATGAGAGAGACTCTTAGGGGTTGGGTTACAAGTCCAACAGGAAGAGGCTCGTAACAATTAGAAGGAAGAACTCACTCCCCACGAAAACCCAACCCAAGCCAAAGTGGGGTAAAACAAACGCATGATTTGTTACAGAAATGCAGAGCCTCGGGGGCATGCGGTAATAATGTGGGGATAAAGTAATTGAAGAGACTGCAAAGAGACAGGGGGTGGGGTGGGGGGTGGGGTGGGGGGTGGGGGTGCAGGAGGGGGAACTGACTGATTGAGTCGCCCACTCGAATGGCGCGTGTTTGTTTTAGAAATTTAGCAAAGCGCATTGTTAGCCAAAAAAAGAATAGATGTTTGCAGAGTGCAAGAGAGAGAGAGATCACCTCTCCTTCTCCCTCTTTGCCGAATAACACCCCCTGTCAAGTGTGGGGGTTGGTTTGGTATGTTCTTCTTTGCTGCTTTTTGGCATTCCGTCACAAATGTAAAAACATAGAATACGAGTACATAGATATCAGTATGTGGCATGTACTATAAGAAAGGGAAAAGCAACAAAAGGGCAGGAATTCTTCCCTTCTTCTTTCTCTTTTCGGTTATTGTGCCGTGTAAAAGGGAAAAGGCATGAAAATTTATGCAGTGCATGAAAAATGAAAACTTGCACGCATGCAAAACAACAAAACAACACATGCACACTGGATATACAGGACACAGTTGCTAAAAGGATCACGAAAGGGGACAGGGGGAGACAGATGATAATGTAAAGTTATTCAGCAAAGGGTGTGTGTGTGTGTGGCAGGTGGCTGTTACCGTATTTGGTTTTTTTGTTTTACCTTACAAAACTCAAAGATTGGAAAGCCAAAAGAGAAAACTTTTTACTGTCCTTTCATATTATTGAGCTGCTCTTTTTGGGGGGCGTGCCACAGTGGCGCAGCTGCAACTTTTAGTAAGCGATAAAAACTTTTTTGGAGGCAGCCACAACATACAAATATATGTACCTGCAACAGGAACACGACAAAAGCTCAAGCGAAAACTAATGTCGAGCTAATATCTCAGATATGCTCGTAAAAGTTGCGAGCACAACTAAAAGCCTCGGAGACGCAAGAAGTGTAGATAAAACGTCATAAACTGCAGTTGGTGATCGTTAAACAAAAGCCAGCGTGCAACGTGACACATGCGACATGCGACTCTGCATGACTAATTTTGATTGTCAAACAAAGGAATTTATCATAATTTCGGGGCGCATAACAGTTAAGAAAGTTGAACTTAAAGAAAAGAAGACATATAAAAAGTAAACACAGCAGTAGTTTGAAGTAATGTGATAAATGCTGGAAGTTCAAATAAAAGTTGCAAATTTACACGCTTTGCTCAAAAACTTAAAACTTGCAACCCAAAATATACTCACAGATACAAAATATATTAATTGTGTGTGTGTGTTTTAATTAGATTAACTATTGCTGAAAAGCAAGTTACTTAATTAAGCATTAATTAACATAATTTATATGCATGACCGAACTTGCAAGGTCTGTAAAGACAATATCCTCAAGGTTTTCCTCCAAGGAGTCTAGCTTTTAGGTGTTTTGTGGTTGGCATAGCAAATCCTCCAATGAAAATGTAAAATCTTGTTTAAACAGTGGATGTAATTAGTGACCTAACTTACAATATAAATAGTCAATATTGTTCGTCACAAAGTTGGATATCTGAAATTATGTTTTCGTGACTAAATTTATCCTTCAAATTAAAAGAAACTAAAATTACGGCACTTATGCCCCTCACTCGTTTTTCGTCATTCAATTTCGTCTGCCTTTTTTCAATGTGAGGTTGTCGGTTTCAAATCATTCATTCAATTCATTCATTCACTAATTTCATTTAATTCATTCCATTCACTAATTTCACTAATTTCATTCAATTCACTCATTTCATGCAATTCGTTCAGTTTGTTTATTCAATTTATTCATTCCATTCATTTAATTCATTCAATTTATTCATTCAATACACTCATTTCATTCATTGAATTCACTCATTTCACTCAATTCATTCATTCAATTCATTCAATTCATTCATTCAATTCACTCATTTCATTCAATTCACTCATTTCATTCAATTCACTCATTTCATTCAATTTATTCATTCAATTCGTTCATTCAATTCACTCATTTCATTCAGTTTGTTTATTCAATTCATTCATTCCATTCATTAAATTCATCCATTCAATTCACTCATTTCACTCAATTCATTCATTCATTCAATTCATTCAACGCATTAAATTAATTCATTCAATTCACTCATTTCACTCAATTCATTCAACGCATTCAATTCATTCATTCAATTCACTAATTTCATTCAATTCGTTCATTCAATTCATTCATTATCATTCAATTTATTCATTCAATTCACTCATTTCATTCAGTTTGTTTATTCAAGTTCATTCATTTCATTCATTAAATTCATTCATTCAATTCACTCAATTTATTCATTCAATTCAACGCATTAAATTCATGCATTCAATTCACTCATATTCACTCAATTCAATTCATTCAATTCATTCAACGCATTCAATTCATTCATTCAATTCACTCATTTCATTCAGTTCATTCACTCAATTCATTCATTCAATTCATTTTTTCAATTCATTCAAACTTAATGTCATTTATCGACTGCAAATCAAAAAATTGTCAATCGGAGGATTGGAAAATACTCAATTAGAATTTCCGTCCGGAATATGCCAATAAAAATTGTGAGGAAATTAAAAAAAGAGAGACAGAGTGTGTTACTGGGTTAAGTAGAATTGAGTACTCATACTCATACTTATATTTAACTCGTTGAGAATTGCAATCGGTTGTCCGTTAGCCATAAGCAGTATCCAATACAATGGGGCTAACATACATGCATACATATGTATTAGAGGTCTGCACGACTGCAGTCGAGCTTCAGCGTCTCTGAGTACTAGTGAGTTTAATTCAGTTCCCTGAGTGGAATATAAGATCCGGTTTTTATTAGGTACATATTTCTCGAAAAATTCCAAGTAAAACATTTTCTTTTAAATCGATTTTTTGAAAGATTCAAGAACATTAAATCGATAATTTCTATTGTATATTGAAATTTTATACCCTTGATCACTGTGCAATGTTCAATGTTTTATGTTTTAGAAGCAATTAATTTGTTTAATTGAATGATTGACTAGTTTTCCATCTAAAAAACATTCTAATGTATATAAATTTTACGGAAAATATTTATATTATTGATTAAATGTTATGCAACATTTTCTTAAATTTATTTGGATAATTTATTCGCAGAGAACATAAACACAGTCGTAAATAAATTTTATTTTATGTGTTTCTTGTGTTAGTTTTCGGCCCATTTGAAATTCATATTCTGATGAATTTCAAAACTTGTCTGTCTGAATTATTAAGCACATGTTTGGGCTAGAACTCAACTCGAGCTGAGTTTCAACAACAACAACAACAAACATGAGGGTAAATATCATTTATGGCATATTTCATTTTGATGTTGTGCTTAGTTCTGGTTCTCGCTCTGCCAGCACAGAGAAATGAAGAAAAAGACAGAGAGAGAGAGAATGAGAGAGAGAGAGATGGAGAGAGAGAGGGGGGGAACAGCGTGATGCTCTTCTGGGCTTCAAAGTGTTTTGGCCTAAATTTTCAAGAGCCGCAACGTTGAAACGCTGAAGGAAATCGCGCAGCGAAAGTTTCGCGACATAAATTTTCTAAATGGCAGAGAGCAAAAGCGGAGGCGTGTGGTGGAAAGTGGGCGGGGCAACGGGTGGCGTCGGACAGCTGCGAGTTTTTCAATGTGACAGTCGAGCATGGTGAATATTTAGCAAGTTTTAGTTTACGCTACATAAAATGTATTGTACGCATACACAATTACTATGTAGTGGTGACTGTGTGTGTGTGTTGTATGTGTGTTTGTATTGTATGTGTGTGTGTATGTGTATTTGTAACCTTTCAAGGCAGCCAAATGCTTACAATAACAAAGCCAAATGCACAAGAACAACAAGTGTGTCACACAGCTGGCTGGGATGTTGATGTTGGTGTTGGGATTTAGCTCAACGATGGGTCTACCTTTTGACAGGTCTGTGGGTATGTGTGTGTGTGTGTGTGGGTGTGTGTGTGTGACACATGCATACACACCTACACCTATACCCACCAACCCATACATATGTATATACACAGACTGTATAGGTTATGAGCTCGCTATCTTAACCCAAATTAAAAATGCAAATCGGTTTTTTGGCCAACAACATTTTGACACTCAATTTGATCGTTAATGAATCGTTGTTGCATGAGTTTGTACGTGTGGTTTTCATTTTTGCTGTGGTGCTTGTCATAATTCTAATTGGAATTGCATTCAAATTTGTTTGCCATGCTGTTTTACTGACAATATCTGAGTATACTTCTAATGCAATTGAGAGAGAATAAAATGGAAAAAAGTGAAAATTCCAAAATGCAGTTACGCAATTAAATATATAAATATTAGAAAATATTGAAAAATAGGCTTAAATTCGATTGACTTTTGATTATGAGAATGTAGCGAGCTTTTATCAAATGTATTATGCATATGTTAATGCCGAGGAGGCAGTCAAATAATTTGCTGTAATGTGGCAAACATGAAAATAGCATCAAGTATTCTGAAAAATATCAGTTGACAAGGAAAGTTACTCATGTGCACAACGTAAATTGTTTGATTGATTTGCCATTGTATTTTTGTTTGCTTTTATCTTTGTACCTAAATCTGTGTTTGTTGGCGAGCATGAGACACTCATACATTTAAAGAGCGTGTTACTTCTTGTTTCTTTTTTTTTACACTTAAAAATTGTTTTTTGTGTAGAAGATAAACAAATGGAAATACATATAATAACGAGTTCCACTTTAGTTTACTTTAAAAAAATATAACTTTATTAAAATAGAAAACTTAAAGCGAGTTGAACATCGGAGTTTGATAATAATTCAAGACTAACTATTAAATGTTTTGACGTCGCTTAGCAAACCTCGGCTGTGAGCTTTTGGAGATTGAGCTTTGCGCTCTAATATAAACAGAGAGAGATCTTAGGGATCGCTCTTTTGAGTTGAAAAATATTTGGGTGCTAAGCAACAGCCTGGATTTGTGCCGCGTCGGCAGATTTGACCCTTGGTGGGAATAGCAATTCTAGCGGATGTTTATATTAACTGTTTCGATCGTGGGAGCGCTTGAATTGTTATTTTCACCAGCTTGTTATTCTTATTGATATCTTATTTCTTGATAGGGGGAATTTGTGCGAGAATATTTAGGTGGCTATGTGCATTACATATGTTACTATATGAATGTCCTTTTGACAGCTTTCAATTTTTCACTAAAAATTTTAAGGTCCGTGAAGTATGCAATAGAAAAATACAACTTATCTTTTACTTATTAATATTTGTACTTTCTTTTTTTTTTTGCAAATCTGCCAAAAACAAAATAATACTTTCCCTTGTGGCAAGAAATCCAATAAAAATGTTCTTCAAGTATAAATTGAGCTTGTTTTGGTAAACATTTTCTACATTTCATTGCCAACCACTCGAAAATATATCTGCCGTTTTACATTTGGTAGCGGAATCGGTTAAAGGGATATTGAACAGAAATCCATCGAAAAATATTTACAAATTCTTGTATTTATTGTGCAGCTTGTAGAGTGCTATAAATTGAAATTAAATGGGGTAGAGATAAAGGATCGAAATGTTTTCTACAATTTCAAAATTTAAATTTTTGGCTAATATTTACTTGACATTGAAAATTTACGTATAGAGAAAATTAGAACTCATGTTAAAAATAATTACGTTATTTGCTTACTTCAGAGACACTGTTTGAATAGCCTGAGTAAAGAGTTTATATATAAAAAATATATAAAAAATCGTATTCAAATTAGTTCAAGCAAAAAGATGCCTGCAAACTTTATTTGATTTATGCGAAAATTATCGGCAAAGTTCACTTAAAGTCTTTTTGAATTTCACAAACTTTCTCGACACAACCAGCTATTATGAATTATAATAAGCTGATTTTTCGGCCAAAAGCAATAATAAAAACACCAAAAACGTGTTGACAACAACAACAGCTTTACTTCCAAAGTTGTTGACAGCCAAAAAAGTCAAAGCTCAGCAAATTTTCCGCTCTGTCGATTTTAGTGTACAACAAAATGACAACAAAAACTGATACAAGTTTTAGCTGTATAAAGTATTTATCTGTACATAAGTTAATATTATTGTAACTGTTGTTGTTTTGATTTGGCCAATGGTTGAAGGTTGTGCACCCTTTGGCCATGTTCTTCTCAGTCGTCTGTTGACTTCGTGTTATTATACCATTTGTCGTTTAGTTCTCTCAGTTTTCTTCTCGTTGCGTTTCCTGTTTTGACTGAACACACTGTGCTCCATTATTTATTGTTGGACTGGCCATTATGTGATATTGCCAATGCACATTCGTATACTGGCGGCCATTTTGGCTTCTCTACCAACTAGTATATAGAAAATGGCAAACAAACAAAAGTCGCATCGTGAGATTCGACTTTATTTTTTATGATTTGTTTTTCTTTCTTATTTTGGGCGCAGTGCGGCTGAGGCAGCTGCTTCATCCGGCGGCTGTCATGGCAACCCATGAGCCTCGTACTCACACTCACATACTTTCAAAAGAGCGCCATTTTGTTGCCAACTGTATAAATGTGTGTGTGTGTGTGTGTGTGTGTGTCTATGTCTACCCTTAGGCTTTTCTGGCTTGGCTAAAATTCTGGCTCGCTGTCTGCTCCGATTATTCTGCGGTTGCAACTTCGTATTGTGGCTTTTCAAACTGCCGTTGACAGTTTTTCTCTTTTTTTTATTTTTGCTCGGCTCTGTCTGGTTTATTATGCCATTGTTTGCTGTTGTTGTTATGCATATACATATGTACATTATTGTCACTCTTTTTCAAAATATTTTTGCAACATTTTCCAGTTTACATAATAAATTACGGCATGTGTCGAATTTTAATTGATCGATTGGCAAATGTTTTTCTTGCGTTATACGTAAAATTATAATTTGGTTTGCTAATTGGTCTATGAATTAAATATGCAAATTTGTATGCCACATTTATTTCTCGCATTTTGGCTAGTTTCAAATTCTACTTTCCCCTGATTTTAATTTAAAAGTGCATAATTGTGGTTGTATCTGTCAGATTTCAGTTGACTTTTATGTAGTTGAGCACAGGGTATCTCATAGTCGAGCTGTCTATATAACTTAAACAAAACGAAATCGGAGTCCATTCAGGTACGTCAATCCTTCAGTTAGCTAAACGTATTTTAGGCTCACATTTTAAATTCTATTTCAATGCCAATCAATCAATCAATCGAGTTACAAAATCAGATCCATTTTCAATTGCCATTTGATAAATGAATCTGACCACGCCTCCGACTCTCCGCTGTCCTTTCAATGCAAAATCAATAAATTCTGCAGAAATATTTCCATAATGAAATATATTCAAAATTTACTTGGCAAATTTCGTGTGGTAAACTTAAGTTTAGTTTGAGGCAACATAGTTGCAACTTGCAAGTAACCAGTTCAAAATTGCAACAAATTGCAAAATTGCGGCATTGGTTACGGAGTGTGAGAGCCTTGCAAGGATGTCGTTGCGTTTTGCCTTATTTCCATTTGTTTTGCCTGCGTTCGCACATCCGTTTTGGCAAACGCCGCAGTAATAATTCATGGCATAAATTGCGTTTATTACAATATAGCGTTACGTTACGTGGCAGGCAAACAAACGGACATTCAGACGGACAGTTATTCAAACCGGAGGCCACCACGCGAATAGCCATAGGCCAGTTAACACTACTTTTCCCTCCTTTGCTAGAATTTCCCTCAGCCTCGTCCTGTGGCATGTTGACTTGCACTGCAGAAAAGAGTTGTGTGCAGGATAAAACGGGGCGTTTTCTTCCTTGCGGCAGTTATTTATCACACTTCGCCCCGCACTTGAGTGGATGTTGCGACTCTGTGATTTGTGATTTGTGTGGGCGTCGTTTGTCATTAGCCAACACTGGCAACACGTCATGGTCTAATTAGCAGCGCACGCTATTGATCCAAATAAAGTTATCACCACACTGACGACGAGAAGTTAACGCTCAGCGTCCTTACACTTGATTTGAGCTGCAGCAACAGTGATAGACACAAATCACAACCACTGAACCACTAAATATGCGTGGCTTTGTGCCACTTGATCCATGAAATTTCACATGTCAATGAATTTGGCTTTGATTTTGCCGCACGCTAATAAATTTAGGGACATGCACATGCTTCTTAGTTACACTTGGCCTTATTTTGGGCTCACAACTAAAAATATATTATTATTGATCGTGTGAGATTTACTTACAAATAGATTTACACATAATCAGTTTTTAAATATATGCAAATATTTCAAGAGAATTCAAACTTATAATTAATTTTTACAATGTGTCAATAATATTTTATGTGCGATTAACGTTCACAAATGTGAAGAGAATTTAACGCAATCAACTGAAAGTTAATTCAAATATTAATTTATTTATTGTATAATTGCGTTCTGAATGACGTACATACATACTCATTAAGTTCTGAGGGTATTAACTTAACTTGATTGCAGTAAAACGTGTTGCTGCTGCTTTAAACTAGTCTAAATTTAGACATTCATTTTAAATAAAATTAATTTTTACACATGTAGCTTATTAATTTTTGCTCCAAAAAAAGTCCTATAAATCACATTATAATTTCGAAAAAGTCTCTCCATCTTTCACAAATTAAAAAAAATTTATGTCTTAATCGGCAAATTAATTATTAGCACACAATTCAACCTTATGGTATCTTAAATATGGTAACTAGCCTTTTAATTAGAGCAGAGCTCTTAAATGCAGTAGATCGATATTAAAGTGGAGCATTGTTAACTCAGTAAAATGTAACATTTGAAGCAGTAAATATTTGAGCTATTTTTTTCTTCCTAAACATTGCCTGAAAAAAGCAGAAAGACAAAAAGTCAAAGTATTATATTTAGCAGCACTTCTTTTAATCGTTTTGTCTATTTAGTTAATATTTATTGCCGATCGGTTGAATGGTGCATAAAAAACACACAATTTCAATGCTTTTTACGAGTGTTTCAAATAACATAGAACTGAACTCAACAGGACACAAATCAAACAGCAGGTGGGCAAACTCTGCTCTGCAAGGCTGGACACGGACAGTTTGCCATTTTGTTTTCACAGTGCAAATACAAATTGTTTGAGGGGTTTTATGACCAAAAAAACTTTCGCCAACAAAGCCCAAAAAAAATAGTAGCGATGATGGAGAAAGGGGCGCGATTGGAGCTTTGGTTAAAATTTGTTTTTGCAGTGCCAACATGAAATTGTGCAGAGGTTCCCCAATGGGCAGACCAATCTCACTTGCACTGTTGTTCACACGATGGGTACACTCGCTGGCTGCAATCGCAGACCCGCGACCCCGATCCCCTTGTTCCCTCCAACCCTTGACCCCGAGCAGCAGACCACAGTGTGCTGAATGCCGTGTGGATTTCACAATGGGGGGATATTCAACGTTTACTCATTAAAATGCAAAATGTTCGCGCTTTTGGAGCTGCTGTGCATTTGCTGGCCAACAGCAAGAACAACAACAACATCAATTCAAAGGCGGAAAAAAATCTGATAGTGTTTGGGCTGCTGGAACTGGCCTTTAATGACAACATGCCAACTGGTCAAAGCGTGTAAATTGCAGCGCCATTGTGTGGTTTCAACTTTATTGAATGGAAAGTGCGTGTCACATGTTCCACCAACAATAGCAAAAACAACAATAAAAACAACAATAAAAACAACAACTGCAACAACAAGAACAAGCATAATTTACATGGCTTAATGTGCCAAATGAGCCATTTCTTAATTTTTTGTGTTGGCATGTGTGTGTGTGTGTGTGTGTTAAACATTTTCAACATTTAAATTGTTGTACATCTGCTCTTAATTTAAGAATATCTCATTGGCATACTGAATTCTCATTTCCATTTTTTGGTATGCACAACATGCGAGACTTAAATCAGAATCAACAGAAGCGGCAACCACTTGAAATAGACAGCACGTTCTAGAAATTTTCGTAGCATACATTTCAGGGCTTACGAATTGATTACCAATGTGAAAGATTCAGGGAGAAACAGAGCAGAAAAAAATGAGAAAAGGCGTGACAGAGAGAGAAAGAGACAGTTTAAGAGGAAGACAGCGGGTGCATATCTTAAATATATTCTTATGACTACTTATTGCGATTATTATTGGAAAACGGATGGCATAAAACTGCATATTAAATGCGACATTAACAATAATTTCACGCTTTCTTCCTCTTCATGTGTTCATACTTGGGGGTTGAAGTTTTCATGGCGTTTGCCCAAGTGGCAACACATAAAGTGCAGAGACTGATTTATGGGGCAACTCTAGTGAAAAAGTAATTGATACTCTTATAAGATTGTGTTATGAATATGACCATGCAGTATTACATATAATGAAGTGCTTCATGGCGACAGCTCGAAGGGTGCTCTTTTTGATGAGGTTGTTAAAGTGAAAGAAAGTAAGAAATGTGATCACAATCAGTGGTTTCAAGATGAAAGAAAGAAAGAAATGTGATCAAAATCAGTGGTTTTAATATAAGAGTAAATTAAATTGGAACTATTTTATTTATCTAATGTCCATTTATTCAATGATATTAGATATTTTGACATAAAATGAATATAAATTAATGTGAAATACAAACTAATATCTCACTTTAAATTAAAGTCATAAATAGCAAATTAAAAGCACTTATTTTCGAAATATTTAAACATAAATCACACTAATTCACTTGGATAGTTGCTGGCCATTAATTATAGGCAATTCAACAGTCAATTCACAGCTCAGTACGGCAGCAATTCAGCAATTTCCAACTGTTTATCAGAGACTTTCACAGTTCAATGCATTTTCCAGGGTCATAGATTTGCGACGAGTACTAGAAAATTTATGAGCTTTTAACATTTTGGAATGAAACTTAAAGCTGTCATTTGCCAATTGCCAAAAAGCACTCACAATTTCTAGTCACTTGGCATTTTTCTAGATTTTCCCATAAAGCACTGACACTGACTCATCAATCAGAGCAACCAAAGTCCAAAAATAAGAGTGGAAGAAATGAAAAAAGAGGAAACTAATGTGCCAGAGGCTTTAATGACTGAGACTCAGGTCGACTCGTCTCTGGTGCCATTGGTTTGATTGGTATGCAGGTGGCCTCCAGCTGTTCCTGTCGCTCTGTTGTGACTCCCATCTACACTGAAATTGCAATCAAGTCAGAGTCAGCGCAGTTGCTGCTGCACACAATCGCCATCAAACTCAATCAGGCTCATGGCTGATGGCTGGATAACAGCCAACGCAAGCCAGATAAAGCACAGGGCCTCAAACTCCACGGCATACTGTGGAGCTACGACTACTGGTACCATCTTCTACTCTACCTTTTACATTCTAAACCTCCGGCAGCGTGAAGAAAATTTCATTAATTTTCGCTTAATGTTTGCCATGTGCGCAATTTCACTTCACTTTGGGCCGAGGCAGCAGTTGCCGTGCCGCTGTTATGTAAACTTGGCCCAGACGCTGAGCCAGAAAGGTAGCTGGTAGCCTGACATAAGGTTTTCATATTGTGTAGCCCATTATGACATTTTGAACGGCTTTAAGGCCATTACAAATGGCTTATTTATGTGTTTAATTGATGCAATGAGAAGGGATGTAAGTCCAAACTGTGAATCGAAAAACCAGAATTGATTTGTTTATATATTCTACTTACAAATTAATTTTAATTATCACATTTATATTCAGATTAATTTCTGTCTTCTGTATTATTTAGTCTGTCAGTCTGTTCTTGCGAATAATACCAAAACTACTATCTAATTAGGTCAATTTAATAAGCATAGTTAAATCTTTCATGACAATAATACTTTAAATTAATACTTAAAACGTCAATTGCTTTCTTTATTGCCAATAGATCATATTAACTTCGTAGTTGTTCCTTAAAAAAGTTTGCTTCCTTGTATCTATGGTATTTGCTGCTGTTTTACACTTGCCTTGACAACTAATGGACTTTTAACCTTCCTGGGGCTTCTGAGCTTTCTGCGTAAATTTTAATTGAGTCTTCGCTCTGTTGGGCAACTAAGAGTTATCTGTCTTCTTTCCCTTCGCTGTGCTAATTAATTTATTAATGTTGGCAACTTCTTGCATTTTTTTTCCAATTACTTTTTATTTGTTTTTTGCTGAAATTGGCAATTAAATAGACTGGCATTAGCTGGTGGAATGACTACGAGTTGCGTTCCAAATGATGGCCGGCTTATGCTTTATGGCTGCCCCGTCAATGTGGCAACATCAGCGGCTAAAGAGCTGCTAAAATTGCTCAAGCATTTGCGCACTCTGAACGTTTTAAATTGCGGGCTTTATTTGTCCGAAGCAGCGGAGAAGAGAGAGTGGCATGTAAAAAGAGGGAGAGAAATGTGACACCTAGTAAAGTAAAAGTCTTTATGGCAGAAGAAGCAAAAGCAGCAGCAGCCATAACATTATCTTTATCTGAAACTGCCAATTTGCTGCCTTGACATGCGGCAAGGCGTGGCAGATAAGCAGACACAACGACACGTCTCTATCTGCCAGTCTCTGCCCCCTCATTGTTGGTCTTGTATTACACGCACACAGACACACTCAAGAATAATCATGTATATATATATATATATATATAACTGCACAACGTTTTTGTGCCTGAGCTGTCGCATAATTTTGCATTCATTCAGCGAAGAGGCGACACAAGTTTCCAGTTTCTGCCTCGGGGACATGCAACTTGCTGCTCGTACCTTTGCCAGGTGTTAACTCATTTGCGTTGCAGTTAAGTGACTCAATAAATGGCAACTCAAACTGAGGACTGCATGCTGTGCTAGCCTCTGGATACCATATATGTATATATGGGCATATACATACATGTGCCCACATTGCACACAATTATATACTTGTCTCAATTTGAGTCTGAGTTACTATACATGCCACCTTATTCCGGATACGCATGTGGCATGTGGAAGCTCCTGATTTGCAATGACAAATTTTTAATGCTGTCAAATGTTTTCATTAGCTTGACAGCCAGTTGAAACCAGTTGCAAAAGTGGCTAAGCGGGTAATCGACCTGGCCAAGAGACGCTGACAAATTCGACCTAAATGAGGTCTGAATTATTGCGAATTAATTTTGATATTGGAATTGTGAAATTAAATATTTTTAAAAGTAAATGAAAATATCTATACAAATATATATCTAAAGTGTTTTTTCACTCTTTATTATAAAAATCGGTCCTTTGTGGACAATCACTGAATTGTATGGCTTTTTAGCTTTAACGAATTAATTTATTTAATTCTGACGAATTTTTAACTTCGCATTTTGTGGGAATCGAACCTCAGTTTTTCCAACTGAGAGTTCTAATTGTGGCAGGACGTTGATAATTAAATAAAAGTTGTAAACTACTATTAATTTATTTCTGTATTACTTGGTTACACTTACTAATCAACTTAGTTAATTACATAAATTTTTTGTTTCTTTTTCTTAATTACAAGCATTAAATCAACATTATTTATGGGTAAAGATAAAGTTCAAATATTGAAGCTTCATAAACTGAACAATTATTTAGCTAAATATTATTTGAAAACTAAAATAACATTCTGTGAACAATGGCATTGTTTCCCTTATGTATATTTTCTTTTGTTGACTATTTATTGTGCAACATCTCTACCGCATTATCTCTGCAAGGATTCCAACAAAGTAGCTGGAACAATTCCCAAGTGATTTCATATTCCACACGCCCTCTCTACTTCATCAATAAGTTCAATATTTGACTTCAGCTTAAGCTACTTCACACACGCACAATGCTTTTGTTGGCAGCTTCATTAAGGGCACACCATCAAATAGAGGGTGGAAAATGGAAAAGACGAGAAAAGAAAAGAAAAGAAACAAAACGAAAGAAGTAATATTTCCATCAAACCCATAACGCAAATATTACGGGAGTCATAAAACCCGGCAGCAAAACTACCTGGCCGTAGTTATCGCTGGCATAAAACGAACCCACAACGAAATAACCGAAAGCAACCACAAAGAAAAAAATGTGTAAGAAAAGGGAAAACCAATGAAGTTTATTTGAAACTTTGGCTTAAACGCAACTGAAATGTCAAAATACAGAGAAAAGTTTCGACTTGACTGCATTTTAATCAAGCAAAGAGCAAAAAATATGAACCGCATTGTGGCACCCTTATACTTAAATATGACTTGATTCTACCTTCAAGTTGACGTTATCGTTGGGGGCACAAATGAAGTGTCAATGCATTGCAAGGGGGAAGTGGCATCAATAAAGCTTTGCAACCACTTTTCACTCTGTTCTTCTATCGCATCCTCTGCAAGGGCAAAGGTTAAGTTGCGGTTAAATTGCGGAAAAGTACCAATCGAATAAAGATGACATAAATGATGCAATTTCTGAATTTTTCTTTATTTATTTTTGCAATAATTTGTTGCAGGAAATTACATTGAAGTCAAGTTAAATGAATCGAAATGGATTCTGAGCATCTTTAGATAGATTTATGAGTAGAAATTGATTTTTTTAGATTTTCTTTTCTAATAATCAAGCATCAAATACACTGCTTTAGAACTAATTAAATTAAATGAATAAAATATTTCTTTGTTTCTTCAAATATATCTTTCGATAAGATTTGTCGCAATTCAGTTTCTTTAACCTGCTCTAATACTCTAATAATAATATTCAGCGGATTGATAACACTTTGAGTTGATGAGTTTAAGACCGGTAAAGCAAAAAATGATAATTTGCAAACACTTAGTATAAATTCGAAGTGAATAAATGCATATCACCAAATGCTAAACAGTAAAAAGGAATTAAATCTTGGCGAATTCTGTAGCTTTGGAAACTTTACTTTCTGCTTTATTCTCTTTACTTATTCCATAAATTGCAAGACTCGACAAATTAATAAATAAATTTTATTTCTTTTGCTGCTGATACAATAGTTTGAAAATTAGCTTTTGTGGTGTTTTCATAGTTACATTTTAATTGGATGTTAACAGTAGTTTATCGTGTAGAAGTGGCTTTCAGCTATCTACTTACCACATGCTATTGTGCCCCATTTCTTATCAAAATTACCACATGCATTAGGTGACAGTCATAAGAATGGGAGCATCGGGCTCTTAAGGAGTCAAAGCCATGTTCAGAGAGAAGAGAAGAGAAGAGAAGACAAGAAGTTAAGAGGTTGCTGCATCAGTTTTAATGCTCTGCTTATCACCACCGAGGGACGGCTTTCAAAGTCATTCAGCCATTGTCATCATAAGCCAAGGCATCTCAGAGTGTTGCAGTGGCTGCTTAGGGGTTAGTATCACGAACTGGCAACATGCAACTTGCAACTTGCCATCCCAAGCCGAAAGCGAACCCGGAAAGGCGCCAGTCTTTTGTTTCGCATTTACTTTGCACTTCAGCGACGTTTGAGACAACAATGCGAAACCAAAAAAGAGAGTAACAACACGAGTCTAAAACTCCAGCAGCCAGTGCTGAAAAACAACGGAAATCTGACGGTGCTGAGTTTTTTTTCCCTTCTCAGTTGTTGTTCTCAGTGTTGGGTTACACACGGGGCCCAAAAAATAGCTGGAATGAAAGAAGAAATCGCAAAAGCCTAAAGCCACAGCGACTAAAACCTCGTGGGTAGACAAACAAAGCTGCTTATTGTTTCAATGGATTAAGTGGAAACCCAGTCATGGACCATGGACTACGAGCCTGTGAACTCTGTGGATGACTCCAAACTGTGCAGCGCGAGTAAAGTGTAAAGTGTAAAGTGCTGAGCGTAAGATGATGAAGAGCAGAGTTGCCAAGTCCTTCCCGGACAAGGGCATGAGATTGTCGCTTGCTACACGACTGCCATCAGCTTCAAGTGGGTGCCAGCTTCAAGTTGCTCTTCCTCTTCTTCAACATCTTTTTATTTATTTTTTTCCGTATATACATATATTTGTACATATATTTATCTACGCAGACAACTCTCTATATATGGAACTTGTATGCTTTTGATGGTGGTGCGGAAGTGCGCAGTGGGTGGGACGCTCATGAGTCTCTTGGATACTGTCCTTGTGGGTGGTCCTTCTCCCCCATCTCCCCTGAATCACTGTGCTAAATTGATGCGCATAAAAATTGAATTTGTTAGGGAAAATTGACAACTTGAAGTGGTGTTACGTGCAACGTAAGCGAAATTTATTTATGTTCTACGTTTTATAAATTTATTTTAATGGTCTCGTAATGTGATGTCATCTGACGGCAAAACAGCAAGACCAGTAGTTGTCTATTCCTCTCTCCCTCCCTCTCTGATTCTTTCCCTCTTCCGCTTGTGTATGAGGAAAACTGATGTTAGTTGGCAGCATGCGAGGAAAAGTAATTTATAAAATACAAAGCAGCTAATAGAGCATCATAAATCAGTTAGATTTCTGCATATGTATGTAACACTTTTCTACCCTTTAAGAATGTGTGTCTTGTTGATAAATGTACTTTAAATTCAAGTGCTTAAATATTCAGTTGAATTTTCTTGCTTGATTTCATTTGTTGCATAATTTAAGGAGCTTAAGCTTTCATTGGGTTTTTATCATTTAAGTTTTTAAATTTAGATTTTATTATTTATCTTTGAGTCAAATCATAAAGTGGGCAATATGAAGCTTAGACTTTTAATTTTTCTTCACGCAAAGAATTCGTTTATTTAAGCCAACTTTACTATCCTCAAACTTACAATTATTTGCAATTTCTCTGGCACACTGTCTTCCTAAAGTATGCAACAACTGTATGAAATGAAATCAAATAAAATTCATGGTTTGTTGAAACTTGTGGCCAAGTCGGCTTTCGCATTTAAGCCTTGAAAGAATCTCTTGCTCTTTTGTCGTTTGTTTTTTCATAACAATAGGCAAATCTCCAGACCAGCTTTTTTCCCCGTTTTCCCGATTTGGAATTTTGTTTCGTTTGTAGCCTGAAACATCGTGTGCATTGTCGCCACGGAAATCCGCCATGTTGGCTGCTGTAGCTGCTTTGTGGCATGCCCCAATGCACAATGTGGCGTGCTCTCTCTCTCATTCTCTCTGCCTATCTCTTTCGCTTGAGCTTTCATTTATGTATTTCGTGTTGTTTAAATTTCAACTTTACCTGGCAGCCGCTTGCCACAATAAGCCATAGAATAGCGTTACAATGCCAAAGCTGGCAAATAACAAAAACTTGGCAAATGTAAAGAAAGTTAGCAAAACGCCTCAAGAGAGTGCATTCTTTTCCTTCTTTTCTCCTTTCTCACCCTCGGAGTGAAGTTCTGTCAAAGTTTGGTGCATTTTTGTGCAATCTGTTGAGCAGCAGAAAATACATATATATTTTTTTGGCAGTACGAGTTCTTCTTCCCTTTTAACGTGTCTAGCTCTTTGTCTTTAGCATGATATTTGCTTACTGGCATGAGGCAGGGAGTAGGAACTGGGGGAGTTGGAAAAGTGGTTACTGCCGCCTGTTTACAATTCACTTTGCTGCACTTGAGAAATTACACATGCTTCCCCTATCCGTCTGTATCCCCTTTCTCACATCTCTTTATTTTTTGCCTTTTATCGCGCTCGAATTTCGTTCGGCTTTGTACTCAGTCCAAGGCTCGGGCAAAGGGCAAGTAAATCGTCTGTCTTATTTGTCTACCACTACACTCTACACTTGCACACACACACACACACGCACACATGGCCACTTCACCCACACACACACACCCACACTTACTTGAAGGCTACATACGCTTCTAATATGCGCCAGAGTCATCATTGGGGTTCCTTTTTAGACCTTTTGTAGGGCTGCCATGTTGTTGTTGTTATTGCTGTTGCTGTTATTGTGCTTGTTTGCTGTTTGCGCTAACCAACAACAACGACAACAACATGATTGGTATTTTCCGCTGCAGACATTTCTCGCAAAAGGTAGCAAAAAAAAAAAAAAAAGGGCGACCCCTGCATTATTTTTCTTTTTTCCTCTATTTTATTTTTTATTTATTCCGTTGCTGTTGGGCGGCTGTTTTATTGATTTTCTTCTTTAAGTTTTGTTTTTTTAATTTTTGAGGAATTTCTGTGAATTCTATTTAAAAATGTACAACCTTTTCCTTCATTTACTTATATATTAAAACCGTTTATTTGGCCAATAAGGGCGAGAAATAGCAGAGGCTCGTAAATTGGATTGGAAACTTATAGGAAAAGGCTATTTCAATAGCGAATTTACTAGAAATTCCTAATGTAAAACTTTATGGAATACAAAAATTTAGATTTGTAGAGAAGTCGCTTCTGGACTTTACCAAAGAATTAAATGTTTTTCGTGTTTGACGTGTGAAAATTGTTGTTGATATTACAAAAGATTATTAAATATAAAAGCAAAATGTAAATTTTATAAAATTAAATGCCTAATTTAAATTAAACTGAATACCCAATAATAATAGTTGCATACTTACTTACTGTAAGTGAATTTGAAACAAATTGTCGAAATAGTCGATGAATTAGTTTTGCAGAATACTTGCAACAGCAGTCTGTTTACTTGCAACATGCAACATTTGCCTTGGACTGCTTTTCCAGCTCATTGCATTTGAATGGCTTAAGTGAAATTCGAGCGCCTTAAATTACACGAACTGCAAATGGCAGTTGATGGGGAGACAAACTAGGGAGAAACTGGCTCTGCGCCTAACCAACTATCCATTAGTTGTAATAACAATGGCAAAGTTTTTGGGTATACCACACACACACACACACACGTACACAAACAGTTGCTGCGAAAAGTATGCATATGCAAAGACAAACAAAAACTGCCAGATATCTAAAAATTTCCATCTTTTGTTTCCATTCATTTGCAGCTGGCATCAAGTACACGGATAACCAGCGTGTGATTATCCTGGTGAAGGATGTGAACGACGAGCCGCCCTACTTCATCAACCGCCCATTGCCCATGCAGGCGGTGGTCCAACTGAATGCACCACCCAACACACCCGTCTTCACCCTCCAAGCACGCGATCCAGACACGGATCACAACATACATTACTTCATCGTACGCGATCGCACTGGCGGTCGCTTTGAAGTGGACGAAAGATCGGGAGTGGTGCGCACTCGGGGCACGGATCTCTTCCAGCTGGACATGGAGTATGTGCTGTATGTGAAGGCGGAGGACCAGAACGGCAAGGTGGATGACCGACGGTTCCAGAGCACGCCGGAGGAACGTCTGTCGATTGTGGGCGGCAAACGAGCGCCTCAGTTCTACATGCCCAGCTACGAGGCCGAGATACCAGAAAACCAGAAGAAGGACTCCGAGTAAGTAGAAGATGTAAAATACGAATTAAAATCGTTTTGTAAAAAAATATTATTAGTTTCGTTTATTTATACCTACTTTTATTTAATTAACGTCGTCTAAAAATAGTCGAAATAAATATGTATAATCTGAATTAAAATCATTTTGTTTGAAAAACTATCATTAATTAACTAATTAATAATTAGCTCATTTATTTATTTAAACGAACTTCTTAAAATTTAAATAACATAATATAATAATAATGTGAAATTAAATTAAAAACAATTTTACTTCGTAGCTGAAAAGATAGATAAGAAAAGTTTAATTACATTAATTAAAATCATATTTGAAGTATCAGTAGAAAACTTTAAGAGCTTCCATGATCATACCTTAGATTTTAAACAATCAAAAGCAATGAAAAAGTTCTTAGAGGATACTAGTTATCCACAGATTCACTTTTTTTTCAAACCAAAAAGTTTATTTAAAGCGCATATTGTCAGTTCTCGCTGAGATTGAATATTTACTATCCGATTCTACGAGACCTAGTCAACTTGAAAGTGAAAAAATCTATGCAAATGCATGTTGGGCTGCCAATAAAAGTAATGGTAACTAGAGCATGACAATGTGATGGTCCTGCTCATTGAAATTCCAATAGGAAAACAACTGTCAAAAGGCAGTCGAGCGAGTGACAGATGAAAAGCCAAGAGTGCTCTGGCAACCCTATAATATATGCATGCATTTTACATATCCGCCACACGACGACAACCCCTCTCTATCTGTCTGTCTCTCTCTCATCTGCTCTCTCTGTCGTACTGTTAATATCTTTATCTTTGTCTGATTGCAGCATCATTTCGGTAAAGGCCAAGTCCTTTGCGGACCGAGAGATACGTTACACATTGAAGGCGCAGGGACAGGGCGCGGGAACTTTCAACATTGGACCCTCATCAGGCATTGTCAAACTGGCCAAGGAACTGGACTTTGAGGACCTGCGACAACCGCACGTTTATTCGCTGATTGTGACAGCCACCGAGGACTCCGGTGGTTTCTCCACCTCCGTTGAGGTAAGTTGAGCAAACCAACAAAACATTCATGTATTAATTTCTCCCTCTCTCTCTCTCTCTCTCTGTCGCTTCACTTTTCCCTTAGCTGACCATACGTGTCACGGATGTGAATGACAATGCGCCCAAGTTTGAGCTGCCCGATTATCAGGCCCACAATGTGGACGAGGACATCCCGCTGGGCACCAGCATATTGCGTGTCAAAGCCATGGATGCGGATTCAGGTGCGAATGCTGAGATTGAATATCTTGTGTCGGATGATCACTTTGCCGTCGACTCCAATGGCATCATTGTGAACAACAAACAACTCGATGCGGACAACAACAACGCCTACTATGAGTTCATCGTTACGGCCAAGGATAAAGGCGAACCGGCCAAGTCTGGCACGGCCACAGTGCGTGTCTATACCAAGAACAAGAACGACGAGGAGCCCAAGTTCTCGCAACAAGTGTACACTCCCAATGTGGATGAGAATGCCGGGCCGAATACTTTGGTCACCACTGTTGTTGCCTCTGACAAGGACGGCGATAACGTGCGCTTCGGTTTCGTTGGGGGCGGCACTTCGTCGGGTCAGTTTGTCATCGAGGACATCACGGGTGTCATTCGACTCCATAACAAGGCCATCTCCTTGGATCGCGACAAGTACGAGCTGAATGTGACGGCGATGGACGATGGATCCTGCTGTGTCAATGGTGATCAGACCATTCACACCTCCACCGCCGTGGTTGTCGTCTTCATCACGGATGTGAACGACAATAAGCCAGTGTTCAAGGACTGTGGCACATACTATCCCAAGGTGGAGGAGGGCGCACCCAACGGCAGTCCGGTCATTAAAGTTGTGGCCACCGATGAGGACAAGGGCGTCAATGGACAGGTAACTTGTGATTGAGGATACAATAAATTAAGGGAAAAATATAAATTATCGCTTTTTTCTAGAGAAACTAACATTATTTGTGTCTGTAGGACATAATATATTTTAAAAAACTATATCATATTTTGAATAATTTCAACTATTTATGATCTAAAACTAAAAAAATTAAGAATAAAAAATACAATTTTTCTGTTTTTAAATTTAACATTTTCAATGTTTTTTAGTTCATTGTTGGTTTAATTCTTTCGTTAAAATTCAAATTTTTCCCATGGTATCTTTGTTTGTCCTTGTGTGCATAAAAAATGTAATAATTATTGGTTTATAATTATAGAGTGTTTAATTTTATTGCTGCTAAAATAAAATGGCTTGCAAATTAATTGAGGCTTATGATATTTAGGCCATATTCAACACGATTAGGGCAAATTGCATTCGAAAGATTTCGTGACGAGATATTGCGCGCTGAGCTGAGCTGAGCAGCCAGAGTTGCCACGCTCCGAGTTCAATGCACCACAAAGTGCCGAAATGGAGGGGGGATTTTGGTTGCATGTCATGTATGTGGCGAGCAACGCCTGAAAGCTATAATCAGCATTGTGTCAATCATTAAACAATTTTGCATGTTCTTGTCGCCCGCCAGGTAAAATACTCCATTGTACAGCAACCGAATCAGAAGGGCACCAAATTCACAGTGGACGAGGAAACCGGCGAAGTTTCCACAAACAAAGTTTTCGATCGTGAGGGAGACGATGGCAAATTTGTGTCAGTTACGGTAAAGGCAACAGATCAGGGAGATCCAAGTTTGGAGGGCGTCTGCTCCTTCACAGTCGAAATCACCGATGTGAATGATAATCCGCCCCTCTTCGATCGACAGGTAAGAAGTGTTTAATAAGTAATAAATAGATATTGAAACTTATTTGATTCCCATCCTTGTAGAAATATGTGGAGAATGTCAAACAGGATGCCAGCATTGGCACAAATATTCTGCGTGTTTCCGCCTCCGATGAGGATGCCGATAATAACGGGGCTATTGTCTATAGTTTGAGTGCTCCATTTAATCCGAATGATCTGGAATACTTTGATATTCAAGCCGAATCTGGTTGGATAGTGCTAAAGAAGCCGCTTGACGTAAGTGTTTGGTTTCCCCATTATTACCTCTTATCTTTCAATACCATTTTTAAGTTTGCGAACCCAACTAACCAAGTTTTATAATTTTTAAAAAACCAAAAAAAAAAAACTACTATAAAAATACTTTATAATTTGATTACTAACAATCCAAGGCTGGGCGTTTAGCGCCGTCAGAGTTGAAATCAAAAAAATTAATTGAAATATTGAACAATTTTCGTATTTAGTTCTGATTTTCAGTTCAAATGCACCTTTCTTTTCTTTAAGTTTAATTTATAGGTAGACCGTGCTACCAAATTTTTTGATAGCCACAAGTGTTTAAATTGAATTCGATGTGAAAGCAGTGCAAGTTTTTTTGTCACAATCGAAATGAAAGTATATTAAATACAACAATACTATTTTAGTTTTTTATTAATTTAATATTTTGTTTAGTTTATAGTGCGTAATTGGCCAAAACTTAAAACATAAGCAAATTGCCAAGCGAATTGATTTTTAACATTTTTTGAAACAAATCAACTAACAAAATACATAATGGGACAATCCAGAAAATAACTATAAAAAAAACGAAAATAATGTTGGTTTAGGTTTGGGATATGGAAAGCTTTTAACAGTCAGCTGCTGCTTATATCTAGGCTTAAGCAAATGTATAAAATGATAACTAAAGGGTTTTATCAACAATATATACTCTGTATACCCCTAAAAACGATCACGCCTATTTTTGAGCATCGTTGTACAATTTTTGATGGCTAAAAACGAAAATTTTATATAAATTACAGAATATAATTCTGTCTTTCTTTGGTTTTTAACATAGTTTTATTTTGTATGCCAATTTTTATACTTTACTACCCTCCAACAAAATCCCTAAACACCCCCTTTCAAAATATTATTGAAAATAAAATTAGAAATAATTCTTTTTTGTCGAGACTATGACAATTTTTGAAGGTCTTTTGCTGAAAGCTATAAAATCGTTTTTTTGATTGTAGCTAACAATTTTGATGAGCGCATTTTTGCATTCCTCCGGAAAATGCAAATGCCAATGTGTTTTTCATTTTTCCTTGTAAGATATACATATATACAAAATCTACAAAGATATGAATAAACTAAACTATAAAGCAGGCCACGTTTCTTAAATGTTTTATTTAACTGCACCTTTTATAATATAATTTAAATTTCATTTAAATTTCTTACGATTAGCTGATTGAGGCGAGTTAATGTTTACGTTTTTAATTTCATATGAAAAATCAATTTGTGTGTGGTACAATCAAAACTGTTGTCGACAAAATTAGGGTTGTTATCCTGTAAGTAATCGAATTTACTCGTCTTTTGCTTTTAATTATGTGCTAACCCAAGCATAAAATCTAAAATCACAATTCGCACTCCAAATTGTGTAAGCTAACGAAACTAACTTTCTGTGAAAGCACAGATCACTAAATACTTCATGTTGTACATAAAAGAAGAAGGATTCCAATCACTTCCCAAATATATAAATATTACGTATCAACATTTAACATTCTAGTTAACTTTCAAATACACTTCATTAGCGTAGGAATTCATATTTGAAATCAAGAGATAGTCTCGTCAAAATATTGCAAAATTACAAAAAATTATACCTCTAAATATGTTTCTGTGTATTAATTCATAAAAAGTCCAAAATACTCCCGTCGATACATAAAAAAAATCCTTGCTTATCCTTAAAATAATCCAATGATGCTTTCCATTATAAACCCATCATTTAAAAATATTTTACTTATTTCATTTAATTTATGTTTTTTACGTATGTATATTTAATACTAAAATACAAAATTTCAAATATAACGTTAACTTGTAACGACAACGATGCTAATGAAATACGTAATCGTTACGTATCGTAATATACAACGTAAAAACCCAATACACAAACCATTACCTTACGAAACAAAACTAACACACGCGTTTAACATTGTGGTTAACATTTGGCTGTTAAACTGTATACATACCCTATCAATGAATCAATCAATCGATCAATCAACAGCGCGATCGCTATCGCCTGCGCGTGCGCGCCTCGGATCGCGGCGATCCGCCCTCATATGCCGATGTCGATGTTGAGTTAGATGTCGTCGATCGCAATAATAAGCCGCCCATTTGGGATAAGAGCATTTATGGGCCAATACATATACGTGAGAATGTCACTGTGGGTACGGTTGTAACATCGGTTAAGGCAAGGTTTGTATAGCCAAAACACTACACTATCCACTACACTCTCTTAATACAAAACTACTTACTACAAATAATTCGTACATTAGTAAATGCTGCGAGTTGATGTTCCTAACAAAGAGCAAAGCCCAACAGCTGTGACCCTAACATAGTTAGATTTTTGATATGTTTAACAGCATTTTAGCTAACATAGCATTAAGCTTCCGAGTAACAGTTATGTTAAGTTTCGAGTTCGATTCGTTCTGTGAGTGTAAAACTTAACTTGACAAAATAGAATATAACAGACTCGCATTGTGTCTTAGCTAAACTTATTCACTGAACGAAATGGTGCTCGCTTAACGAAGCTTACTCACTTAACGAACATAGTTTTAAGCTTTCGAGTGCAAGTATTTTTAACATACAGTCCCTCTCTTTCTGTTTCTGTCTATCTCGTCTAACATATGTAAAGCTTACGTTTTGAACTCAAGCCTTACGATATATACGTTTTTTGTCGTATGTCGTAAAAGCTTAACGATTTTTTTCACAACCATCAACACAATAATTCGATAATCATTCGAGTTGAAAAGCCTTTAACTGAAAAATGACAAGTACAAAAAATCTTAATTCTGTTGTTGGTGTTTGTTTTGAGCGGCCTTTTTGTACGACAGTCTGTCTGGTTGTCGGGAACTTTTGCATTTTGCTGCAACTTCACACCACCCTTCACACATTACCCATTGGATGATGCTTACCCCGAACTCTGACTTCTTTCCCCTCTCAGAAAAATACTACCCACACATGGTAATAGATATGCGTTCATAGCGAACAATTTGGTGTTGGTTTTTAATTGGGAAACAAGAATGAATTTTATACCAGGTTGCAGTTTAGCTTAAGCTCTAGGAAACAAACAAGGTAAATACCATATAAATATACTCACAAAACTGTGTTCAAAAATGTTAAAAAGCAATAGTCGAAAAATTGTAAATCGAAAAATAATAATTCTAAAAATTATGCTATAAAATTTGTAATAATAAAATGCACAAAGCCCTTTTATCATTTCATTTGTTATGCATTTAGTTTCATTTATATGAAATACAATAACAAAAATAATACATATCGATATATTTATATACTACATAATTATATAATTATGCTCAACAGAATTATTTATAATTAATATGTATGCGATAAATATTTAGTTTCATTCTTTTTCGTACATTAATTTTAGTTAACATTTTGATGGCTAGGGTCGAGACATGAAAATAATTTGCACTGCAATGAAAATCTTTTGAAGAAGGATACAAGAAACCATACAAGTTTCTGATATTTTTGAAAATTTTTTATTTAAATACTGATACTGCTTTCATAAGGTGTTGGTTCCAAGTTTAAATTTTGATTTTTTCCAAACCATTTTGTTTTAGTTTGATCTTCATAACAAAAACTCAAACTAGATTTGAAAACTATCTAAACGTTATTTTGTATTTTGCATTTTTTTCCTAAAAAAAACATTATCGACGTGTCTCTGTGTGTTTTTGCAACGATCGCTTGATTTTCAAAAACGTGTCTTGAATTTTTGTATTTGAAAAAAAAACACCATATCGTAATCTATATGTATGTGTACACAAAAATACAGCGCGAGACATACAAATTAGAGGCGATGGCCCAAGATAAGGGCTATCCGCCATTATCACGAACGGTCGAAGTACAAATTGATGTGGTCGATCGTGCCAACAATCCGCCCGTTTGGGATCATACCGTTTACGGGCCGATCTATGTCAAGGAAAATATGCCCGTTGGCGGCAAAGTCGTCTCGATCAAAGCCAGGTCTGTTAGTGTAACGTTTTACAAAACCAAAAAAAATAAACTAAATAAAAAGAAACCAAAACAAAAAACCATATTAATTTTCACATTAAAGGCCATAAATACCATTTTGCTTAGTTAATTTATACAAGTTACAATTTAAGTAACATTTCTCTAGGTGTTCAGTTCTTTTATTATTCTATTAAAATCATTTACATGTTTTTCGGTTTTTGGTGTCATTACGTAGCTTTCATAGTCCTAAGTTTTATATGTGTGTTGTGAATGCTAATCTAGTTGTTAAATGCACTATGTTCTCTTCACAAGCGTGTGATAATGATAAACTATACTTCCAGTTGTCATTCTCGCACTTCCAAAGTTATCATAGTTCCCTAGTTGCCCATCCTCATGCACATGCAGCACCACAATTTACCAATGCACAAGTAAAAACACATTCCATTGTCTTAGAAACAACGCACAGAATCACACAAAATGCACAACAAATCTTTTAATTTATTTTATTTTTGTTGAAGCTGAGCACACCTAAGAGTCTACGGCAACAGAGTTGTCTGTAATTGATTAAAATCTGTGATTGCTACAAAAAAACAAACTGGGAAATATCAGTTGCTAGTTGAAACATAGACTAGAATATTTCCAAACGAGTTTTACAGAAATGTTCCGTTTAATTCATTGCCCAACCCACAGTTTTCACCCATCGTGGGTTAAAAAATAAAATTAATTTCGACTTCCTTCGTGTTAACCTTCAATTAAAATTACCTGCTAGCCACTTAGATCCTTGGTCAAACTTCATATTCCACAATGACCACAGACTAATCTTGACTTGGCTTATGTCAAGAGTTTCTGGCTCAAAAAAAAAGTAAAGTTTGCAATAAATAAAGTTTTGTTTTTTATAATTGCAATTAAAAACTTGAGGCAGCGCACTTAAATGACTTTTGGCTTGCACTGTGGCAGCTCTCTCTTTCACTCCCACCGTCTCCCTTTTTTTGCGTCTCTCTCGCACTGTGGGGCAGCATTAACATAACGAATAGCGTTTTATCTTCGTGGCAAGGCAACCACATGGCACTGACGTTTTAATTATGCACCAGTTTGTGGCCACTGGCAGTTAGTATTCTTTCTGTTTTTTCTGGTTTTCATCTACTTATTTTATTATTTTTTATTGTGAGCACTAAAAGCAAAGCACTTAAAGCGCGACTACAGATTGCACATACGCACCGTGGTACAGCCCAAACCCTTCACATGTTTCTAGACTTAATTTTATAGTGTGCTCTCTGTCTCTCTCTCTCTATATATATAAGCTATCATTTATATGCTAAATATTTTTTAGGAATTTGACAAAATTTAATACATTTAAGTGCAATCATAATTTAAAAATCATTTTCGGTTAGAAAAAAAAACTATTTTAATTTTGTTATTTTATTTTTGCAATTATTTTGTCCCAGCACAAAATTGTAAATTTTTTATACTATCTCGTATATATGTATATATAAATAAAAAATATATCTATAGTTGTTTGTGTAGCCCAAGATGCTATTAAAGTGTGTTGAGACTGAGCCACACACACACACAACAGGAAGCATTTTCAAGTGCGCGCGTATATATCATATTAAATGTGTTTGTTGTCCTCGTTGTTGTCGTTGTTAGTACTTAGTGCTTAGTGCGCTTAATGTGCGCACTTTCAAGTGTTTGCCGAGTGCCGAGCATACATTTAAGCGCTAGCTAACCAACAGCAACAACATCAACAACATCAGCAAAAATGACAGCCAAGTTATAAATAGAACGAGGGTCAATTTAAAAAGAACTAAACGCTAAATGTTAGTCTTTATCTAGAGTTATCATATTTTTCTTTAAGTTTATTTTGAAAATTTAATTTGGCATTTATTTCAATTTTCCAGGTGTGTATTAGCCTTAATTAAATATAGTCATAGTTCCTACTGTAATCCTAGGTTTTACTGTATATTTAAAGTGCTCAGAAAAGTTAAATTGATATTCTTCAAATACATACACTTTTGAGAGTTTGTTTCACTTAACGAAATAAAAAACACAAAACTAGTTTTCATTTTGCAATACAAAAAAACCAAAAAACCAACAAAGTTCAGTTGATATTCTATATATACACACTAAAAACAACAACAATACCAATCACAAAAAAAAACCAAAAAACAAACAAACAAAAACCATGCCCAAGTAACAAAATTTCATGCAATCCACAAAAAAACTCCAAAGAACATCTCAAACTCCCCCTCCTACCATCTCAAACAGCCCACTAAAAATGTTGCCACAATTTTTTAGATATACGAATCCCTTATCCTTCCTTTATCCTTATGCTATCATATTGTTTTTGGCCGTCGTCCTTGGCAAAAAATTTTTGGAGCAGTCTGACAGCCTTCGTTTATGTCGAGAGTCGAGACGCAACATTTTTAAGGCAGTTGCAAAGTTGTTTTTTCTTTCCCTCTATTCGTTGTTCTGTCAGCTGCAAGTGTTGTCCAAGTGCAAATAAAATTTATTTTTTGTTTGTTCCCATTGCCTAATTTGTTTTTCATTATCATCGCCTTGCCTTCTAAACTCAACCAAGAATCATCTTGGCGAGTGTAGACTCAACTATATTCCCAATCCCTCTCCAATAACTTTTGACACTTGAAAGGCAATTAAATGTTTTGAAGCCATTTTCGTCTACTCTTTCTTTCTTTGTTTTTAGAGTTGAGTTGAGTTGTTGCTGCTGCTGCTTTTGCGCAGAGGTTTTTCTTTTGCGTTAAGCTTTTCCTCTTCACTTTTTACAAATGCACGAAAGCCGCTCACAAAGTGGAATGAAAACCAATTTGAAGCGCACTTTTTTGTAGCACAACAAATCGAAAAGTCTTGAGAATTATTTTTGTTTTGTTGTGTCATAAATCAAATGTTTTTTGTATTTTGATATGTCGCATGTATGCGTGTCTGTGAGTGTGAAAGAGTGTGGGTGTGAGTGTGTGTGTCTATGTATTACTTGTAAAATGCATTAATCTTTAACCACTTAAATTCTTCATTATTTGTAAGAGCATTGCAAATACTCTGAATACTTTATATTTGATTTTTGATATTCAACAAGTATTTGTAGCATAATTTCATCATTGCCAAATTAACATTTCATGTAGCAAACTCTATCTACACTAACTAACTAACTAACTGATTGACTATAAATTATTATTATAAGACTTGCTCACATATAATTTTTGCTTTCGCCCCGGTAACGTCTGCAGTTCGGGCATTGAAGGCAATCCGACGGTTTTCTATAGGTTAATGCCTGGGTCAACGGCTCAAACGAACAAATTCCATACATTCTATCTGCAACAGAGACCGGACAATGGTGATACCTGGGCCGACATAAAGGTCAATCACCCGCTGGACTACGAGAGCATTAAGGAATATAATCTAACCATACGTGTCGAGGTAAGTGCAATTGCTTCAATTCTATTTGTAATTTAGTGTTTGACCAAGCCAAAAAAATAAATCAGAAAATGGTCAACTCTATTTTTAATTTAAAGTTGCAATTTTGTGTTTGTCCAGGCCAAAACAAAGAGCAAGAAAATTTTGGGGAAAACCCTAAATGGAAATACTTCAAGTTCCTTGTGCGGGCTCAATTAAGCACGCAGCTTGAGATGGCGGCATGTATTTGACTTTTGTATTTGAAAATGACTTCCAAATACGTTTGTAATTATTTTATTTGAAAAGTTTTAATTACTTGCGCGAGTCTTAACCCCCTCACAGCCATGCAAATGCAGTGTGGCAAGCAATTTAGTTGTCGAGTTTGACTGGGGTTTAGGTTTGGGTTTTGGGTTAGGTCGGTAAATGCCGCTATTCATTAGAAGCTGAAGCTGATTGACTGACAGTTGACAGTTGCCTCTCACACTGAATTCTCAATTAGAATTCAATCAGAGCCAAGTTTTGCATTTAACTCAACTCAATGCTCATCTCATTAGTTGAGTCATTCAGCTAGCCAGAAATTATTGACAAATTGTCTCATCTGTTTTATAAACTAAACATGACCAGAGAACACAAGGGCCACAAATGAGAGTTGTCCCTTTTGCCCTCATGGAACTCCCATTCATATATCCCTGACTGTATAGCATTAGTTGCATAGATGTTATTAAAATTCAATTGGCTCCCAATATAATAAATTTACCCCCCAACATGTCATTAGTTATTTTGCAAATGACACTCAAATAGCTTGGATTGTTTTAGCATTTTACAACATTTACAATATTACAGATCTAAAATTTCTGAAATTAATTTTTAAATTTGTTTGCGGTCACAAAATGCATTAAATATATTTTTTAAATTTATACAAATAACGAGAATTGTAATTACGAGAATTGTCAGACGTTTTTTCTATCAAATGTTTTGCGGTTGAAGACAACCGCATTTCGTTGTGGCTAACACAAAAATTGCATACATAATAAGTTTTTAACAGTACTCTGTTATAAATGTCTCATAACATCCTGCAATATTCTGGACAGTGAATCATACAACATTCTGTTAATCCAGACATTCGTTTTAAAGAGAGTGAAATCTATGGGAATATTTCCTTTAATTATTCATGTACATTTTGTAGATCAAATAATTATTCTATTATTTGTCTTTTCTACATATTGAGAAGCTAGAACGACAATATTTAATTAATATTTAGTGTTGTGAAGTACAAGTATATGTAAATCATACACAAAATTGTCAACATGCCTAATCAAACTTCAGTCAAATATGCAGGAACCTCGACGCAGCAAGCTCGATAATTAACAAGCAAACTAGCCGAATTCATATTTACTCAACCAGATGGAATTACCACAAAATAAATAATTCATTTCGAATTGCGAAATGTGAGTTAGTTGCTCTCGCCCTCTTTCCGATTGAGTTTTACTCGTATGTGTTTCAATGCCATCTACTTGTATATATTCATATCATATGCATTGGATTACTTCGCAAAATTGTACTGAATTGTGTGCAAATAAACACAATACTGTTCGTATATTTATTAGCAGTAGTACTAGTGTAATAAGCAACAGCTGTGGTAAAATAACGTAAACATTGCTTACAAATTGCTCTATCTAATTCGCAAAGCGAGAGAATTGATTGATTAAAGTTGCTCAATCAATCAAATTATTCCGTGTCAGATGATCAAAAGTTTGGCCCAGAAATGTCATGTCAACACTGTAAATACTATGTAAGCTAAGGAAGCTCGACTAAAAAATACCCTAAAATTTCCTAAAGCTAAATTAATATTTTCAGGTAATTTTTAATCAATTAAACGAAGTAAATCCGTGTAGAAATATGTTCTTATATATAACAAAAAAAATCGCTTTTATATTTGGAAATCTTTAGTACTTTACTTCACTGTACTTGTTTCAAATTAATTTAAACTGCTCAAAGAATGGTCGAATTATATCGGATAATGTATAAATACTCCTTTCCGTTGAACACATTGTTTCTAAATGGTATGCAAATACACAGTTAATATTTCCTGTTGTCATTGGCATAACTCGAGGCATAAATTTTATTGAAAACATTTTTTACGTAAATACTTGTAAATATTTATTCACACATGCAAAATCTGCAATAAACGTTGAACACAAGTCAAATATGAGAAGAATTTTTAATATTAATTTTTTCAATAATAAAGTTTGCGCTTTAAAAAAATGATAACAAAATTAACATAAATAAAAAAGAAACAATAAATGAATTCAATTGATTTGACTGAATTATTGATTGACTATTTAAAGGCTAAACGTAAATTAAATTGTATTTTTTTCTTGTTTTAAAATATTTACAGAACAATGGCGCCCAGCAATTGGCATCGGAAGCGACCGTTTACATAATGCTCGAGGATGTTAATGACGAAATACCGTTATTCACGGAACGCGAACAGGAAACGGTGCTGGAAGGTGAACCGATTGGCACCAAAGTGACACAAGTGAATGCCATCGACAAGGATGGCACATTCCCAAATAATCAGGTGAGCACAGAACGCGAACAAATTGACTAAAGCCTGTAAAAGTAGATAAAAGTATGAGACGATGGAGAGATGGGGAGAGTGTGACAGGAAATACCAGACGATTGTTGGCAAATGAATGACTATGAGAGCGACGACAATGAAGTGCGCCAAAAGTGTCGAAAAGAAATGCGATAAAATACAGTTTAAAGCATCGTTTGGTTAATGTGCCATAAAGTGCTTCAATTACAGAGGAACTAAGGTGGCTAGGACACTTAGGTTGGGCTATGTTAGGAACTTAAGTTAGCATGTTAAACTACTTTGCTGTTATGAAGCACTATTTATTTCGAGTTGAATTTTCTTTGTAACTATTTAACTTGCAGTTAACAGACTCGTATTATGTTATGTTAAGTAATACGCTGTTCGCTGTATGTTAAGTTGTGCTGTTATTAGCATTCGATCAAGATTATGCTAAGTAACGCAACTTTGCTGTTTAATCAAGCAATCTGCATGATAAGAGGCTTTGTCTTTAGGTGCTTTAGTTACCTTGACTGGCCCTTTTTACATATTTACAAAGACACTTTAGCACTTATCAAGCTCTTGGCTCCCTTTATAATTGTGTTTTTTGCTCTTGCTCAACTGTCCAGCCGGCTAGGCTAATAAATGTCAAAGAGTTGCCACTTTTTTTTTATTTTTGCTGCATTATTTTCACACACCCTTAAGTATCGTAAGCCCTTAGTGAAAGTTCAAAGCGTGGACAATAACGAACCAAGGCTGAAAAAAACGTGAAATGAAGAAAATTAAGGAGAGGGAATAGAAGAAGAAGCCAAAGAATATTCTGAATGCGTCTGACAGTCGAGACCTTGGGGCCAGGAGTAGAAAGGGATTGTGTGGCCTTAAGCCATACTCTTGCGATTATAATAATATGCCACTTTGGTGAGTGGTGAAATGGTAAATGGTAACTGGTAGACGGCAATGGCGTTGACCATTCTCTTCGCCACATTTCGTGTCCCGCAGCCAAGTAATTTGCATGTACGCGAAAATGTCCGCACTAATTAGCGTTCTTTTTACATCTTGTGTTTGTCTCGTTCTCGTTCTCGCTTTTTTGTTTTGTTCTTTTGTTTTTATCATTTATAGCCAGACGCGTCGCCAGAATTTGATTATCATTATCATCATTTTGGCAGTGCTTTAATGTGTCTTGCTGTAACTAAATTTGTTTATCGCCAAAATTAAATTTCTAGCAAATTTCCGTTTTGAACTTGCACATGTTTTAATTAACTTTCTGACAATTTTTTTGATTTTCTATTTGCCATTTTCCATATTCTATATGTATTTCATGCTCATGTTCATGTTCTTTTTTTTTGCGCAGGTTTATTACTACATCGTCGACTCGCCACGTAACGAGGGCAAAGAATTTTTTGAAATTAATTTGCAAAGCGGCGAAATCTTCACCAAAACCGTATTCGACAGGGAGAAGAAGGGCGCCTACGCCCTCGAGGTGGAAGCTCGGGATGGTGCACCCTCAGCGAGACCCAACAGCAACGGACCCAATTCAGGTGAGTCTCAAAATGACAACAAGTTTTCGGTAATGAAATTTTATAAAAATAGAAAAAAAAAATAAAAATGACTAAAAATGGTCAAGGAGAAAAGTCAAATAGGAAAGCTGCATAAAATTGCTTGTTTTGGGTTTGAGTTTTCCAGCTGCTGTTGAGCATTTAACATGTCAACTAAATTGCCAATAGGTTTTAGTTTTTCCTAGTCGTATTTGCACTGCAACGACAGCAACTTGTTTGCAGCCCTTCAAACCGAATATCTACTGTAAATATTGACCATGTGACGACGACCCAAATAAGTTACAGTACGAACAGTAGAACGGTGTGACGATTTGTCGTTGTGTCTGTTGTTGATGTTTTTTTGTGTATTTAGCCAAGTGCATTTTGGCATTTACTGATGCACCATGTTGGCCACGCATTTGCCACATCCAGTGGCAGCACTTGGCAAATAAATGTGCGCATATTGAAAACATTTTCCAAACCTAAAACCGCCATCATCGACAACGGCATCATGTTCTCAGCTTTTGGGTACATTTTTTTTTAGTTTTTCGTGTCGTGTTCAGCATTGTAGTAGCAAAACGAAAATGGGCTTAGTTTTTATTTTTTTCTACATACAGGAAACATTCTTTATGACTATCTTAGAGATTTCTGTATTTTTTTTTGTAATGAGCCTTTAGAAAAATCACTGCGGACGGCAACAATATATACAGGAAGAATGCAAAATTTGCTATGACTGCCCGATTAGGTCGAGTTATGTACCGGTCGAAAAGAATCAGCTCAACTAACAAATGAGCAACTCACCGGGTTCGTGAGATGAACATTAACATTTATTATTTATGAAGAATTTAGCGCAATGTGCCAAGTTTCAAAAATGTTATTTAAAAATAATAATCACAAAATTTGATATCAGAAATTTTTGGGGCATGAAAATGTTTTCGTTACTAGACTTCTACCTCGTTATTTTATTAATTTTCATTAATCTAGCAAAAATTTAAGTGTTAATTTAAATTTAAGTGTTTATAGCTGGAAATATCCGAACAACTTAAAGTTCGTTATACGGAAGTGTAACTGTAATTTGTAGTCAGTAAAAAATATGTGTCGTTTTCATAAAAACATTTTGGTGCCATCTGTTGAATTTCTATTTTTAGCAAATAAAAATACGCCAAATAAAATCTATTCACTTGCCACAAGTGGCAAGAACTGTACACTAAAAATAAACCATTAGTCGCATGTCTAAATGCCATGGAAATGCAAGCATTTCTTTAGAGTGTTTTGTTGATTTTCCCCAAGTATTTGCTGTTCATTAAAAATTGCCCCTGAAACGGCAATCAATTATTTATGTACAATATGTACATACATATGTACTTGTATACTATATATGTATATTTTCTATAGATTTGTATTTTTTATGGCCTCGCCAAGTACTTTTCAATTGTTTAATATGTCGCTGAGCCACACAGAATCATTGTTTCTAAATGAAAGCAACAGCAAAAAAAACATTGAAAATGATGTGCTATCAACACGCTCAAAAGCTGGCAACGAGTCGTTGCTTTTAGCCATGAAAACGAGCACGAAAATTAAAAAGTATTTTTCTCGCTCTGTTTTGTTTGTTAGCCTCACATTTTCCAGGGAAGTGGGACCAGGGAATGCATGTAAATTACAACAGTTGTTGCACGAACCGAACGAAGCTTACAAATATTGATATTCATGCAACAGCGAAAAGTTACGCATTGTTAGACGTGGCAACAGCTTGCGGTCTGCCCCATTTTGGTGGCTCTAAATATGAAAATGCTTTTATTTTGTTCATATAAACTATTGGTTGCTAAATGTTCAAATCAATATGCGAAAATTGCATTCCTACTTATATTGAGTGAAAGAATTTGAACCAAGAAAAATTTAACTCTTTCTTATTTCAATAAAAAGTTGCATTGACACCTTTTTATCAAATGGCATTTGGCATTCTACTGCACATTTCTCAGGCTCATTGTTTAGTTTTATTAATTTAGTTCTATAGCAAAATTTCTCAGGCTCATAGTCTTATTTATTTAGTGTAACAATTCAAATTAATTCGAATCGTATATATTGAAATATTTGTTTGCTGCTTTTAACCGCATGAAATGCTAGGAAATTGTTGTGTGTTTGCTTGCACAGCTACAAGTATTTTATTGGCTTGATTATACTACGAGTATTGTATGCCATTTTATTTTATTTTGTTGTATTTTGTTGCAATGCTTTGAGTGCATTTGTTAGTAATTTCACATTTTGCAGCGCAACTTGAGTGTGGGTGGCGCTTGTTGTGAGGTTTCCGCTATTTTCCCTATTTCCCAGAGCTTCCACTTTGTTTGTCCTTTGTTATCGTCTGGCTTTGAGTTCGCTTGCAAAGCATTTGACTAGAGGAAGCAGTAACATTTGGTTTTTTTTTTTTTTTTTTTTTTTTTTTTTGCAATTGCGGTTTCATTTCATTTCTAAAAACACAATGTTGTGAGTGTGTGTGTGTGTGTGTAGGTTAAAGCGTATGTGACTCTGTGAACTCGTTGCGATTTATTTGCCCAAAGCTTGCGACATTACGAAGAGAACGGAAAGAGAATGGGAATCGAATTTGTAGAAAGGGAACCCTAAAATCATTTGCTTTTAAATAAGAAAAATACATGTATCTGTTACTGTTTATCTGTAACTATATACAGTTATCAATGCTGTTTTCTTTTCTTTATTTTGGCTGTGTTTGCCTTTTGTCTTGTTTTGTTATCTGCGGTACGTGCTCGTCTTAGTTATGCATACTTTTAGGCTTAACGCAGCCTGCACGTTCCATTGACTTCTACTCTGACTTGGACAATTCATGCATAAATTCCCCGCAGGGCGCAGGCAGAACAACAACAGATAAAACAGACAAGGAGACAATGAGACACAGCGACACAGGGACAGACAGCTAGACAGAAAGGCAAACAAACATGACAAATGCCAGAAAACTGAATTTCAAATTGAGTGATTGTGTCTGAGACAATGTTGAAGCCTCAAGGACAGTGACAAATTCATGATTTAAACACTTTTACCTTGTTGACAGTTTGTTTATAGAGATATAAATACATATTCACGTTTCTGATCAACAATTGAGCCACTGTTAAATGTTGCCTCTGGCCTTCTCATTGGATCAGGCCATCAAAATTGCCGCTCATAAAAATCGCATTAAATAAAATAAGCAAAATTTGCATGATACACTTGACTCGAAATAACAACAATGCAAGGAAATAGCCTCGATTGTTACACACATCATAAATTTCTAGCAAAAGCCCAAAACCGAATCCAAACGCAACTCTTTCCCGTAGTCTCCATTTGGCCAAGAAGTTATTAGGCATTTCAGCCTTTTTTGGGGAGGGCATAAAAAGTTGAGGCAGTTTTCTAATTTCTGGGGCGGAAATAAGTGCTCATAAAAAATGTTCATGTTGCTCATAAAAATTGCTAGGCAACAGTCATGGTATCAATAGAACGTATACGCAGCGTTGCGCCAACTACAAGTGAAATAACAAAAACAAAAGCGGAAAATAAAACAATAACAATATCGTCGTCGTCGTCGTCCTTGTTTCACTAAACGCCTCTCTCGTATCATATTCGATAATGTTTTCATGTGCTGGGTCCATCATACAGTTTATTGCTTGTTTGGCCAACGCCTTTTTGGCCTTTAGTCTCTAGCCTTTGGCCTTTCCTGGCATCAAATTGCGCAAAACTATTCACTATGCGATATACGCTCTTTGAAAATAGTTTCGTTTGATTTTAAGCTCGTGGAAAGCTACAAAAAAAGTCACAGCTGAAGTTGAAAATGTTTTCAATTGCACATACGCACTGTTGTTTTTACTCGCTCTTCCTCTGTTTCTCTGGTTCTCGTAAATTCTGCCATCAGTCATTGGACTTGAACGTTCACACGTTATTTGCACGCTCTTTTATAGCCATTTGTCTGGCTTGAAACGACGACAGCTTTTCTCTTGCCCAGTTCATCATTTATGATCGATGGAGTTTGGCCAATTTTTAAGTTCGCAATTTATATTTGTGTAAACAAACTAAAGAATACTTAAGCGCATAACTAAAATATAATTATGATTTCTTATCATTGCAGGTATGTAAAGCAAATGCATTACTTAAATCATAATTCAAATCTAAGGTAGGTATTCAATTAAATAACATATTTTAAAGGATTTTCTGATTTTATTACAAATTATTCCCTTTAAATGTTAAATTATTAGTGAGTTAAGTAAAAATTATCAGACATTTTTCAAAGATATTCTCTTACATAGCCAAACAAACATATTGAAGACTTAAGTTATCTTCATCATAGCCACTTATTTTGACTCTCTAGCTTTCTCATCTCACGTGCGTCTGTTTTTGTGCTTTTACAAATAATGAAAAATTGTATTTTCGCATTGGCAACTGGATTTCCTTGCTTCCTCAAGTCAACAAGTTGGCTAAAGTGCCAGATGCACTTGCAACTGTGGACATTGTCTTGAGAACTGTCAATGCCCAAGGCGAATAACAGTCCCAAATAGAAAGTTGTGTTTAAGTAAAAAGAGCAAAGAAGAAAACACAAATATATATTTACTTTTGACCATTAAACAAAGCTACAGGCACTTGAAGCAATTTGTCTGAAGCGTCAATTCTCTTGACAAAATAGACTGAGCAAAATTTAAGCCTTTTCACATTTCTCTTTTAAACTGACAATATTTTAAAGCTGCTTAAAGAGGAAAACTTAAAATAGACTCCAGTCTGAGCGCGTGTCTAGTGCAATAAATCTTGGAGATTATTTTAATTTCATGCAAACTATTCGAGGCTAAGTCCCTGACGAGAGGAGGAGTGGAGGCAAGTGAAGCGCTGAGTTGCCTGTCAACAACTTTTGCGACTTGAGTGCGTAACGCTAACGCCAACAGCACCAAAAACAATAGATAACACAAAAAAGAAAAGTTGGCCCACAGCAGAAAAGCGTAACACAAGCAGCGTCTTTTCAGCAACGTTTCCCGCTTTTCCCATCTCAACGGCTCATCTGACTCTCAATAACACTCTCCAGACAGACAATGGTAATATGCAACCGAAATAGAAAAAGATGGAACCAAAAATCAGGTTAAAGTCCACAAAACGCAACAGAAACGAAGTCAAACGTAGTTGAGCTCTCTCAGAGTAAAAGAGCGTAAAAAGAGAGAGAGACAGATGAGAGAGCGTTTGTAGGAGGGGCAAACATTTCGAATTTGCTTTGACATTAGCTGGGGTCTCTATGTTAGCTGAAAGTCTCTTTAGCAGTGCTTTAACAGAGAGCCAAAATTTTAAAAGCGCCAAGTGGAAGCTTATCCACAACCTTCCTCTTTCTATTTATGAAGTGGAACTCATGTTAAACGAGACGTGTTAAAGTTCCCCTCTGTTACAACTGCTAAGCATTGTAGATGTTAACTTACAGACTTTGTGCGAATGTATTGGATGTTAGCAAAAACATTTTGAATATTTTAAAATTAATTATTTTGTTTTTAACATTAAGCTCGTATCTCTGAAGCTAACAAAAATAAATAAATGGAAATTAAAATATATATAAATAGTAATATTTATATTAATAAATATTACAGATCTGTTGCTATCTGGTAACAGACACCTTTCAAAGTTAAATATTAAACATTGCAGATAAATATTGACATTCTGTTTTCTAAACTATTAAATGATAAATGTTAATTAACAGAATCCACATTCTGTGTCTACTCCCCATTATGACGAGAGAACCTTTTAACATTTGTTTGAAATCATTGGATGATAAATGTTATTTAACAGAATTTCCCCGTTATGTTAATTCCCCTCTTAGCATTCTGTTTGCCAACTAACGGTTGCTGGCTGTTAAGCTTGGTGGAGCTAAATGAAAATTACGTATACGCCTGCGGTACAAACCAATAATTGTGGAATCTCTTGCACACATTCTGCATATGTTGCACATTCGAAATGTTACCAGCGGCATTAACAGCGGCTTTAACAGCGCCGGCTTTTGTCAGGTCTTTGAACTCTTTGCATTTGCGCGAATAAATGCTGACAGCCCCTCCCCTCTCCGATTCCCCCACGAATGCCTTTTCTGAGTGCACTGCTTCAAATGTTCTGTAGTTTTCCAACGAAGCGTGCACGAAATGTGAATGTGAGTATGAATGTGTGAGTGTGAATGTGTGAGTGTGACTGTGATTGTGAATGAATTGCTGAATAGAAATTCTTATATTATAACTGACCTTGAGCAGTTGGCAATTGACTTTCGCTTTTTTTTCGTTCTCTAGTTCGACGACCTTAAAGCTCAGTTTCTCAGTTGCTCATTTGTTTCGTTGGTGTTGCATGCAACATATGAGTAATCGCATATTCCCTGCTTGGCATTTTGTGCTTGAGCAATCACATTGCCGCGAGGACCAAAATGCCAAGGTCCTTGACAACGGACACGGACACTCTGCGGACTGAAGCAGAGCTCAAATAAATGTGCCCCAAACATGTCACGCCCACTTGGCAAACAGAAAAACTTTCGAGTCGTGCAACCAAACACTGCACACTTAATGCCCCAGCAAGTCAATGTGGGCGCGTCTATTGAAAGCGAGCCTCTCTGCCACTTGACCATATTTATGGCCCAGACCCCCGACTCCAATTGAAGCTGCAGCAGCTCCTGTGTGGACGTGCAACGCGCACTTTTCAATAAACTGCTTAGTTGGTTGCATGCAACCACAACAACAGCAACAACTACAACAAGAAACGATATCTTGCAGTGCTCAGTGATTTATAAGTGGGGCCAGCAACAGTTCTCTATCTCCCTCTCTCTCTTTTCATTTTTCTTTCCCTTTCTCACTCTCATTCTTTGTCTCTCTGGTGCTTTGCATCTTGTTGCTATCAAAGCGCAAATAAATTACCAAACACAGTCTTTTTTGCTCTTTGCAACTCTCTTTCCCTTTCAGTCTCTTCAATATTCTCTCATTTCTCTCAGTGGGTAACTCCTTCTGCAAAAAGTGCTGCCTAAGCGTTTTCTGATTAACTGCAGACACCTGTGGCGCCCTCTATCTGCAGGTTTCTCTGCAGAGTTTAGTGAAATATTGTCAGTTGATCACTCTAATAAGAACATATATTTGTAGTCATAATAAAAATATTAAAATTATATTCTAGTTAAAGAATTTCTTTAATTTCAATTATTCTGATATAAGAAGTATAGAAAATACTTAAAAAAATATAATATATGTAATGTATCGTTAATTAAAATTGATTTCAAGTTTTAAAAATCACATTTAAATTGAAGACACCTAATTTAATACTCAAGATTAACAAGTATAACTGTTTGTGGCAATGATTAAAAGCTAATTAAATGCCACTATGCCGAATATTTGCGGTTCCCTTTCCCAAAAATGAATTTTAATTAGACCACAGTCCAAAAGCAAACACACACACACCGTAGACACACAAAAATGCAGTAATGAAATTTTAGCACCTGCTTCCTGGCCGCAATTATGTCAACTATTTGTGCGCTGCTGTTGTTGTTGTTGTTGTTGGCAATCATTAACAGAATGCCATTCATTCACTCTCTCCACCTTCCATTGTCGACACCTTTAAGCACAACTGACACTTGTCAAAAGTTAACAACAACAACAACAACGATAAGATAATGTCACGCCCACATGTCGCTTTTAATTGTTCGGGAAGTCCTTTGACTTTACTGACGAAACTGTTAAAAGCAACGATGCATTAAGCGTAACTGATTAATATTGAACACCAAAAAACAGTGCTGGTTAACTGCAAGAAAAAGACTATTTACCTTAAATGTTCGCTAAATTGCAATTAAAATAGCTTTCAAGCTTATTAAAACAAAATTTTTATAATTAGCGACAAGTTTTAATCGAAAACTTTCCCCGTACTCAAGTCACAAGGGCATTCGAAGTTCGGTGAACTCAATTGGCTTCTTTTTTTTTGCTGCTGGCCAAGATTAACGCCAGCCATGCTTGCCACCTTTTGGTCCGAATGATTAATGACAGCGATTTTGTGTTGATGGCCAGTTGAAGTCGCCTTCGTCTCTCTGCCATCCGTGCGCGTCTCGGAAAATCTACTTGTTGGCGCCAGCTGCTAACGATGATAATCATGATAATCAAGATGCAAATGAAGATTACGTTTTTGAGCACTTGAGCTATTTGAAAGACCCTGTACTTTGAAAGTAAGGGTCAACTATATGTTTGTCAAAATTAATAATTCGTGTCAGAGCTCATTACTTACGAGTGTAATTAATTTTTTTAATATTTCTGATCAGTAAACGGCAAACAAATTTGCAAATTGTCTGTGTTTTATTTAAATTTTTAACATGCTTGTCTTAAAAAAATACAGGGTCTCTCATAGTCGTGTTTAATGTCTCTCTTTTATATTTTTTTGTGTGCCTTTACATAAATTAACCAGCGCTATGAGTGCGAAAACTACAAGTGAACAAAACTTAACGAATCTCTGTGAAACTAAACGAAAGCACAAATGGCACTGAGGTCATCGCAAAATCCACAAAGTGAACTCCATGCATAGAATAGGAAGAGCGTGAGTTGGAAAAGATTCACGTGGTTCTCGTTGCATGCTTACTGATTAAAGTCCTTTGAGAGAAAGAATTGAAAAAAATGGAGAAGCAAAAAAAAAGCGTAGCGAAAGCGGCTCATCAATTGTGAGAGTGCGTGTGCATAAAGGAAAAGATTTCGAGTCGAGTTGAGACTGAAACTGAGGCGAGTTAATGCAAAGAGTAGAAGCTTCCATAGCTAACAGTCAAAGCAAAGGCCCTCGGGCAAATTATTGAAGGGAGAGGTGGGGGTCTTGATTCATTGCCGATACCTATACTATAGACGGCGATTGTCACGTGTTGCGACATCTGGCGCCGCGTGGAGGAAGTGATGCAACCAAAGTCATCCTGTCGGTTTGTTTGCGAATTTGTGTGCGCAACGTTTGATTGAAAGGCGCTGCGATATGTACGAGTTACACTCCACACACATGCTCAATACACATACAGATGCACACGGCTCTCTGCCACACATTGCTAAAATTGCCACCGGATTACAAAAAACCGAAGCCCTTTTTGAGTTGTGAAATGTTTGAGGGCTTTTCGCATATTTGGAACACGCGCAATGCACAACAACACAATCCGTCAGTCAGTCAATCAATCATTCACTCAATCATTTAATGTACTGCAAATCATTGACTCGCTTTGTGGACTATAAAATATACTCGAAATTATTGCGCAGACTTGAATTTTGTAGAGGCCGAAGCTACATAAGTGAAATTGATTGCCACGTGTGGCAAGTGTTTCTGATTGTGGCAAAGTGGCAGCAGCATGCATGCGAAAGTATTCACTTGTTAATTTACGGCAATTATTCATTCGAGTTTTTGGAGTTTGAAAACAAAACAGAAATAGTTGACTGGCACTTTAGAGCTGTTTAACGACTTTGTCGACTCTGAAAAATGCTGCCTTAAGTCAGAAAAGTACAGCTTTTCAATTTATGCGCTATTTGCCTTTTAATAATCGCTGTTCCCAGAAGCACTGATTTTTTTGATGCTGCCACATGAGCTGGCCATTTAGCGATAAAGGTGCTATTTGCCACGAAAGTGGCACACTCATAGTTCCTGGACATGCAACGAGCTGCGGCCTTGCGATAAAGTTGACGCTTTATGCGTTGTGAAGCTGTGATGCAACTGCAAATGCAACAGCAGCAAAAACATTTGCCATGTTGCCATTTTGGGGAGTGTAAACTTGCATATTTGCAAAAAAAAAAAAATAGTTTTGACAATAAACTTGACTTTTTCTATTTCGTCTAGCAAAGTGTAAGTTTCACAAACTATACAGGAAAATATATATATTTTCTACTTGCTGATTTACTTGATTTTGTTTTTACCAATATAGCCAATATAACTAAACATTTTTTATAAAAATTTAGTAAAACTTAAGAATTAAGTGTTAAATCCAGTTTTGAGCGATTTTCATACTATTTCAACATTAAAAAATCATTTGCCAATGGCTGTATTTGCCTTTTTATTATGGAATTATTTATGTGCTCCTCACCACAATCAAATTGTTGATGCATTGATTTTTATACTGTTGCGTTTGCCATTTTATGAGATTCTCGTTTTTCAGTTTGCTCACGAAAATCAATTAAAAGAGCTTAGCACACGCGGCGTATACGCAATGTAAACCCATCGTTTGTCTGTATGTATCTTTTTATGTTTCTAGCTGCTGACCTAATTTCCACCATATATTTTTGTACGCCTGTATGTGTGTGTATGTGTGTGCGTACTGCCATATACTGCATTTTGTACAGCATCAAAACAACAATCTCAACAACAACATAAACAACTAAGCGACTTAGTTGAGTAATTTAAATTACCAACACGCGTGTTGCTCATTACTGCCTTATTTCTTCCTTCTCTCTCTCATCCCTCTCCCTTCTCTCTTAGCCCCTTTTGCTCAAGCTTCAAGCCTTTTTGTTGTTGTTTTGAATGAGGTACGACGACTTCTTATTGCTCAATTACCTCTTTAACACGCCCACATTAATAGTAAAAAGTGTTATTATTTAAGTATTAATTATCTTTGCAATTTTAGAGCATTACTGTGGTTTCTGGAACTCATATAGTAGTAAAGCACTCTATTCTTTGGTTTTGAGATTTATTACAGAATAATGAAACTGAGTACCTATTAAATATTACTTATTGCCGAAGACTTACCCCCATCTCCGCAAAGTATTAATTTCATTATTTATTCATTCAATGATATTAAAAGCTAATTACAAAGTTCCACAATTAAATAAAAGGATAATTCTATTCAAGACCCCAAAGTATATTAATATGCGAGAATATTTTTTAAATAATCAAAGATTTAACATTTAAATTTTTATTATTATTTGTATTCACAACTACCTCAAATTCCTATTTCATTGAATTTGGCAAGTCGCCTTCTTTAGGTTTCGTTATTTGTAAAAATGTTTAAGCAATTTATTCAAACGCCTTTTAAAACTGTCTGGACCTTCATTCATTCATGTCATTTGTATTCAAAACTAACTCAATTTATACGCATCGAATATTTCTATGCAATGTTAAAACTTTCATGTAAACGTGGGAATTTAATTAAAAACTTTATGACAGGATGTTCTTGCTGCTGCTCTAATATTTTACAAGAAAAGCAAATTCTTTATTGTCGCATTTTTTTTTTGTTATTTTGTTCGCTTTTTTTGTTTTATTTGAAAACAAGAAATAAATGTTTGGAAAAAGTTCTGTGGCAGACAATTGTGGCTGCCACAAGAGCAACAAATGCCGAAACTTTTCTTATGTAACCAATAATATCAAAATGAAAAGAAGTTGTTGATGTTGCTCTGTTGTTGTTGTCGAATGTTGTTTCTATGTTGTTGTTGTTGTTGCTGTTGTTGATGTTGTAGCTATGATATATTGTCATAAGCGTTGACGAAATGCAAATATAAAAATCACAAGCTGGAAAATCATCTAAAAGCACAAGGAGAAATGAAAACACACAAAACAAAATGTCCGCAAACATGCACACACAGATACTCACACCGATACGCACACAGACACACACACACACACACAGGCACACACAGCTGCGTCTGACAGTGGAGAATCACATGAAAACAACATGTCGCTGACATGTTTAGAGACCGAGAGAGAGAGAGAGAGAGAGGTGGTGAAAAGGGGGAAAGAAACTCACTTTGGACGCTTGAAAAGTTTTTGGCATGCCCGGAAAAACTTTTCACATATTTTACTTACAATTAAATGCAATTGTTCGCTGAGAAAGCAGCGAACGCGGAAATGAAAATGGAAGTGGATGTGGAACTGGAAGTGGAAGTGGATGTGGAGACTCGACAAAGAGACGACCCTGAAACGAAGGTCGCATCACATATACAAAAATACGAATTCGAGTCTATATGTGTTCAAGTATGTTTTAATCCCCCCTTGACTCAGCCTGTGTGTCTTTTAACAAACCCAAAATGAAGTTAGCATTCAGCCACCTGAAAAGGGAGCAAGAGATGAAGAAGAAGAGGGAGAATGGACTATTTGAGGTCGGGTATCTGCGCGGTTGTGTAATAATTTATGATTTTTGCTGCGCACAGCGCGTAAATTATGAAAATCTACTTAAACTTGCGCCAAACTCAAACCGCACGCACCCAGCATAGGATAAAAAGCGAAAGGGAGCACCAGACTGAAGGGAAATGTATATGGAAAGTATGGGTATGAAATGGGATCTCAGCTTCAAGGCAATGGGCTAACGAAGCAAAACAAAAGTCGTAGACTTTTAACGCTTCTTTCGCGTTGTTTTTGCTGCTGTTGTTGTTTCATTTGCTGTGTTGGCATTTTTCTTATCTTTTTGTCATTTTTTATAACAGGGGATAAAAACCACAATTATGATTTGTTTGATGTCTAAAGATAGAAATTGCGACATCTAGTGCTAATTTATAATTTATAATCAGCTTTGTCTAAAGATCAGCAATAAATGAAATTTTAATTGATTGCCAAAAAGACCTAAATGCGAATGTATACCATATATTCTTACAAATTATTCTTTTATTTAATACACTTCGCAATTATGAACTGATTATTTTATATTTATCCACTTTCATGAATATCCTGAGTATCTCAACGTAGAGCACAGCTTCTGCTTTGTAATTCCTTAAGTTAAATTCCCATGTGTTGCATTTGTGCCAGTTGTTTTTATTACACTTCTATTAAGCCTTGAGTTTAGTCCTCACTTGGTATTCAAATCATTTTAATTTATTTTCTTTTCGCCATTTTTACTTCTGTTTATTATAAGCATTAAATCCCCGCTGAACACACATAATTAAAATTTCTCAACTTCAAGAGTGTCTTTTTTTTGTGTTGCGTTTAATTGCGCGTAATTAACTCTAATGAATTTGAATTGTTCATTTGGCCAACATAATTTCATAAGAGACAGCTGTGATATGTGCTCAAAATGGTCCTCTCTTTGTTTGTTTGTTTGTTGTTTTGTTGATGTCCTGTGTTTGCTGTTTGTCGTCAGCTGTCAATGATGTGGTTTGCTTTTGGCCATGTTGCAATTGATGTGTGCAATCATTAATTTATGTGCAATGTCGTCAAACTGCCATAGGGGTAGTAGAATCACTAATTAGGTTAAACAACAACCTCAACAACAGCATCAATCAGTATAATTGTAATTATTCAATTTATTTAAGTATTCAATAATTATTGAATGAAACGTAATAATTAAACAATTTTCAAACTACAGTCAAATTGCAATTTATTAAGCAATTAAGTTGAATTGGATTAACATTTATTGCAATTTAAATCCAGAACAGGTTAATTTTAGCTTATGTTGTGGTTAACCAAGTGTTAATTGCTGTTTTTATTCAACGAAAGTAGACAGTCTTAAATTTATGTGATGATGCTTTTTGGTGGTAAATTAATTGAATGTTTGATTGATTGATATTTGCATGTATCGTATAATTTACAAGCTAACTTCTTAGTAAATAAACTAACTAAACTTGAAGCCACTTTCGTAATACCTTAAAAGGCATTAGCATATCTTCTGCTTATCTTGTTTCCCCTAATGATCTGCGTGGAAGAGACATGCATCAATCATCATCTGCTTTTTATGCAAAGAATAATAAATAAAAACCTTGAATTTTCTCTCACAACAATTCAGGTCAAAAGATGCATAAAACTGTCGGCATAATTCACAAGTTCTAAAGTAGCCTGACTGCGGATTGGCGACCATTTGCAGAAGGGGTTCTGCCAAAATGGAAGCTACGAGGCACGAGGAATTTGGGGGAATTGGGGTTGCATAGCAGACAAAGTACAAGTGCAATTACCAATTAGAAGTTTCAAGTTTTGTGTGTGCAGCGGAAACATTTTCATTGCAATTTCTGATTTATATGCAGTGACAGCAACAGCGAAAGCGAAATAGGAGAGAAGATGGAGAAGAAGACGATATAGACTGTATATGTAAGTGTGGGAGAGGAAATGGGGAGAAAAAGACTCAAATAAATCAAAGAAGCAAGAGCGTAACAAGTTCAGCTTTCTCTTTATTTCAAGAATCTTATAAATTTCAAGTATGCAATAACGGAGCCAAAAGAACAATCAAATTTCAAAGTTAAAAAATGCGAAAAGAAGACAATTGCAATTGTAAATAACATAAGATGAAATCTAATTTGCTGAACATAAAGTTATAAATATTTAGCTGAACTTCAGCTTATTGAAATTATCATCTTATAACGTGTCCATTGTCTATTGAAAGTATTTTTATTTATTCTCACTAATTGCACTTTAAAATTAGGTCCCATGCCAAACTCTGTCAGCATTTCTGTAAAATTGATTAAAAATTCTTCGCCTTCTTCTTAATTTTGTAACTATTTTGTATGTAGATTATTAAATATTTAATATGTAAACAAGCGACCCTACATGCTTTCTCGCCTTCTTCTTTCCTGAAAAGCATGCAAACACTGTTATTATTAAGTAATTTTTTAAGAGACCTGCCCCGCCCCTTGACTCCCCTTTCGAATACCGCCCTGTAACTCTTTGCATTTTGTTGCTCTGCGGTTTTAGACGACATGTCGCATTGTTGTTAACGCAAATTTCCGTGCTGCATGCAACAAGGCAAAAGGAAATCTGCTTCTGCTTGCCCCTTTTGCTTCCTTTTCCTCTTTGCTCTCTCTCTCTCTTTATCTCTCTCTCTTTACCAAAAGAGCTCAACTCTTGTGACTTTTAATATGCAGGCAACCCAAAGCCGTCGTTACCTTAAGCCCCGCTTCCCGTTCCCCCCTTAAGCCTCACTGCTGCATTGTTGTTGCATTAAAATTACATATTTTGTTAGGGGAGCTCTGACGTTGAGTGTTGCTTTGTTTGAAGTGCTACTTGTCCCCTTAAAGTACACACACTTTCCCTTTCCCCCCTTTCCTTTCACTGTAGTTACTCCTTTGCCAGCACTGCAAATTTATGACTCGCTGCTTTCCCCTCGTTTCTCTTCCTGAGAGTCTCCCTACCACTCCTGCTCTTGATTCCTTCCCTGCATCCTTTGCTCAGTCTTTTATTAAAGTTTGCACATTTCGTTCTTCACATGCTCCTCGTTTATGATTTTGTGCTCTCCTTTTATACCCTTACAAAGGACATTCTAATTATATGAAAATGTGAGGAAAATGGCTGAAGAGGTATTCATTCAAGATCCAATATTAGGATATTGATTAATTGTATCTGTATTTATAGGGACCAAACCTTTGCCATAAAATATATTTAAAATGTGGGGAATGCAATTTAAAATACTTTATTAATTATAACTAATATCGAATAACAATTTGGAATGCATGTGAGCCTTTGAGTAAATTTACGAATTTCCAACTCATTTAAGAATGGTTGTGGTTAGAATAGATTTGATAGAGTATTTTTAAATCGGTTATTAGGTGAATGAAGTGTTTATTTTTGTTACTTTTTTCAACTCTGACAATTTTTCATATGCAACGAATTTGCATAAAAAATAAAACAGCAACTGAAGCAGCAGCCACCATGCCGAAAAATTGTTGCGTTGCTATTTTTCTTTATCTGCGTGGCGAGTGTGCGAAAAGTGTGGGAGAAAAGCGGGGGAAAGGGGGTGAAAAGCGGGGCATGGCAGCGGATCTGTTGTTGTTTTACAGCTACGCCTTTTGCCTCATGAAGATATACGAGAACATGCAAATTTTGTGCCAGTTTTTCATATTTTTCCCTCTCTCTCTTTCTCTCTCTCTCTCTCTCTCTCTCTCGCTGACTTTGCGTATGAGTAGCCATAATCATCAACAACCCACTTAACCCCTGCCCCGCATTCTCTTGGCCTATCTGACCCAGCTGCCTCACTGAAGCACTTATTAATCAGTAGCTTTTTGATTGAAATTCTATCAAAAGGAAAGCGAAAGTATATAATAGGTCAAATTTAGAAGGACAGTTAAGGACAGATATGCTTTCCCAGCTGTAAGCTAAATTCCATTTCAAAAAGAGTTGGAAATTAAAATAAAATATATCTTAAGAGGATCGGAGGTGCCTCATTCTAACCGAGTTTCCCTTAAGAGTTCATGCAGAGCAAATGTTGCCAAGAAATAAATTATAATTATATTTTTACAAAAAATTCGTAAAAGTAAGATACTCAAATATTCTAAGGCAACTGAAAATAGCTTTGGCGAATGAAACTGGAAGTGAGAAAAATAAGTCGAAAAATTAAATAGACAACAGTAAATAATTGTCTTTATTTTTTGTTCAACAACTTTACAAAGTTGCACTGAAATTGTTCAGCTCTTTTCCAAAGCAATTCAACAAGCAATGCAGCAACAACATACTTTAAATTGTTTCATTTAAGAGGAGCGTGAAACATCAAGAAGAATTTTAAAGTACAGGGTATACAAAAAATAGAATATACATTTGGCACGCGCTCAAAGTGTAAGTTGGGAATGCATTTCAATGTTGCAGCAAAGTCACTCAACAGCAGCAACAAAAAAATGTTAACAAAGGCCGCGCAAAATATGCAATCGAACCGGGCCACGCCCCCCTGACACACACACACACACTCGCCCTTACACACACAAACACGCCACAGTGGGACCAATAAAAACGTTTTGTTGGCATTAAAATTGGGCTGCCCGCTCAGACAGAGGCCTGTTTGAGTTTTTTATCTGTAGTTGAAAGAGATGGGGATGGTGGGGGAGCAGGGGTAATCGGTGGAGGAGGGGGAGGCGGGGTCCTGCAGATTATCCCTTGGATTATTCTGTGCAGCATGACTGCGTTTTAGTTGCACTTTCTTGAGCACAGAAGACAGCTGCATGCAGGCTCTGCACCAGGATATACGATATTTGCATAAAGTTCGGCGCAGTGTACGCTCACATCATGTATGTGTGTGTGCTTTTGAGTGTGCGTGAGTGTGTTGCCTCCTTCCATGAGTCTGCAACTTAACACTGAGGAAACTTGCTCTTGCATTTCTTTAAAAACTCGGCAACAATAATAGCAACAACAGCAACAGAAAATAAAAAAAATAGGACAAGCATGCGAAAGTTTCCATTGCCTAATTGCAAATGCGTTTGCAAGAACCGAAAAATAATTTCCATAATTTGATTTTATGCAAAGTTTACAACAGTTTACAGCCGAGAAAAGAGACGTGCCAGGGTCATGTTTACGCTGTGTACTTATCGAAAAACATAAAATTAATTAAAAGAAGTAATAATCAAGCCAATTGTGGCTAGACGACTAGCACATACCCTGCTTGAAGATAAACTTCAAACATATCTTGACATACGTACTTATATAGGCAAAGTCAGAGTCAATCTGACATTTCATTAATTTGTATAATATTGATACTGTTTTTAAATCTATTTGAATAACCTATTCATCTTTTCAAATACTAGAATATTAATAAGCATTGCAGTTACATTCTAAATTCGATATATCCGCCCCATTTTCCAAATACAGGGTGTACAAACAGGCTGCCAAAGATACTCACACCATTTACCTTCCCCCTCACACAAATACCAGAGCAGGACTTTTTTCGCTGTTGTTTTAATTGAGTTCATCAACAAATTGTTTTCATAAAACTTCGACTCCTGGGGGGCGACGCCTTTTTTCGCTTCTCTTTCATATACATATCTGTGAGATAAGGGAAGGGCAAAGAGGAAGGGAAGGAGATTGCGGAGGTGTAATACGCTTAGGATGCTGTACGCGTCAGAGCTTAAAAAGAACACAAATTGCCATTGTTGTGTGTGTGTGTCTGTGTTGTGTGTGTTTCTGGTTTGTTCCGCTTTTCCTGTTTTCCGCATTTGCTCTGTCCCTTTTTGTTTTGGGCTTTGTCTCTGTAATCCGATGCGCTTAGTAATTTTCAGCGGTTTTCCACATGGTCACGGCTTAAGCACTCACACAGCGCCCACAAATATGCCACACATCCTTCAAAACCTTGACAACAGTCACAGTCATATATAAAAGAACAAAAACAAAAATGCTTTGAATTATGCGTCTTATAACAATGACAGTGTCAGGCCAACCACATTTAATATATGTGAGATTTTAATAGCTTTTATGTTTTGACATGCAAGTTAAAGGAACCATTCATTAACTTTTTTAATAATTAAGTAAAATTTAAAAGAATTCTCTTAAATAGTGTCTTTAGTTTATGTTTAACCTTAAATGCAGTTTTCCTATCACATTAGTATTCTCTGTTAACTTTACATATATACTATTCCAACTTTTATTTCAAATAGGAAAATTTTAAATTTTGTAATTTTCAACAATTAAAGCTGACTTAAACAGAGTAAAGAGCAAAATCGTAGAGAGTTAACCCTGTACCTTTTGTGTGTCGTAGGTGTAAACTCAATAAGCTATATCAACAAACGGCACTTAAGAGTCAAATCGGCGACTGGGCGGGATAAATATATAAAAAGTAAACCCTTGGCAAATACTCGTTCAAATGCCAGCAACAAAGCAAACGAAGGCAAATGGAAATCCTGTCCGGCAATAAACAAACAATGCTCGCCATGATTATGTGAGTGTGTGTTACGGTGTGTGTGTGTGGGTGTGTGGGTGTGTGTGTGTATGGGTGTGTTGGGGTAAACAGAGGGTCAGTTGCGGTCATCGAGGGCTCGAAGTCGAAGCCGTTGGTCAGTTTGGTGTCAAAACAACAAATTGTTTTATAATGCGCAACCCGCCAGACAAAAGGCAAATACAAAGACAAATACTTAAGCACACAAATACACGCACACACACATACACACACTTATACACACGTGACGTTGTAAAAGGGGCGTTTCATTTGGAGCTCAAACAAAGCCTCAGTTATTGCATTTCAACTCGTGCCCATTTCTAGGCGCGGCGGTCAAAAGTCACAACAATGGGATCCACATTCGACTATTGGCAACGACTATGCTCAGAGTGGTGCAGAGTGGTGCGATGGTGGTGCAGAGGTATTGCGGAAGTGAGAGGCTTTTTTGAGCCATTGTACTATGTTCGAAAGAGCTTTTAAAAGCATTTTTGGGAAGTGCGAGGGCCAACTAATTGTTAGCAGCCGCCCACTCAGACTCGCAATCTGCCTATTTTGGACTTCAACCATTCCAGCTTGAAACCCTAATAAAAAATGGTGCATGTTATGAAATAGTTAAGCGTAAATCTCTCAATGCTTCTTTTTGCACCTGCCGCCTGTCCAAAAATGTTAACCCAAAATGCCTTTGTTTTTTACATGTATGTGTGTGTGCGCACTTTACGACCTTTTGTTCTGCTCTAAAAGCTGTTGCATATTTCACAAAATTAAATAGTTTTTCAACGTGCTCAATTTGACTGGCGGAATCTATTGAAGATGCCCATCAATTACATAGCAATTGTGTGCAGTGTTCTTAATTGCAATTTCAGCTATTGGGGCTTAGCTTTAAATATTTAAATGCTGAAATTATTTAGCTTAATTTGATGAAAATTAAACTGATGCTTTTAGTATTCATTCAATAAAACAATTTGTTTTTCAATTAGTAGACAATTTTGATAATTATGCTTAGAAATTAAATCAAAACAAATTGCAAATTAATTTTTAGTAGATTTGTAAAAAGCCTTCATTGCCTATTTAGTCCCAATTTACAGAAGCTCAATGAGCTCTTTCCATTTAATTTGAATGTGGACTTCTTGGGAATTTTCTAAACAGACGTCAAAGAATTTCTGACTCCACAACTATTCATATTGATAAAACTGAAGTAAAACATAATCAAATAAGAAGTGCAGAACATTTTAAGTGCAATACTTGCATACCATTTGTGTTGTGGATGGGTTTAAGGAATGTGGCAGTGGCATCGTTTTAAAGTGATTATTTATTGAGTTCACACCTCGGCAGTTGTAAATTGGCCTGACTAATGCAATTGAGCGAGCGAGCGACTGTCGAAAACTTGTCTGTTACTTTTGCTTGTGCTCAACGTTTCAACTCGTAAATTGGCATTCATTTGCATTACCGTCGACAGTTATTTGCACATGTGTGCACTTTTTGCTTGGCCGCACGCTTTAGAAAATTGCAGCTACTAAAGCGCTAAAACGTGACACAGGACACGAGTAGAGGGACACTTTGTGAGTAGAGTGAGGAGAGCACGAGGAGAGTTGTATTTTTGTTGAACCCAAGCAAATTCCCAAGTAAATTCGAGTGCAACAAGCTGGCAACGGATAAGGTAAATGCGCCAGCTTCTTAACGAACTCCTCCGCCTCAATGCCGCGCCGACCTTTATTACATATATATTTTATTTCGCTTTACTTGCACTCGAGTGCGCCTTTTACTTAAACGCTTATTGGCTTAGTCAAAATGCAGCTGCAGCTGCCATCGACTCAATAAACGGCATATCCTTATGCAGCTCGAAGAGGCCAAGTTGCCTATAAGCCGCTTTCCTTGGCCATTTCACAGCCATGCGATGTGATGGAATGACAAAGAAGGCGAGAGGAAAAAGCATTCAGATTTAGTCATGTTACTTACTTTTCAAATAAGTTATTTTTTAGCTTAGAGCATTTATACATTTATTTAGACATTAAAATAAACTGTAAGAAGTACAAATTGAAATAATACAAAAGAAAGCAAATAATACAGAAATAAATTATTTTCTTCTATTTTATTATTTTTAAATATTGCTGTTTAAATGGTTTTTTAAATTTATGTAAATTTAACCCAGATGCACTAACATTTTCCAATTTTTGTCTTTACAGGTATGTTAACTGTACTCTCTGTCAAATCAGTGCTAAGCTAAATCAAATCGTAAGTTATCAATTGTATTTATTAATTCCAAATATTGCAAAGTAATGTTTATTACTCTAACTCGAAATGAAATGCTTCAATAATCTCTTTGCCTTTTGGAAATTGCTTTTTACATCGTTAACGTTCAGTCAAAATTACTGCAAAAATGCGCGTTAAGCGTTCATGTGAATCAAACAATAAAGGGCATCACATCATACTATAATACGTTGTGTCATTAAAAGGAGTTTAAAAATCAATCGAGCAAATATTTATGAATGCACTTGCATAAACTGACAACAACCCTGTTAACACTGTCTCTGGGCAGGGGGAGGGGATGAGACAGAGTTACCTGACAATGACGGCGTTGCCATTTACAATTCGCTGTGCAAAACAAACGCAAAATGACAGCCAACAACAAGCGGGAATAACAGCAAACGGGACGCACAAAGTGCGAACGTAGTTAAAGTGTCAAAAACACAAACAGGCAACAACCACGCCCACACACCAACACACCCACGCACCGCCTACTTTCAAGGTGTGTTATTGGCATACCCGTCATTTTCACATTGATTTTTCTATCATATTTTACTTGTACTGTACTTCAAGCTACTGTTAAAGCAACCCTCGCTGGTACAATTGAAACCTCTATGGTTAAACAGTATATCTTTGATATTTGATATACTCGGAATTCTTCGAAATTTTCTTATTTGTTTTTGAATTATAATTCTGTGTATTTGCCCCACTGTGCGCAGCTGCTGTTTCCGTCATGGCCATATTTGTCATAAATATCGAACCAGCTAACTTACCCCCTCACTTTCGCCCACTGAACAGCTGACTGTGTCATTGTTTGGCCCACTTTGTGGGGCGTGGCAGGCACTCAAACAAAAACAAAGTCAAGCGATTGATTTAAATCGCACTTGAAATTATGTATATATTTATAAAGGGTATACTATATATATAAACAATGTAAGTTGCGTGATTGCCGCGAGGCGACATGTGAATTTACGAGTATTTCAATTGGCTGGACGCTTGCTATTCCAGGTGTGTGACAGTCCAAGGGGCGTATGGTCGATGTTGGGCATATGGGGCGTATGCGTGTTTTTAACTTATGAAGACACGAAACGGCATTGTTGTAATTTATGAGTTTCAAGTTTCAAGTGCTGCGGGACGTCTGTTTTTTAGGGGTCAGCTCTTTCGGCCAATTGTTTATGGCCCAAACACACACACGACATAATTTATGTGTATATGTGAATTAAAGTGTGACCAGCTCAATTCAAACCAAAATTGAATTAAAATTGCGAATTACTTAAGCTGTCAAAATATTTACTTGGGTGACTTCGAAAATCTCTTTTTATCAAACAACTTTTGACTACTTTTTTTTACAAGTTTTGTTTGTAGTACGATTTCTGCATTTAATAAGCAACATTTTTTGAGGTCGCATAAACATTTCACATTTCGCAGCTCAAGTGTTTATGGCAAAGTTGCGAAACTTAAGCCAAAACTTGGCAATTTCATCATCAATATCAGCAACTCTGCGTTTGAGTGTCAGGCACTTGGTTATAAAACTTTAAAAGATCTTCGTATAACATGAAAAATGCATACATCAACCCTACTAGACAGTCTAAATACCCTGTAAGTCTCAGCTCTATGCAACATTGAAGAAATCTATCCGTTTAGATTTTAACAAACAATTGCAAGAAGTTGTTACTTTAATTGTCTCGAACATCTCGCAGATATTCCCTTTATTATCTGTCTAACAGGGTATCAGCTGACTGTAAAATTCTCGTTCCTAACATTGTAAAAGGAATTCTAGTGAATGATGCTGTCAAAAATGTTACGCCACTTTGCCAGCAGTTGCAGCGTGGGTCTTCCATCCTGCGCCGAGGATAAAGATGATAATGAGAAGTGGGAAGCAGGAAGTGGGAAACCTTTGCTTACCTAACTTTGCCTTGGCCTGCCAACTGCGTGCTAATAAACTTTTGTAGTGCCCGTAGAAACTAGACAAAGTTCTTGCCTGGCTCACAACGGCTTCTTCTTTTACTGGCTAAAGTGCGGCTTAAGATTTTCATGCCAATCTTGGCTTAGTTAGACGGGGATTACGAGTGTGTCTAAAGAAAAGGGACTTTGATGTACCTTTAAAGTTCTTAGTGCTAATTGCATTCAAAATGCATTTGAAATATTAGAAAAATTGCGATACATATACAGAAAAAGCTGCAATTGAATACAATTGAATAGTACACAATAAAATTATTTCGAATTAGTTTTATTAACTTTATTTGAAATATTTGATAGTCATATCAAAATATATAAATTGATGTAAATGATAATCCGTCTTATACTCGTTGCTTTACTCCAACTCATAACATCAGTTCACTTGAAGTGCAGAAACTCAACCTCAACAAAAGTCTACAAAAGTGTTGTGGAAACTTTGCTTTAGTCAAAAACTTTTAACTCGTTTCATAAAATAGAAAGCTTCGCGAAAGCTTTCGAGGCGCAGGCACACTTATACTGTATAAGCAATTTATAGCAATTCAAATTCGAAAAAAGGATAAAGCTTTGTGTCTTATATTTTGATTGGAATTCTAACTTAGAAAGGTTAACGATTTTCACCATTCAGTATAGAAGATCTAAACTTATGTGGTGTATATTTATACTCAGTGTATAAGAAGCAGTAGGATAAGCAAAGTTTAGCTAAAGATATTTAGTACTTGATTTTTATGCTAAAGTGGACTAGTTTTAATATTTTATAGCAGCAGAACGTATAAAGTCACATATTTGTGCTTTTACTGATACGTGTGAGGAGTTTAATTTCGATGTTAGAATAACTTTAGAGTGATAAAATTTTAAACTAATATTATTTTTTTTTAAACATTATACTAAATATAAAATACTATACTATAAGAGTAGTAGCTCAAGCTTACGTATCTTACTATAAAACCGTAAAATTACTTAGAGTTGTCTTTCGGTTTCATCATAGAATTTATAAGAACAGTACACATACAGCTTATACTACTTGGTCTTCTAACTGTATAAGAGTTTATAAGCAGAAGTTGCAGCTGAAGCTCAAGTTCTTATAATCATAAATTAGATGTAAAAAATTTCTTAGATCTAAACTTTTACAGCTTTTACAATATACCCAAATTTAAAGTTGTACTAAACTGCTTAATGCAAGTTTTCCCAAAGCATTTGAAAATTCGGAAATAAAATGGGAAACAAATGCAAAGGAAAATGTCCCAGCTGCACGACAGTTAAATTTCCCTTGCATTCTAAAAAGCTACTCAAGCTTTTAAGCCATAATTCTAGCCATAAATTTGTATAACACTTTGCGTTCTGCTTTTCCTTAAAACATTCTTTTTGTAAGAAAAATTTTATGATTCTGTTGATGCAGTTCTTAAATTGGAATTAAGCGAATCCCAAACAGCTTAAGCTCTGGAACTTTGATATCTTGGCTTCGTTGTTGGTTTGACTTTGCTTGACTTGGCTAAGGATGCAGTTGAGGGTCGCAGCGGGATTCATTAGAGAAGATTATGAACAGTTTAAAAAGTCATTAAGAATGTGTAAAGGAATAAGCAAACAAGTCGAACCAGCGGAATAGAAACAGTGGCTCCAAGAACAGGAAAGGCAATTGTCTGCCCGTCTGTTAAGTGGCCAAGAGGAGTTGTAACTTGTTAAAAGCTAATGTTAAGCTGCTCAACCGTTTGTATTGTTGTCTGAATGATAGGCGAGGCAGTGCTTCGGAATAAGGTAAACAAAAATGGCAGCAACAACAACAGAAACAACAAACAATAACAACAATGGAAAACCAAACACATTTGTCACTCAATTTTCAATCGGCATTTGATCCTTTGAGCTGCACGTAAATTTGTTTGCTATCAAAATGGAAATGCGACGTCGAAGGGAATCGACTGAATGGAATTACTATCACAATCAAAATCTGATTCAGCATCAGAATCAGTATCCAAATCAGATTCACTATACGAATCGCAATCAAATCATCGGAACAACATGTGCGCTTACATGTGTGTTGTGTGTGTGTGTGTGTGTGTGTGTGTGGAGTCAGAATAACACCTGCCCAATTCACATAGACACACGTATAAAATGAAAAGCTTTTGTGTATGCAGTCAATTGAGTTTTGCCCAAATACGTAGCAAAGATTACACGTTGCAACATGCAAAGCAGCAAATCATTGATTCCAACTGCCAGGCAAAATTTAATATTCCAAATTTAGAAAATCTTTTGCAGGTGTTTTAAAAAACTAATGCCTACTTTTGAGCGCAGAAAACACTTTAACGAAAGTACTCGTATTATCATTCCGTGAGCCAATTATTCAGTCAGTCAGTCAAGCTGACAGCTTATTGGAAAATAATTATAACCATTCGACTGTAAAGGTGAATTAAGCCAGTGATGCATAATGCTCTATGTCCAATTTCAGTTGAAGCTCCGATAATTGTGATTGAAATTTCAATTTCAATATTTAATATTTGCATTTAAAAATCATGAGAATTTGTGAATTAATAATTGCATTATGCATAATTCTTGTATTAATTTCAAATACATTTATATAAATGACATCCCCCAAGTTGCCCCTTTACTCACACTCTTAGTCGTCGTCGTACTTCGCACTTCCTTCCTTTTCTACTCGAGAAAGGGTAGGAAATTACAATTATTAATTACATTTTATGCGTTTTATTGTAAGTTTGATTTATGTGATGGTTGCTTAACTTTAACAATAAGCGATTTAGATGTTTTTCATACTATAATCCGACAATCAAAATGACACATTGTTTATAGAAACTCTTAAGTAATTCAACACTTAAAAAGGGAAAGAAATAACAAATAAATAATCAGAACAAATATTCCCTCAAATGGTTGTTTTTGTAGAGACATTCGAGACAATTAGAAAAGACATTTATTTTTTGGCTTTATAGATAATTTTATGAATACAAGGGTGAAAATTAAGCAATTACATAAAAATCTTTCAATGAAAAATATTAAATTTAAAATAACACAAAATATTTTTAAAGAGTATTCTGTCTTCGATTTACTTAAAGATCACTTATTTTTTCAATTGTTCTCTGACGGTTATATATAAATCATAGATTCTTTGTGTTTTTATCAAAAGCAAGTTCAAGAGAGAGAAAGTAAGCGACAAAGAGTGAGAAATGGTAGTTGAACAATCAGTTACAATAAACATTAATCGGGGACAGGAAACATAAACTGATTTTTAGGGAAGAGAGATGCTTTCATATTTCATATTAATTAATTACAAGAATTTAAGTTAAAAAAGAGAGAATGGGGAAGGTAAAACTTTTCGAGATGCTTGTAATTTTCAATTAAGCAACAATCATGCAGCATGCACAAAGTATACAGAGCAATAATTTAGATGGAGAAATGAACAAAAACAAAACTAACCGAAGCAAAACAAAAAAGAGACAGAGGCAGATAAGTGTCTCCTTGACTGTGTATGTGAATGTTTCTTTGTGCTTTTTGTGAATTTTTCAAAGTTGTTGCAAGAGGCAGTAGCAGATTTTTCAGTTACAGTTGCCTGTCTGCTCCGCCTGTCTGCGCAATTAATTTGCAGCAAAGGCGGACACAAATCAGCTGAGAAACACGAACTGAAGGCAATTGCTGCACTGCCAAGACGCAATTCTCGTTTTGCTTTTTCCTTATTTTTTGTGTCTCCTTCTCCAAGCTGAATACGCATAAATTCACATCCGGCGACAAGATGCTGTAGTCAGTCTAAGAGAGAGATAGAGAGGGAGAAGAGGGGGTTCATGCAGTTTACCTCGCTCATTTCAGCCTGGGCGAAAAGAAATTGTAAACGTTGCAGTTTCTCAGTTTGGCAACATGGCAACTTCCGCTTTAGCGAAACGACACCAAAAACGAAACGAACGAAACGAAACGGAACGGAAATGTGCAAATGAGCACACCATGCATATCTTAAAAAGAGGGGGAGATGTTGTCACTCTTCTGCCCTTACCACTTTGACGGTCCAGTTCCAGTTTCCCAGATTTTCTAGTGCCCAATTTTATTTCTACTGCTTGTCACTGGCACTTTTGTACTTATTGTTGTTGTTGCACCATTTGTGGCAGCCATAAGCGAAGATGACAGCAGCGAGGCAGCAGCTATGCACCCAAGGTTTCACTTGCCGCTTTTGTTTTTGCGCCTAATTGGAAAACTATACACAGACAAATTGCCAGAGTGCTAATGCTGCAACATTGCAGCACAAACAGTTGCTGCCACATTGCCACATGAATATGCAACAGAGAGTGGCATCAAAAATGCTGCTTATAAATTTGCTGTTTATGATTTAATGATTACCGTTGCTGCAATTTCGAACGCGAAATTGAACTTATGAATTCACAAAATCAGCTAAAGTTCAACTTTCGCAATTCGGACTACAATTAGCATAAACGAGTTTCTGTAATTGGAAAGTAGCGAAAACAGCGCTGAAATCGATTTTAAAGGGAAATACACAGTTTGTAACTTTGGTTTAGCATTCCAAAAAAGAAACAAAGCTAATACTAAATTTAAGAGTGTATTTAAATAACAAAAAATTAAACTAGCAACTTGACATTCAATATTTATATAAAATGATTTTCTTCTTCCATTTCATGTTGAACTGTTGAAAACTCTTGTTTTAAATTAAAAGATTTTCAAATCGCTGTATCAATTCCCACACAGCGAACAGAGGAGACCTTAACCCAAATAATAGAAAAGCTGGCACGAAAAAACCACAATGAAATTTCGTTGCTTAGCTATTTCAATTTGTTGCTCATTTGCACGTCACAAACATCCCCTCTAACCCCCTCGAATCCCCTCGAGCACCAAACGCTGACAACCCTGCCAATTGACGCTGCATTGGGCAAACAATTTTGCAGCCACTTTTAAGCCAAATTCGAGTGTGTGTGTGTGTGTGTGTGTGTGTGTGTGTTGTGTTTTGTTTCAATGTGAGCCTTAATTAGATTGCATTTGCGCTCAAAACAAGGAAAACAACAACAAGTAATTGAAATTCTCGCTTGGCAAGGTTATACAACCAAAACATCGACAGATCAAATGCGGCCAAAAATAGAAAGCCAACCTTTCACTTTTTTGGAAAAAAAAACAAAGGCATCAATGTTCAATTCTTAATTCGAAACATTTGTAGAAAAGAGACAAATACAGTGGAATAGAAAAGCAAAATACATACTAACAAGTATCTGAATTTTTTTATGAAAGTTGTATTTAAGTCGAGACACAGATTCAAGATTGTACTTGATGCTGATGAAAAGCTAAACAAAGAAAGTAAAAAAGTTTCTTTAAGTAATTCTTACTGATAATTGCAATTTTTCTACTTTAGCTGTTACAACTACCATCTCTGTCTATCTCGATCTGTCTCTCTTTCTCTCAAGGACTCGCGTACTTGTATTTAAGATTTAAGGACCGCAATCTTAATTTACTTTCTTCCTTTCATTTCTGTTTCTGTCTGTTTCACTGATTTGCTTTTCTGCCGTAATTTTTCATCAAATGCCATTGAAGTCAACCGCAAATGCGAGAAAGCTCACTGCTACACACACACACAATCACACACATACTCAGCATGTGTGTGTATGTGTTTAACGTTGACCGCAAAAAGCGCGTTGAGGCGTCGCGTCGCAGCTAGCAGCGCTGCCAACGTCAGCTGTGATGAATAACAGCAGCGAGTGTGTGGCGTCATTCATCAGGCTGTATAACAGCTCAAGCCCTCAACCCCTCAACCCAACCCTGCCCCTTTCTACCAGGCTCTAGTCCCTACTCGAGGCTTGAGGCATAAATTGAAAAATTCATTACAATTAGTCGACGCCGCTGACCAGGCTTTCCACATTGTCTTTCTGGTTTTCCTCCTTCTCTCGTCGCTTCTAAAATTGTATCTTAAAGGCAATTTTATTTCATTTCAAATCTTGTCAGATATCGTGTAACGAAATCACAACGAGGGCTCTTAAAGGTTTGACATTTGCAGGTGCATTTACATATTTTCTTATAACATAAAATCTCGGGGAAGTACGATTGTCTTATACCCATCAAAATGTCAACTATCTTTCAGTCTGAGAGTCATCGTTCTAATAACACTTTGCAACAACATAAAATTTTGCTAAAAAAAAAAAAAACACTAACATATTTTGTATTATAAGATCGTTTTTGTGATTTATAAAATCTACTCGAGAATGACACAGTTAGTTTTATATTGAAATGAAAACTATTTCATGTATAACTATTTTTTTGCGAATTACTAATAAGTATTTCATTTAAATATTTTAAATACTTTATGAAATGTTTATTAATTTAAATGAAGTTGGCAGAGTATTTAGCCAGTTAATAGCTCTTTAAATTTTGTTCTACGTGTTTTTTTATTGAAATTTGTGCGCTACTTTATTACGAGGCGGCAGCTGTCAGCATTGTGACCTTTATCACACGACGACTCAAGATAAAAATGTTCATTATCATGTCAACTGAGGCGACAGCAGACCCAGCTAACAGACACACACACCCACACACGCAGACACACACACCTATAACTCGTCTCTTATTTTTTCTGTGTCTGCCTTCTAATTGATCGAAGAAATTGGAACGAGGCTCTATCTCTGGCGCCTGGAGAAAATAAAAATGAAAGAAAGTTATCTGAACAATTTTCACGGCAACTTAAAGCCGCTTAGCAGCTACTTAGAAGAAGGTCTCTTTCAGAGAAAGAGAGAAGAGGAGAGGAATTGTATATGGGGTGTTGAAACTTATGCCTGAGTGGGCTTTGGAGTTTGTGGGTGAATCTGGCTGACAGGCCAAAGACCCCGACTACGAACCTGGCCTAAACTTTGCCGACTCAACGTTCATTAAGATGCATTGCATAACAGGTAGGAGAGTAGAGAGTGGACTCTGAGGGGAAAATGGGGATGGGGGAGACCTTGCTGTATGCATTATGTTCTGGTTGCCAGTCTGATAATAACCCAAAGTTTTTCCACGGCTTCAGTTGATTATTATGCGACTGGCAAACTTGGAATTGTTAGTGCGTGTTAAGGATTTTGCATTAATTATCTGCGAGCAGTGGCAAAAAGTTTAATTGAAGTTTCAATTGCATACGCAGCACTACAAACTAATTAAAAATGCAATTAGATGTGCATCTTATTCGTGAAACAGACCAAAATAGGACTCTGCACGGAAATCAATAAACTAACCGAAGAGAGTTGCCGAAGCAGAAACTTAACTGTTGTGGAAAAACAGGCGATCGAATAACGATAAATGTGCCCGGAAAGTTTTTTTTGCCAAGAAATGACATAAAATGGTAAACTACATGTGCCAAAAGTTTGTTCCGACCCGTGAGACATTTTATGACCACGCCCACAACTCCAACCTCAACTTCAACTTGAATCATTCGTCAGGAACTTGACTATGTTTTTGGCTTTTTTTATTAGAAGTATTTTATTTGAGTTCAGTTTAGTTTAGTTTTTTATTGAATTTTGCCAAGAGGTGCAAACAACAAGAAGAATAATAGGAAGACGAACTTATTGATCAATTGACGCTGACGTCAGACCCTTATCAATTTGATTTGAATTTGAGTCAGAGAGTCAGAGACTTTAAACCAAAAGTTTCCTAAGTTCGCGCTAAATTGTTGGTCCATTGTGGCAAAGCTAAACGAGATATTCGTTGCTTGTTGTACGTTCCCATCTCCTTTTTCTCTCTCTCTCTCTCTCTCTCTTTATCTTTCTCCTCTATTCGTAATTCGCATTGTCAACGCGTGCACAATTGAGCTCAAGTGCCAGTCCTTGGTTCTTTTCTCTCGACTTCCTCTTACCACTCAAGTTGAGCTCATAACAAGTTTAAATGTCTTGGAAGGGCGGTCAGTTGCTATTATTGTGCGAAATTGAGAGACTGAGAGATACAGAGAAAGAGAGGGAGAGAGAGTAACAAAACAAAACAAAGTTTGCTCATCCAGCTCCTCGGAGTTTCATTGTGGCTTTCGAAATAAAATACTTTAAGTACGAGAATATCTCTCATACGCACTGTGACACGTTTCAGTAAGGCCACAGAAACTTTGTCAAAAATCAATTATAATTTAATAATACAAAATTATGTAAAAGGCACAACTTTTTTTAGAATAAATTTTTTTATAAAGGCTTACTAGCTTTAAAATATAGGATTTGTGAATTGGAGGTATGCTCGTTGATAAAATTCTAGATATTATAAGATTACATTTCAAACTGCCAATTTCCTTCTTTTATTCCTCAAAGGATTTGCGATTTAATTTCTTCTATGCGTTTCGCTGAGAAGTTAAAATGAAGCTCAACATTGCAGAGCATTTCTTCACTATTATTATCTATTATTATCATACTTATTATTATGAAGCGAACAACGCTTATTGTCCTTGCCCTGTCAGCAGCTAGACAATGCCAAGAGTGCAATTGCGTCAACTCCCAACTGACAACTCCGCCTTCCGCCAACCCCCCCGCCGTCAAACGCTATTACCATTATTTTATCAGACGCCCACTTGGCTTTAGTTTAGCTTTTGCTTGCCGACTTCATCTTCTGGTTCTCAGATATTTATATATATATTTTGTGGTCATAATTTATAAAAAAAATTAAGAGAAAATGACAGACAAGCTGTACAGCTGTGCCTGTGTATGTGTGTGTGAGCAAGTTAACAGTTAATTTAATTTTCAACTGAGTGAAGAATCGGAGCATGATCGAAACTAAATGAATCTAAACTAAACATTGCCTTTAAATTAAGAAAAGGCCTTATCTAAGAGAACAGAATTGTGTACATACTCGTAGTTGTATATACTTTTATTTTATTTGGTTCAGTTTGGCTGCTCTTGCCTCTGATTTCGAGCCTTAATTTCGTACCGGCACACTTATTGCCAATGGCAAAGCTAAATGTAAAGGTAAAGGCAAAGGAAAAGGTGGGTGAATCATGGATAAAGTGTGTGGGTAGTAATAGCTAAAATGAGGTCAGCCTAAGACAACAGCAAACAGAATCAGAATCGAAGTCGAAATCAGCAACAAAAACTGAATCAGAGTCCGAGTCCGAGTCCGAGTCCGATTCAAGTCCTGCTGCATCAGCACAAAAATGAAAACAACAATATGACAGCAGCTTGTGCAATTGAAAGAAATAAGCCAAAAAACAAGCACTGGCAACCATCTCAAAAAACAAATGAACTAAGAGCTGAACACGTAAGGTAAACACAGCAGCTTACAGCTGGCGGACACTGTAATATGATTTCTTTTTTGCTGCAATTGAATCTTTCTTTCTCTCTCTATCTCTTATTCTGTCTCTGTCTCGTTGGGCAGCTAAACATTTAACAGCTTAACTTTTGTGGCCAGCCAAGTGCAATTAATCAGTGGCACGTGCCACGCCCAGCGTCCCCAAATCCCTCTATCGTTTGCACGCGCACAAATTATGGGCAACATGGACAACGACAACGACAACGACAACAGCAACTTGGACAGCGACAACAGCAACTATTTGGCCAGCAACAAAGACAACCAACAGCCAACAACCAACAGCAGCAATATAGCAACAAATTGTGGCGATAAAAATACGAGTTGCCACTTGCAACGTGTTGCCAGATTGTTGACGTGACTTTTTCCGTTTGGTTTGGCCTTCAGTTTGGTTTTTATCGTTGCCTGTTGTAACTGCAACAATGCGGCAACTATTTTGATATTTTCTGTTAAATGCTCGGAGTTTTTTCTCGCCCTTCGCAAATTACTTCAACAAACTAAACTTAATTATGACAATAATGATGATGATGAGAATGCTCATGATGTTGATGTTGCCTATGATGATGTTAACTTTTGTTCGTCTCGTTGATGCTTTTTTATATTATTTATTTGGACATGTCTGATGTGAACACTGGTTTAAATGACAGGAAATTGTGTGCAACACTTGCGACATTTTGCAAAAGTAATTAAGTGCGACAGAGAAAGGGAGAAAGTGAAAAAATGTGATTTCATTTCGATTACAATTGCACTCAATGCGAACGTTTTATCAGGAATGCTTTATGAGTGTGATATGTAACGTAAAATATAATTATACAAAGGCAAATACAAAAAATAACGTACAAGTAGAAGAGAGACTGAGCTAGATGGAGTGAGAGTGAGAGGGATGGAGCATTTGAAAGTGTTATCAGCTGGCTTGACAAGTTCTAACTAGTAAATTTAGAACCTCGTCTTTTATTGCCAACAACAAATGTATCGATAACACTTACTAAAAGTATTACTATTTAAATTCCCCTCTGACTTAAATATCGCATTTAACGCATCAACAATTTTCGCACATGTCACCAAATTTCATGTTATTTGACACTTTGTCCTTGTCTTTATCAAATTTCGTTTAGTTATTGCACATTTGTCTTGCGGCTGTTTATTTTAGCTACATCACAGGCTGTTTCCTTCTCCCCTTAGAAATGTATTTTCTTAATTAAAATCGAGAAGTTTCTTGTTTTGACAGCAGTCGATTTTTGTGTCGAAACTCTGATGCTTTGGTTAAAATATTTTCCGGATCTTGAATTGAATTTACAGATAGATAGAGACATATAAAATTTACTTGTCATAGTCTCCATCAGCTCCTTGAACTGAACAGAACATTTTAATTACATTTTATATTTAACAATTTCTTTTACATTCAGTTGATTACGAATTGTATGTAAGTTCTTGTTCTCTTATACTGTTAAAAATTGTTAAATTATAAAAACAAATTGTGTTTTTGTGTTGTGATAAGTTCTGCGCTTGACAAACGAACAATAAGCTGTTCTCTGATACCCTATAAACAGACAATAGAAGTGGTATATGGGTTTGATGTTTTCTACATTTTCTCAGAAGTTCTAATTTTCCAACCTAAAATTTTGACATCTTTATTAACCTACATTCTAAATTTTTTACATTAAATTTTATTTTTCTAATTTTAAATTCGACAGCTTCAAACGCAGAGTATCAACAAATCTATCACTTGTTATTTAACTAATGCCTATTGAAATCAGATTTTAATTTCATAAAACACATTTAATCAAAAAAAAAAAAAAAAAGAAATTACAGCAATTTTTATTTAATTAAAAATGAAAAAAATCACAATCTTCTGAATTACGAGTATTTTTCTGAGAATGCTTGAAATGTTAACAAAGCGTTGAAATTAACTCGCACTTTACGTAAGCTGATGATGTAGGGGTCGGGACAAATCACAACAAAGGTGCCACATTTGACAATAGAAATGTGAGAAGGGGAGAAAAAGAGAGAGAGAGTGGTAGGGACAAAGAAAGAAAGCGAGAGGGAACAGTAGGGAGCGAGGGTGTGGCTAACAAAATGCTTTGTAATCAGCTTAAGCTAGAGATTGAATGATTTTCGGGTTTTGGCGTTCGTAACCTGACTTGTTATATATGACATTGCATACTTTTCGGAGGGTCGTTTCCCCTTTTATATTTTGGGGTTGCGTGTTGAGTAATCTGTGGCGCTTATATAAACACTTTGATTTCCTGAAACGACGACACGTGTGACCATTTTTCCAAATTAACCCATTTGTCAGACGCGACTTTTGTCAGGTGTGACCAGCTGCTGTTGTGTTTGTGTATTGTTTGCTTGCACTTGAGCAGTTGGCCTCGTCTGTAATCAACATTAGAATCGAGTAATTTCACGCCTGGACGACAGTCGAGTGTCGACTCTCGACTCTCGACTGTTGATGTCTAATGTCTCAAATGCATTTAATTAACTTTAATTTGTTTTAATTAAAACTTGAAAATGGCGTTGCGCTGCCGCTGCTCATTAAGTGACTTGCCCAAAATAGCAACGTTAACGAGATGCCCTCACAGAGAAAGAGACAGAAAACAAGTGAGTGAGAGAGAGAGAGAGACAGATAGAGTAAGAGCACATACACATGCAACTGTTGGCCATGTGCTAAGTCTGCATAATCCTAAACAACGCAAACAGCAACAATGCTAAAAAAAATAGAAACATAAAATATTGTAAAATGGAGCCCGGTTGCATTTTAATTACATTTGCATAAGACGCAGCTTATCTGAGCAGCGACAGCATCAGAGGCAGAGAGAAACAGAGAGAGAGAGAGATAGAGACAGAGAAAGAGATGAGAGCAGCGGCATTTACATCTCTCGATATATTTTGCATATTTAAGCAATGTTTGCCGTTAAGTGCAATAAGTCAAATGGAGACACGAGTACTAAGTAAATATGTAAACTCTAACATTACGAGCTACTTTAAGCAGCAAAAAAAAACGAGTGAAGGAGAAAAGATAAAAAAGATGCTTTTAGCAGGAAGAGACAGAAATGCAAAGAAAATATTACAAGAAATATTTAAGTTTTTTTGTTCCTTTTATATTAAGCATTCTCTAATGAAGCAAAGAGAAAAAATTAGAAGGAGGCAGTTTGGAAAAGAGAAACGCGGCAAAATAGATTATTATGAATTATAAATAAAAAGAGAATTAGAAAATATTATTTGATTAAGTATATTAACATTTAAGGATCAAGTCAACACTTAATTTCAGCATAAAAGTTATAAAACATACATAACCTTATTTAAATATTATTGTAGTACGAAATATAATTAAATTTAATTCGAAACTAATTTTTTTTACGCTTTCACATTTCTTTGCAGGTAACTAATTGAACATGGCCCAACTAAATTCTGGCCAACAGATGCAGCAATGCTGTGGTTTTCAGTCAGGTTGGTTGGTACTTTGAACGCCCCTGCTGGGTTCAAGCCCTAGCCCAGGTCGAGGTAAAACTTTAATTACTTTGGCGCTAAAGTTCAGCGCACTTAACTTTGTGCAATCCACAGAAACTTTAAGCCTCTTACCAAATACGATTACCAAAGCGCAAAGCGAAACCTGAGCAAATTTAAGCCAAAACTTTAGCATTTTTTTTTTTTGACCTGACTTATTTATTTTCCTTTTTCTGTACTTGGGTCAATAAAACAAAATGAAAACTGCAAACGAGGCGATAGGCAAATAGTGTGGGTGAAAAAATGAGACTAACAGAATTTGGCAAAGAGGAAAGAAGAAAAACAAATGCATGGCTAAAATTCATATGCAACACACAAAGATAGTGAGAAGATTTGTAGACTGACCGCAAAAAAGAGTGTGCAAAAAAGAATGAGAAACGAAACAACAACAAATCAAAAGTCAACTGCGTAACCCAACACAAAGTGGAACATGCATTTAGTCCCCCAAAAAAAAGTAATGCAACACTTTAGTTCGACCTGTGAAAACATGGTCAAATGGCATTGTGGTCATTGAATATGGATTCACCTTGTTTTCACGCTTTCCGCTTGGCTGTCGGAAAAACTGTCCGCACAATGCATAGAAAATTCATGGCAATATTTGTATCTCTCTCTGTCTCACTCGATTTTCATTTCCGTCTCGTAAAAATCTCTTTTCAAATAGTTTTTGACAACACAAAATTTCGGGTGCACAAATAATTTTTGCATTGAATTCAAATTTGGAGAAATAGAAAATTCAATATCACATCCTATGCAAATTCATGCACTGATAAGCTGCGATTCCGTTTTAGCATTTGTGAACTCAAATCAAAAAGGATAGCACAACAATAGTTTCTCTCTCTATCGCTCTCTCTCTCTCTCTCTCTCTCTCTCATTCTTTCTCTCAATTTCCAACTTTAGTTTTCCAATGAATTAACTAAAAAGAGCTTAGAGTGAAAAAACTAAGAGAAACTTTTAAACTCACTTTAATCTTTAAAACTTGTCTTTTTCTTGATTAAAAATAAAATATAATAGAATTTTATTTTAATAAATTTTCTGATCAACCGAAATGATTAAAAGCCAATTAATAGAGTACTCCTGTAAAATAACTGCAATGGCTTTTCTACACTATCATCTTCTGCACTAACATCTGATGACTTGGACTTGTTTTGATTTCAATGCCACACATAAGTTGACCAGATTCACAGCTGCCACGTATATTGAATCACTATCCATTAAATCAATATAAGAGTCGGTTGAAATACGACTTCGGTGCACATTAAATGCAATTTAATGCTTTAGCTGTTGACAAAAACATTGTCACACTCTTTGTCCTGGCCAGGGAAGTGTGTGTGTGTGCACAGACGTATATTGTAAAATAGGAGTAGAAATAGGAGCATAAACAATATTTATAGTTATCCCTCGTAACGTAACCACAACAACAACGACAACAAGAACAACAACAACTTGAATGTCTGGGAAGAATTCCACTTTCTCCATCCAAGCTAACGACTATGAATTTTGTGGTCATAAAAGGCAAACATTGTGGCCGCATCTGTTGTTGTTATATGCGTAGTTTTCCAGTTTTCCTAGTTGCCGTTAACGTTGATGTTGATGTTGATGTTACAGGGTGTCCCAGCCAGGCAGCTATTTTATGTATGTACATAGTACGTATATTGGCAACTTCATTTGCGCCCCATTCGATCAGCATGTGAAGCACATTTCAATGGTTTTTATAGCCTTCAGGCTAAGCACATCAATCAAATGGCCAAATATTATTGACAAAACATGCGCCTATCCTGATTTGATTTCCACTACATGTTTCTTTTTTTTTTGCTCTCGCATAAAATTTCCCATGAAATTTAATGACAAAGCAGAAAAACTTGCAATAAATTTAACCTCAAACACAGAGTCAGGGGCGTGCCGCCGCAAACTAGGCTACAATTTTAATGCCAACTTAACGAAAATGTCCAGAGAGATAGGGAAAGAGAGAGAGAGAGAGAGAGAGAAGAGATTCGGACGCTGCGTAATAGTTTGATAAATTGCGCTAAAAAATTGATTGATGCTTCAAGTTGGAGTCCTTGCCACACCATCAGCTCGGCAACAGCATTCGTGCGGCACTGTTGCAAGCAGGAGTCCGAGTCGTGTCTGTTTTCAATATAAATAAGCGCAAATTGCGCCTGTGTCACTGACGGTCATCATGTCTATAAGTCAAGTTGGTCTCGTCTACGCGTCAGAGCATAAATCAATGTAATTAATGCGAATTTAGCAAATGCCTTTGCAACAACAACAACAATAGCAACAACAACAACTCGACGACTACCTAATGGCATTTCGAGTACAATAATTATTCACTTTTGTTTCTCTCATTCACACGAACTCTCTTTCGCTGTCTCACTCTCTCACTCTCGCACTCACTGCTGTTGTTTTTAGGCTTCTCTATCATTATTTACACACATTGCCTGGCAGACGGAGGCCGTCAAGGTCGTCCAGAAACTTTCACATTGCAGCAGACAGACAACGAAAGAAATAAAAAAGAAAGCGATTTATATAATTTATATAAATAGCATTCTTATTTCTCTCGGTACTACTCGTTGATGCTCATTAACTATACTAATGTGTGAATTTTCTTTTCTAGTTATAATTTGTATATTTTTAAATTATTAAAGAATTGAATACTTGTGTGCCCCAAGATATTGATATTCGAGCAAGGAGTGAAAATTTGTAACTTTAACCCTAACTAGCATTGACATTTCCTTCAAGTATCTCTTTGCCTCCATCTTCCTGTTTCTCTGACTCACTCTCTGCCTCTCTCTCACTATGATGAAAGCTGTCCACACAAGCCTCAATCCGCAAATAGTTGCAAGTAAAATAAGTTTACCTTGAGGCCATCTCCCCTTTTTGGCCAGGTCAGTTCATTTAGGCGGCTGTCAATGGAAACGCCGAAACTTTTCTGCGTTGAAAGATACAATTTAATGCTTGAGTGCCACGAGATGCGGCACAAAACTCACTGCCCCCTCGGTTGCCACACAAAGGGGGGACTCTTGGCAGTAAATCTGTCATGCCAGGCACGCGTAATGTTAGTTGGGCTACAAGTTGTGGCAAGTTTGGGGCAGGTTCAAGCTGCTACCTGCTGTTACCTTCTAATGGATAGTGCAACCAATCAATGCGTAAGCGTTCAACATATGCCAACTCTCAACTTGCCAGCACTCGCTCAATATGTTTACACAGCAGAGGAGAATAGGAAACCAGAGGGGGGAAATGAAGGAGAAGCTATTAAAAGTTTGCTCAAAGTTTCGCACATAATTTAAACTATGACATAGAGGCCGCAACTTCCTCTTCCTTGTCTCCATTCCCTCTACATGATTAGTCAGAAGTAGTGTTTCTTTTTGGCCAGTAACAGCTGCTCTGCGGAATGATATAGCACTCTATAGCTTCCGATATCGGTAGCAAAGAATTTAGGTGACAGGCCAGCTGAAGGTGTCAATTGATTCAGCAAGTTTTCTTAATAAATTTACTTCGACTTTGTCGAACTTCTATTGCCTAGCCAAGTGACCGAACACTGCCAAAACAATACTCGTCCATTTATTATGCTCGACTTCTGTTGCTGCAACAGTTGCAAGTTGTACAAGTCGTAGTCATGCCCCATAAACAAGTCAACTGCAAGAGTGTCCTTAGGATTACACACAGCACTACACATTTCTGTCCGTAACCCACAAAATTATGAGCATTTGCAAAATGTGCAACAGCAGCAGAAACAACACAGAGACATATTGATTGTGTAATTCAAAGTAGTCGAAAACAAACATACCCTGTGAATAATGTAATTTAAAAGTTTAGCCAAATATCAACAGAACTTTCTTGGTCATTACAAAGATAAATTTTATGAAATTAGTTCAATTAACTCATTTTATTCTACAAACAACATTAAATGATCTTTAAGTTAACGAAAAAACCTATCAACTGATAAGTAATGGTTTCTCCTAAAAACTCAACTGAATGTCATTTAATTACAGAATTGTCTTATTATGATTATACAAATGTTTCGCACTTCTAACTTTTGTTATACCCTCTTAGCCCAATTGCAAAGAGAGAGCATCAAATTGGCTGCATTTCTCGCCTAACTATGCAAATTTCAACATGTTGTCCAGATAGAAGAGCTTGTCCAATTGCTCTGGGGGTCTCTGAGCCAGAGAAAAGCGAAACAACTTGCACTTGAGAATTAACAATGCATCGATTTTAAATTTTACAGCAATTTAAAGTTGATCATTTGGAAGTTTTGCGACTCACGTTCGCTGTCATAAATCTTATGGATTACTAAGGTAATTTATCATACACCTGGCTTGGTTGCTACACTTTTTTATGTATTTTTAAGGCCATTAGCAATTAATTTGTTGATATGCCGAAAATGTTGGCTTGATAAATTATCCAATGTTGCGTACGTGACAAAAATGTTGTGGTTGATTTTCCATTAGTAGCTCAGCTGGTGTATCCTTGTCGTCCTGTCAATTGATTTAAATGGCTTTGAAGCTGTCGCTGGCACATAAACTAATTAAAACTGTACGTTGACTTTACTCTCTCTCTCACTCTCTTTCTCTGCTTTTGTGCGAGGGGAAACAGTTAACAATTTGTCTTCTTCGAAGTTGAGAAGATGAGAGTTGGAAGATGGAAGAGAGGAGGAGGCGTCACTAAAAAGTTTAATTTAACAAAAAAGGAAACGAAAACAAAACTAAACTAAAGAACAGAAAACCAAATACGAAAAACGCTTGACTTTGCAGTTTGATAGTTTTCACTAATTGCCAACCGCAGGAATGCGAGACAACTGGCAACGAGAATTCCGAATTGAGATAGGAGACAAATAGACAGAAGAATTCAATGTTTGCATTGTGACGTCACTTGGTTTTAAATGTTTCAAATGGGAAAACCACAAAACCGCAAACATGACAATCATATACATGGCAAGCAAAATAGAAAATGAACCGATAAGAATAATTGAGAGGCTGTGGAAAAGGGGGCAGAGAGAGGGAGTAAGATATGCGAGAAACCGCAACAACTTTGTTGCACCTCGCATGTGGCATAAACAGCTGTCGGACAGATGCAGAGCCTTTTCTCTGGCCGCAATCATAAAAAATCAACGAAGCAGCCAAGCGACAAATGCATTTCAACAATTTTTACGACCAGAGTGAAAAGGACATTGAGAAGTAGACAGTGAGAGCGAGAGAGAGAGAGAGAGACACACACACAACCACATAACAGCAGAGCACAGCAAAGGACAGTTTTAAGAATTGCAATAAAACATTTGCAACAATTTAGATGCCATTACAGTTGCTGTTGCAAGTATTGTTACTATTGTTGTTGTTATTGCTGCTGCAGCAGCTGCAACTAACCAGCTCTATACACACATTTTTGATATCTACTTGGACATGCAGTTAGCTGACTTTATGACCAGCCAACATTAAGCGCCATTAATGGCCAGCAACATTTCCGTTTCCGTTACCCAACCGAGTCAAGCGATTCGTGTTGTGATTTCACCCCCACACACACAATGTGTAAGAGTGTGTGTGTGTGTGTTTAAGTGTGTGTATGCCAGGTTCAATTACACAAAAAATAGAGCGAAAGAAACTCTTCCTTTATCGAGGCCAAGTCACCAATTAGTTCTTAAAGAGAATCCCAAACGACTGCGCAACAAAGAAGAATTTCAACTCTCTTAAATTTCATACAAGTTTCTGAGAGAATTTATTTCGTTCGTTAAATATCATTCCAAATTCATTCAAGTGCAAAACTTGACGATAAACTTTGTTGAACGTTCTGAAAATTGACAAAATGAGCTATAAACAAGTCCTTATTTAAATGCTCTAACAGCTGCTGTTAACAGACGTTACGGAGTGCGTAGAACATTATGAATAACATAAACATAAATCTGTTCAATCGAACAAGAATTAATTTATGTAAACGTATCTAACTGTCAATTAGACGTAGCAAAGTTTAATTTTAATGTTATACTCAACTAAAGTGACAAATTACTTAGATTTAACAGATTTTTTTAAAAGACTTTACAAAGTGAGTATAACAGTGCAAGTGTAAGCAAATAGCATTGACTGTTAGCTTAATGAAGCCTTAGTGCTGACAGATTAAGAAATTTAGTCAATGGCTGAATAAATAAAATTTATACTCTGGAAACTGAGGAGTTATTTGATGATAAAATTTCTCCATCATATTTAAATAGTTTAACATGCAACTGAGCAAATGCCATTAAATGTCAGCGTTAAAAGTGCTGACCATATTTAGAAAGGGTATAAAACGTGTCACACACAATGTGTTCTTGGAGTGGGATCAAAATTGTTAAAGAAAGCGTGCAAAAAATATGGCTTCTGCGATTTTGATGTGGGTGTGATTGCAATATGTATGTATATATATATATATATATGATATTGTATGTGAATTCACATGAATTTGGTGACTGGTGAAAGGAGTGAAACGATATTGAGGCAAGGGCTGACTGTGTATGGCAATGTGCAGCAAAGCGTGGCAACTCTATGAGTTGACTGAGCAAATGGAACACTATTTATTTGGGAAGCCACACACACACATACACACATATATTTCTCCCTCTTTCTCGCACAGCTGTGACAGATTTTTATGGGAGCTAAGTAAGTGATAAAGTTGACTTTGATTTCGCCTCTCGCTCAGGCTTGACTCTCATTTAGCCACGCCCCCTCTTAGACATCCCCCGTCAAGTGCTTGCAGTCAAGTGCAGCGAGCCAAATTGCTTCAATGTCAATTTTTATGGCTGCACAAAAGACTTTGTCATTGTGCCTGATATCTAGAGTTTTCGATTTGTTGCCAATGCATTGGCCAAATATTAGATAGGTACAGCTTATGCAAGGCCATTCCGATTATCACGACAGTTCTTCTTTTACTTTCATTGCAGTGCATCTCCCACTTTACAAACTAACGCTTACTTAGGGTATCTTCTACAATCGAGCTGCCATAAATCTGATCCTAGATAAACACATAAATTATGTGCTTTTATCTTTTGCTCTACTTCACTTATATTTTCCTTTCTCTTTTTGCCGGCATCTCTTAAATTATTTCTATATGATATTCGATAGAATTCCACACGCTTATGTGTTAAACATTTCGAGGCATATGCACAAATTTGCAACAAATAATCGCACCTGTATCATCGTGTAACATGCAGCATTAAAAATGCATAGCTTAAACGTCAACTTTTAATAAATATGACAACCAGCTGTAGCTTTACCTACCGCAAAAAGCAATGCAAATATATACACATAACTATGTATACATATGTATATAAATTTACGTAGTCTGTACATAAATAAATTGAATTTTGATGTAATAAAGTCAAGGGAAAAATGTTGTGAGGATTTAATGAAAAATATGCATGAGAGTCAGGCGCAAAGGAAAACGAATAAAATGTGTGAAAATAATAAGTGAGAGCGTTGCAGAGCGCTCGAGTATGCTCGACTATGAGGTACCCTAGAGTCAAGACTGACTTCAAAGGTGATTGATTTATAGGATTGAAATAATGAGTCAAAGTGTTAGATGACCAACTAATAATATTTCTTATAAATACAATTTTGCTGAATGAAAAACACGAAATCAGATCTAAGAATGCAAGAATATGAAAGATTATTCTGTTACAAATTGACCTCCGTATATAACCTCCTCTTCATTACTTAACAGTGGGTATTGTAAAAATTAAACATGACATATTGTATATACACATTTAAAAGAAAATTGCATAACCAGTTAATGCTAAAGCAGTGACGTTGGGAGGGGGGAGAGAGCCCTTTAGTTAAAAAGCAGACAGAGGGTGAATTGCAGGCTTTAAGTGCTGCCAATTATTGATATCAAGTTTTCTCTTTTAGCATAAATTGTTTCGTTAAGAGGAAGTTGAGGACTCGTTAAGTTATCCAACTGGAGATTAGCACAGACTAAACAGCTCCACCTATATAATATATTCTGTGTTTATGGCAATTGGAAGTGCATGCAAGGATGTGTGTTTATTTATTTATTATCATTTATGTGGGCTCTGAAATTGCCAAGTTTTAATTAAAATGTCGTCGACAGAACTCAGTCAGGTTGGCAATTAGCAATGTCTTGCCATAAATTTCATTCACAGAATTGGCTCAAGCATTTGCATCAAAACACACACACACAGGGAGATAAACAAACCCTCTGATATCATATCACACATACGCCAAGTGCGCCCAGATGCAGTCAGAGAGTTGTCAACCTGCTAACTAAATGTGCATAATTTTCGCTAGATAAGACGCCAGCAAATGCAAATTATAATCCAAAACACGCACTTGAAAGGGACAGTCACACGTGCATAGAGAGTGACAGAGATATGGAGTGCGAGAATGAGAGAAAGATACTGAAATTTAAGTAAATTGATAAACAGACATTTTCTGCCCTGAAGTAAATGCACACGTGGTTTAGTTGTGAACCATTTTGGGGAGGCAAAAGTTAGTTGTTGTTAAACCTTGACACATGTGCAACAAATGTGTGTGCCACAAAAGCAAATTTTCGGGGGGAAATCTTTTGCTTGGTCAACTTGATGTGAAATTTATTTAATTAAAGCAATCCTGTTGTCCTTGTTGAGGTTCTTGTTATTGCAACAATTATAAATGATTTATGTAATTTACTTGTAACTCGACACTGTCTGCGATAAAATAAGTCTCACTCTCTCTTTCTCTCTATCTCTCTCTCTCTCTATCTCTCTCACACACACAATTTCTTCTATCTGTATCTCTGACCTGAGTTGTTTGTACTGTTCTTGCTCTACAACTGTGCCCTAGAAGCAGTCACTTGTATGACTGCTTGGCTTTCTTGTTTAGTTGCTTATTGAATTATGAGTGCCTCAGCTGAGCAGTTGAATGTGGCTACGAATATCCATTTGGTATTCATGCATTCATTCAAAGCTAAAATGGGTATTAGGCAATCTGTGCATCTGAGTGTTAAATGCATATGATATTTTAGGATTTTACTGGAAGTAGCCATTGTGAGTTAATATAGAGATTTTAAGTCTATTTTCTGTTATATATTCAATTTATCTGAGTGTAATACTTTGTTTGAAATCGTAACTTACTCTGAAATGACAAAACTTTAAGACGATTGCTTTGTCAACAATATTATTTATAATATAAAAATATATTCTGGATATTTTAAATGCAAAAAACATTTTTAAAACATATATATACATACATATTACCCATTACAAAAGAATATTCTTGCTGCTATCATTTAGAGTTGGGCACGCAGTGGCTCCAGGAGCCAGCGGCTGCTCACAACTTAACTTCTGACTATTTGACGCCGTTTTGTTGTAGTTTTTGCAGCGTCCCGAATTCAGATTTCATGCCCACCGCCGATTTAGAGGCCAAACCAAGTTGTATTCGTTTCATAACAGCCCTCATATTTTAAATGTTAGTTGTTTTTGATTCTTGCTTTATAAATACAATTGAAAGTTGTCAAAGTCACATCATCACTTGGCACTAGGACTTTTCCTAGTCAAAAAGACAAATGAAAAGACAACTATTTAATATGCAAAACGCGTCAATTTCCGCCACGCAACTAGAAAAGTCACCAAAATAAAAACATAATAAAAGAAAAAAAGAGAAGCAATAGATTGTCGTCACGAATAACAGACGTCGAATTGTTGTGGCTTTGTCAGTAAACTTTTTGTGCTTGGTATAGAATATTTCATTCAATCATGAGTCTAGAGTACGTGATAATTGCATACTTTTCGCACAGTTCGCAGTCACATTCAAAGTGCCAACCAGAGTTGAAAATACTTTTAAATTTTGGGAAGACAAATAATGAAATGATTATTCTTATTCTTTTCTGTAAACAGTCACAAAATTCATACGCATTGGCATTGCTGATAAGAACGATAATCCGCCCTATTTCGACAAATCGCTTTACGAGGCGGAAGTGGATGAGAACGAGGACATACAGCACACAGTGTTAACAGTGACAGCCAAGGATCACGATGAGTGTAAGTACAATATATTTTTGCACATACTCATATTTGCATGGCACTTCTTCTGCTATTTTGGCCATGTGTGTAATACGAATTGCTAACAATTATTTTCCAGCCTCACGTATTCGCTATGAAATCACCAGCGGCAACATTGGCGGCGCTTTTGCGGTTAAAAACATGACGGGTGCCATTTATGTGGCCGGCGCTTTGGACTACGAGACGCGACGCAGGGTAAGTTGGGCGTGGCACTTTCGCACCGCCCCCCAGATTTTCTCCTTCTTTTTCAGCACGACAACAACAACGGGCTGTTGTTACAGCCCTCATTGTATTTATGATATAATCGCAATGGTTCAGTCGACTGTGAAATTTGTTTATCTCAAATTCAAGTTTCAACTGCGGAATAATGTCAACTGTTAAACATTTATCTGTATTGAAAGTAAAACCAGTGAAAGTGTTATAAACTCAAAGATGCGAGATTTAACTGTTATATTCAATTGACAAACGCTTCTTAAACTATGCAATGAAAGAAAACTTTCATTGATTGGTTTTCAACTCGCAAGCATTAAAATAAAAGCAAAGCTTTTGCAATCAAGTTAGCAATTCAATATGTAACCCGATATCTCGGTGGCTATAAAATTCATTAAGAAACTGTATGGCAAGTGCATTTTCTTCTGAATTTCATTACATACAAAATCAGAACACAGCATAGCGCGCACACCGCGAGGCTAGTTAAATATTTAACAGTTCAAACAAGTTTAGTTACACGCTGTGGTCAAAAAGTCGGAGAGAGAATGAATGGAATGAACGAGGAGAAAGTTGGTAAAAACATTAATTGAATTTCAATATCGAACAATTGGGTAAAATGTGAAGTCAGTCATCAGTTCACTTGAAGGACTTTAATTAAATTCAGTTTCATAACAATACCAATACATAGGCAAATATTTGAGTTTGAATTGCAGGCATGAAAATTGAATTTAATAATTTATTGCATGACATTTAATTTGTCGTACAGTATGAGCTGCGTTTGGCCGCTTCCGATAATTTGAAGGAGAACTATACAACGGTCATAATACATGTCAAGGATGTTAATGACAATCCCCCGGTGTTCGAGAGGCCCACATATCGCACTCAAATTACTGAAGAGGATGATCGTAATTTGCCCAAACGTGTGCTGCAGGTCATTAAATCAATGAAATTAGTCAAAAACTTGATTTAATTAGATGCAATGATTTTTATTGATTCTATTTTTTGTTAATGTTTTTTTTTGTAGCGCTTTTCCATGTTCTTTGCATATGTATATCAAGCATACGACACGTTGTCCCCAAGCCATTGAAATCCCTTATCTTAGATTTTATTGCATGTCAGTTTTGCTTGAGATTTTATTGCACAATTAGTTTGGTCAGTTTCAAAACGAGCTTGAATTTATTTTTATTTATTAATTTGCTCAAATATTTTTTTTTAAATCAAATTGTTAGAGCATAAAATCAATAGTTGTTTAAATTAATGTCAAATCAATTGAGTTGGTACTAAGTAAATATTTATTTCAAATATATACATTACTTTAAGGCTTAAATACTTTACACACTTATCGCATATTACACTTTTTTTGTCACATAATGCAAGCACTTTCGTTAATCGCAAGGGGTTTTATCATTTTTTCACAATGACCATTCAAAGTTGACGTTTTTCAACCCTTCGGTTGAAAAAAAATCATATTTAAAAGCAGCAGCATATTGTTTATATTTTTACTTTGTAAAAGATTTAATTGATCCAATGACATGATTTATATGTAAAAAATATTTTCACATATTAATCATATAAAAAGAATCACTTGAATTTTTAACACTTTATGAAATGGAAATGCATAAAAAGTGCATTAAAATGTTATTTAAAAAAAACGAAGGAAATTAAAAAATTAAAATATATCGATTAATCACTAGGCACGCACTGGCAATTACTGTTGGTCGGTCACCAAGTCAATAAAAAGTGATTAAATTAAATAATTCAAATACCATTATGAATTATTGAATAAGTTTATTAAAGTAAACTAGCAAAATGTTTGGCAAACAATTAAAGAATTCGCTTAAAATAGGCATACAATCCAAACATAAACACATTTGTGAAATATTGTGTCACTATAAATTTATTTATGTATTTTCAAATCGACTTTTTTGTTTAACTGTATACAATATTTTTAGTTTATAAATAATTTATACGTATGTTTTTTGTGATTAAAATTTATTCTTGATTGTCTTTTTTCTTTCTATCTCGTTCTTATTTTGTTTTCGGTTATTCTGCATTCTCCCGTACTTTATATAATTTATGGCTTTATTTATTGTTTACGCACGGCCCCAACAACAATTTTTGCTGTTGTTGTTGCTATTGTTGTAATTTTGTGGGCGCATTCAGTATGAACTGAAATTGGTCGCCTCGGATAGTTTGAATGAGAATCAAACAACAATCGTCATAAGCGTACGCGACGTCAACGATCTTCCTCCAGTCTTCCCACAAACATTGTACGAGCGCTCCCTCAACGAGGAAATGGCCACGCCCTTCACCATCATGCAGGTCGCTATTATACATACATAAAATATATCTCTATATATTATGTACATATCACAATTAATTTAACATGACATCAACAGAAAAAAAGAACAATTAAAACCTCATCGTAATCATTTCTCTTCTCTGTCGCTCACATGTAAATTATAATTAAACTACAATAACAACAATTAAGTTTAAGATGTATAATTATATTTAATTAAAGTACGGATAATTGAAAGGAAATATCATCGGCTAATGTACTTCTACGAGTTACATACATATTTTTATTAAGACCGTTTTCAATTTCAATTTCAATTATTTTTTACATTTGCTTTTATTTATGTACATGATTCTAGTAATGAATTGCATGTAACACCAACACATTTACATACCCACACACTCTCTTCCTACTAATTAAATTCAATGGGTTATTTAATTTTAATGCGACATATTCCTGTGCTTAAAAACTTTTAATGACTTTGTATTTGTGGTTTCATTCGCTTGCGGTTAAGTTCAGTTTGGTATGTAGCTTCTGTTAACTAACTAATTAAAGTAAGCCCAAGGAGCTTTACAATTTCACAATATTTAATAGTCATTAAAAAAATTAGTATTTGTGAATGAAAATACATATTAAATCCAAATTACTAATAGGCAACGTATACTGAGATTTGTAAACCTAAATCGTATTTGCATGCATTTAATTTTGCTTTGATTAGTATTTGTTATCGTTCTAATTTATTTATTGAATATTTAACTAATATTTCAATTATTTTCATTGCATTTAAACTGCACCGTAATGGAATAGGTCACCGCCACGGATGGTGACAAGGACCGTCCACAGAATATTGTGTATTTCCTTACCGGCCAAGGCATTGATCCAGACAATCCAGCCAATAGCAAGTTCGACATTAATCGTACAACAGGTGAAATATTTGTGCTTAAGGTGAGTGACAACAACAACATCAATGCAAAAATAATTAAAATATCAATAATTACTCGCTCTTAAAATAAAATAACACAACAGACACTGCAATTTAAACATTTTAACTGTCAGCAACCGCAACGAATGTCGCATATAATAAATAAACAAATTTAAATTGGGTATAAATAATCAAGATTAATATTCTCAACTTTCAAATACCCGATATGAAATGATGAACAAAGCTTACGATTATTTATAGTCATTTTGAAATCTTTTTTCATACTTAATTTGAAACAGAAACATAAACCAAGAGCTTTATTAAGGAAGACCTATCTACTGGACAGTTCAAGCCTACTTTTTCAGCCATTTACTGTTTACAGGGTATCGAAAAGCATTTAAAAAACACAACTGACCATACATCTCGGCACAGATGTTGTGGCCAATGGTAAATAAAAATGATTGTGAAATACGAGCGCTGATTAAGCTCCATGAATGCACACTTATACTCAGTCTGCGGCCCGCTTCCGAATACCGCAATCCAACCCCCTTCAGCCCCCCATTAACGACTTCTCCCTCCTGCTGCAATTCCGGCGTAAATGCAAAAGTGCGAAACTCATTATTTAACACTTAAGTTTGGGCTTCGAATTGTGGGCGGTTTTCCGGACACGCCTTTGACTCAGTGCTACTGTTTTCATTGATTTATGCAGGTTCTGAGATGGTTGACCATGTTTTTATTAATTGAAAAACTTCAAGTGCGGTAGTTACTAATAAAGACTCTGCAAGTCAATTAAGTGAAAAGTTTTGTAGGTAAAATTGACTGTTAAGTAAATTAATTCGTAAATGTGCAATGTGCAATTTGTTTTTTTTTTTTTTAATAAAATTAATATGCTTTTCGTAGGTAAAAAATATTTCAAAAATTTAATGTAAAAATTACAGCCTCAGCAATGAAATGAACTGTGCATGGAGTATAAAAAAGTTCTCATAATTTAGTAAAATCCTAACAAAAATATTCTACAACTGGAAACTAAATTTATGATTCTTGTTTATCCCTACAACTGTTATGTTAACAGTATGTTAACTACTCTCAAAACCTTCTACTATTTTAAATGAATTCCAATTGTTGTTGAACGTACGTTTTAAAAACCATGTAAAAACTGTGGAGCCAAATGAATTTAAATGAAATTCCCATGTAAAGCTATAAAAAGAGAATGAAAAATGCCAGCCAAAATAAAAAAAAATATTTTTCACAAATTCTGTCCATTAAGTGAAATAATTTCGCAACTAAAAACGGAGCAACTTTTGTGGTAACGTAATAATGTTGTTCGAGTCCCAAATGGACAACAATAGAAGAACAGAAAAAAAGGGGGAAAACTGTAATGAAAAACCAATGTTCAAATGAAAATGAAGAATCCCCTTCACGCACACACATATATATACCCCGAAAGACAGACGGTCAGACAGGCAGGGAGACATGCATATAGTTAAACTAATCCCTTAAATTGAATATGTCATAACAATGCTGTCAAATTTGTCATGCAAATTAAAGCGATGACGACGCATGAGGATTTTTTTCATTATTATTATTATTCTTTTTTATTTTTTTTGACGAGTATGTTATATATACATTTTTTTTCTGCTTTCATTTTTTACGGCTAATCCAATGTCAGCGCTATGAAAAGCTGTTGTTATCGTTGTATTTGTTACGTGCGACTGAGGTTGTCATGCCAAGGGGTTGGGATATGAAATGTGTGCAGGATTTACAGGACAGGACAGGTTTGGGTTTGGGTTTGGGTTTTGGGGTTGAGGATAAGATTGGCATAACAACATCAGGCAAAAGATACAAAGTGCTGATTAAAATCGCTTTTTCACTGCGCTCTTGTTATTATAAAGGTGAGCTCCCCAGGTGAAGGTAAGGATTGGGTTGATTTCGGTTTGGGTTGGGCTTGAAACGAGGCTGGAGCTTCGCATCACTCAAGCTGCGCCTCTGTATGCATATCAAAGTCAAAATCAGGAGGGAACAGGACAGACGACCCACAGGTTCAGCACAGCTGGGCTGCATTGTGAGTGGATAATTTCACAGAGCTACAACGGAGGGTTTTCCCAGGATTTCACTCAGTTTCACCTGTGGCGGGAGTTTTCCACTGATGTTAATCGGTTTTGCGGTTATGACAGCTAAAATTACACAATAGCCAGAGTTACGCACACACACACACACACACATGTCCTTTTCAACATTTACAACGTACTTAACTCCCTCTCTCTCTCTCTGTGTATGCTATCTCTTTCGTGCAGCCGCTGGATCGCGATCAACCGAATGGACGGCCACAGTGGCGCTTCACAGTATTCGCCCAGGATGAGGGTGGTGAGGGCCTTGTGGGCTACGCGGATGTCCAGGTCAATCTGAAGGACATCAACGACAACGCCCCCATCTTCCCCCAGGGCGTCTACTTTGGCAATGTGACGGAAAATGGCACCGCCGGCATGGTGGTTATGACCATGACCGCCGTGGACTACGACGATCCCAACGAGGGCTCAAATGCCCGACTGGTCTACTCCATCGAGAAGAACGTCATCGAGGAGGAGACGGGCTCGCCCATCTTTGAAATAGAACCCGATACGGGCGTGATTAAGACCGCTGTTTGCTGTTTGGATCGGGAGCGTACGCCGGATTATTCGATACAGGTGGTGGCCATGGATGGCGGGGGGTTAAAGGGCACGGGCACGGCGTCTATACGTGTCAAGGATATTAATGACATGCCGCCGCAGTTCACCAAGGACGAATGGTTCACGGAGGTGGACGAGACCGATGGCACCGCCCTGCCCGAAATGCCCATATTGACAGTGACCGTTCACGACGAGGACGAGACGAACAAGTTCCAGTACAAAGTGATCGATAACAGCGGCTATGGCGCCGATAAATTCACAATGGTGCGAAACAACGATGGAACGGGATCCCTGAAGATTGTCCAGCCATTGGACTACGAGGATCAACTGCAGAGCAACGGCTTCCGGTTCCGCATTCAGGTGAATGACAAGGGCGAGGACAACGATAACGATAAATACCATGTGGCATACTCCTGGGTCGTCGTCAAGCTGCGCGACATCAACGACAACAAGCCGCACTTTGAGCGCGCCAACGTCGAGGTCTCTGTCTTCGAGGACACCAAGGTGGGCACCGAGCTGGAGAGATTCAAGGCCACAGACCCCGATCAGGGCGGCAAGAGTAAGGTCTCCTACTCCATCGATCGCTCGTCGGATCGTCAGCGTCAGTTTGCCATCAATCAGAACGGTTCCGTCACAATACAGCGTTCGCTCGATCGAGAAGTTGTGCCCCGACATCAGGTCAAAATCCTGGCCATTGACGACGGCTCACCGCCCAAGACAGCGACGGCTACGCTGACGGTCATCGTGCAGGACATCAACGACAATGCGCCCAAGTTCCTTAAGGACTACAGACCCGTCTTGCCCGAGCATGTGCCGCCACGTAAAGTCGTCGAGATTCTGGCCACCGATGACGATGATCGCTCCAAGAGCAATGGACCTCCATTCCAGTTCCGTTTGGATCCCAGCGCTGATGATATTATTCGTGCCTCCTTCAAGGTCGAACAGGATCAAAGTGAGTACAGTGGAAATGCTTGAAAAACGGGAAAGGTTTGAGGGTTGTCAAGTATTAAGTTTAAGTAATTTTATACTCTACCTTTGTATGAGGAAAACTTATTGTAAGTAACCCTTATCGAGTAGCAGATTTTACAGAGTATATTATTCTTTTAATTTGTTCTATTTAATATTTTTAGGGGAAATTTCTTTAAATCTTTAAAGACTGTCTCTTTTTGGTGGCATTAACAAAATAGATAATAATTCATATTGAGACTTCATTATACACCTAATATTTTGACAGGTTTTAAATATTTAGAGTCAATATTTAAACAAAGCACAAGCATAAAATGTCCTGCTATAATCGTTAGCAATGAAATGTGCAAAAAGCAATAGAACAAACAGATAACGAAACATGCTAAAATGTCAGCTAAAGAATGAGAGATTCGAGATCGAATTTAGATTCGAATTCGAATGCGATTTCTCGTTGTGTGGCAACGCCAACAAAAGCATAAAAATGCAATTACCTTCGAATAGCCCAAAATGAATAGTCGGACATGAAAACGGAAATAGTAAACCGCAGTCCAAGCACACAACATGAAAATTTAAGTCAAAAAAAATATATAAGCAAGACCAGAGATACACACACACACACACACACACAGTACACACACATGTCTGCAACTGGTTAGCTTCCAGTCAAGAATAAAATGGCAAATGCACAAGTTTTCAATTAAATTACCCAAACGAGGAGTCTCGGGAATCAGCAGGAATCGTCCGGCAAGTAAAGCCAACTACATATAGTTTTTGGCCCAAAAGAACTTTACATGCAGTCCATGCAACTGTCTATGTGAGCAAGGTGTGTGTGTGTGTGTGCAGTGTGTGTGTGTGGTGTGTGTTTCTGAAGTGTGGGTGGCAATCCAATTTTGATGCGCCACAGGGAGTCAAAAAGTTTACGCCTGTGGTCTGACTTTCTTTCTGCCCCTCTCATATTCTCTCTCTCTCTCTCTCGCTCTCTCTCTCTCTCTCTCTCTCTCTCTCGCTCTCCTTCTGTCTCTGTACACCTTGTCTCTGCTCTTATTTGCATACAATTTGCCTAAAAACACACCATGGAGTGTCTTTAAAAATACATTTGAAATGTGTAGCGAACGCAGTTGGAATGTCCCTGGGAGGCAAGTGATGTGTGTGGTGAGCAGGATTAGTACTGCCATTTGTTGTGTGTGTATCTGTGTGTGTGTGTGTGTGTGTGTGGTGTTAGCACTTGTTGGCTCAAAGGAGTAATTACAACAAATGGGCACAAGCTGGTCGACAAGGCAACTCAAGTTGCCACTGCAATCAGCCGGAAACATGTTGGCTAATAAAGGTGCTTAGTTTTTTGGGGTTTCCATTGTAACAGTTATATGTTGCATGCTTTCGCCTCATCTTGCCCAGTTAACTCGAAAATGCTTTTAAAAGCTCAGCAACAAAGATAAATTTTTGTCATTAGATTACATTGCTGTAATTTTTAAACTACACACTACAGTGCCACAGAAAAGTCAATTGACTTGTGTATGTAAATATGAAGATATGCAGGAAGTGCTTTACATAGTTTAATTAATTAGTTAATAAAGCTCAACAGTGAATTATGAAATTTGTTCAATATTCCAGAGACTTTTTAGTTGAGAACAATAAATATGAAAGTTGAGAAATGTTCTGTAAGGAAGCTAAATCCTTAAATTATAACCAGCACTTTATTTACTGACTCCATAATTCGTTTACCCATTGTTAACAACAGAGGGCGCCAACGGAGATGGCATGGCTGTGATATCCTCACTGCGATCCTTCGATCGAGAGCAACAGAAGGAGTACATGATACCGATTGTGATCAAGGACCACGGCTCTCCAGCCATGACGGGCACCAGCACATTGACCGTGATCATTGGCGATGTGAACGACAATAAGATGCAGCCAGGATCCAAGGACATCTTTGTGTACAACTATCAGGGACAATCGCCAGACACGCCCATTGGCAGGGTCTACGTCTACGACCTGGATGACTGGGACCTGCCCGACAAGAAGTTCTACTGGGAGGCACAGGAGCATCCGCGCTTCAAGCTGGACGAGGACTCCGGCATGGTCACCATGAGAGCGGGCACACGGGAGGGCCGTTATCACCTGCGCTTCAAGGTCTACGACCGGAAGCACACACAGACGGATGTCCCGGCGAATGTGACGGTCATGGTGCGCGAGATTCCCCACGAGGCCGTCATCAACTCGGGATCTGTGCGACTCTCTGGCATTTCCGACGAGGACTTCATTCGGGTGTGGAACTATCGCACCCAGAGTCTGAGTCGCTCCAAGCTGGATCGCTTCCGGGACAAGTTGGCGGATCTGCTGAACACGGAGCGCGAGAATGTGGACATCTTCAGTGTGCAGTTGAAGAGACGGAATCCCCCGTTGACCGATGTCCGATTCTCGGCCCATGGTTCGCCGTACTACAAACCCGTCCGACTCAACGGGATTGTGCTGATGCATCGCGAGGAGATCGAGAAGGATGTGGGCATCAACATCACGATGGTGGGCATCGACGAGTGTCTCTACGAGAACCAAATGTGCGAGGGCAGCTGCACAAACGCCCTCGAGATCAGTTCCCTGCCCTACATGGTCAACGCCAATAAGACGGCCCTGGTCGGAGTCAGAGTCGACACCTTGGCGGACTGCACTTGTGGTGCCAGGAACTTCACCAAACCGGAGTCGTGCCGCACCACACCCTGCCACAACGGCGGACGCTGTGTGGACACTCGCTTCGGACCCCATTGCTCCTGCCCCGTGGGCTACACGGGTCCCCGTTGCCAGCAGACGACCCGCAGCTTCCGGGGCAATGGATGGGCCTGGTATCCGCCTCTGGAGATGTGCGACGAGTCGCATTTGAGTCTGGAGTTCATCACCCGCAAGCCGGATGGACTGATCATCTACAATGGTCCCATTGTGCCTCCGGAGCGCGACGAGATGCTCATCTCGGACTTTGTGGCCCTCGAACTGGAACGCGGCTATCCGCGACTCCTGATTGACTTTGGCTCCGGCACCTTGGAGTTGCGGGTGAAGACCAAGAAGACGCTGGACGACGGCGAGTGGCATCGCATCGATTTGTTCTGGGACACGGAGAATGTGCGCATGGTGGTGGACTTTTGCAAGTCGGCAGAGATCAGCGAAATGGAGGACGGAACGCCGCCAGAGTTTGACGACATGTCGTGCCAGGCGAGAGGACAGATTCCGCCCTTCAACGAGTATCTCAATGTGAACGCGCCCCTCCAGGTGGGAGGTCTCTACAGGGAGCAGTTTGACCAGTCCCTGTACTTCTGGCAGTATATGCCCACGACCAAGGGATTCGACGGCTGCATCCGGAACCTCGTGCACAACTCCAAGCTCTATGACCTGGCCCATCCTGGACTGTCCCGCAACAGCGTCGCCGGCTGTCCGCAGACGGAGGAGGTCTGCGCCCAGACGGAGGCCACAGCCCGCTGCTGGGAGCACGGCAATTGCGTCGGCTCCCTCTCCGAGGCCCGTTGCCACTGCCGACCCGGCTGGACGGGACCCGCCTGCAACATACCCACTGTGCCCACCACCTTCAAGGCCCAGAGCTACGTCAAGTACGCGCTGAGCTTCGAGCCCGACCGGTTTAGCACCCAGGTGCAGCTGCGTTTCAGGACCCGCGAGGAGCACGGCGAACTCTTCCGAGTTAGCGATCAGCACAACCGGGAGTACGGCATACTGGAGATCAAGGATGCCCGTCTGCACTTCCGCTACAATCTCAACTCGCTGCGCACCGAGGAGAAGGATCTGTGGCTCAACTCGGTGGCCGTCAACGACGGACAGTGGCATGTGGTGCGCATCAATCGCTACGGCTCGGCGGCAACCCTGGAGCTGGACGGCGGCGAGGGCAGACGCTACAACGAGACGTTCGAGTTCGTCGGCCACCAGTGGCTGCTGGTGGACAAGCAGGAGGGAGTCTACGCCGGAGGCAAGGCCGAGTACACGGGTGTGCGCACCTTCGAGGTCTATGCGGACTATCAGAAGAGCTGTCTCGACGACATACGGTGCGTATACTTAACTACCTACACTCTCAATTTATCGTTTACTATTTCATTATTATTAATTTAAAATGAGATCACTCAATTCATTTATATAAATATTTACTTGATTTTTTAGTTTCTTTCTTTACTTGCATCTAATTTGATTGCTTCTTTCTCCCATCCCTCCACAGTTTGGAGGGCAAACACTTGCCCCTGCCCCCGGCCATGAATGGCACCCAATGGGGTCAGGCGACCATGGCGCGTAATTTGGAAAAGGGCTGCCCTTCGAATAAACCCTGCTCGAATGTCATTTGTCCCGATCCCTTCGAGTGTGTCGATCTCTGGAATGTCTATGAGTGCACGTAAGTTTCCCCAGAATTCTCGTCTTTTCAAACATTTTCAGCATTCACATTTGCATTGCCTTTTCGTTGCTCATGAATGAAAAAGTTATACAAAAAAAACACAAAGAAATTGAAAAATCGGACTGACTATAAACACAATAAACTACACTTTAATAAACAATGAACATACAGGAAATCAAGCATACGCCACGTGTTACAGCAAAACGTTTCTACCAAAAAAAAAAACAATCCCGAAAATCTATTGGCGTTAAACATACATTGGGCTTAATCAATTTAGGTTGTGCCAGAAATATAACACAAGAACCAAAATAAAATAAAACAAATGGAGACAAAGAGAGTTGAGCTTATGCTACGTCAATCAATTGACGTTGTTAGCCTGGTCCAAAGTCTGGCGTCGTCGGGACACTCGCAAGTTAGTCAGTAAACGTTGCGTGACAAATCAATCGGATTAAGTCGCAGCTCGACCTGTGATATGTCTCCCTCTCTCTCTCTATCTAACAAATTCACGCTTGCACTGGCTTTCACACACACATAACACACACACACACACTTACACAGAGCTCTTCACGCGTGACGTTCTTCTTCTTAGTTGGCTTTCAGGCTTACACGCTTTTTTAGCCACCAACAAACAAACAAAGCAGTCGACTTACAATTGGCGGACAAACAATTGGCCCATCTGTTATTGTTTAACTAACATGCATTTGCTGTTTACATACATATATTCACAAATCACTCACAACTCATCATTCACAATCACGACTCTTGTAATAAATGTTAATCTGAACTGATTTTGCTGACTGATGAACTGATCAACTGATGCAACTGATCAACTGTTGTTCAGTTGCGGCGAGGGACGCATCATGTCGCCCGATTCAAAGGGCTGCATGGATCGCAACGAGTGCCTCGATTTGCCCTGCATGAACGGTGCCACATGCATCAATTTAGAGCCGCGTCTGCGCTACCGTTGCATTTGCCCCGACGGCTTCTGGGGCGAGAGCTGTGAGCTGGTGCAGGAGGGTCAGACCCTTAAGCTGAGCATGGGCGCCTTAGCCGCCATACTCGTTTGCCTGCTGATCATACTGAGTGAGCAATTCAAATCCACACCACAATCGAAAAAAATCAAAACTGTATTCTATATGCAACAACAACAGCTCGTATATAAATATACTCGTATAGTTTATATATTTATTATATTTTATTAGCTGTAAATTGAAAATCATTCATGCAAATATGACCAAAACAATTCATGGCAAATCATTTGAGTTTTCATTTTCCCTCATCGCAATTGTTTTATTTGTTTTGCGCCAATAGAAACTTATTTAGCCATGCCATATCTTGCCATATCATGCCATATCATGCCATATCATACCATATCATACCATATCATACCACCTTACCATTCTCCATACCACTCATTCATATTATATGTCAAATGCACAAATCCAATCATTCAGCTTGCACATGCCTCGATTCATTCATAAAATGAATCACAGCTCACTGAATTTGCAAATTCAAAAAAATAGTAAATCACATAAAGCACAAAAAACTATTATTTTTGTGTTATTTATCAGCTTTTTGATTCTTAGTTGATGATATTTATATTTTACATATATCTTTATCTACATATTTTCGAAAAAAAATGTGTTGTGCATTCGCTCTCTTACTTTTAACTTTGTACTTTACTCTTTGTCTATGGCACATTTTCCATTTTTCCCGTCAATTCAATGTTCAATTCATAGCTGTCTTTGTGTATAAATGTTTGATATTAAACTATGTAAATTAACTATGACAATGCTTTTGACAACTGAAAGGTATGTACTTAGCTTCATATTAACTAGCAATTTTTAAAATATATTAAAATACATATATTAAATTAGCTAAAAATTAAATACACAAAAATCACATTAACTTGATTTATTATTCTGAAAAAAACATCTCTTGAATCAGTGTTTAATATACAAGGTTGCAAGAGTTTCAATTGAAAAAGAAACTACTCAAAAACTTGTCGTATTCTATGCAAGTGAAGTCTGCAGCCTTGAAAATTAAAAGGAACAGCAATTTTAATAGCTCTAACAACATATCAAGCATCAAGGTCTAAACGTTGCGTAAAACAAAACCACTTTTCAGTTGCACATACGAGTACATAAGTAACTCACCTGTCACGCCCCTAAAAAAACACACACACACATGCACACACTCACACATCGATGCACTTGGATGTAGTTAAGCATGGAGCCCTGAAGAGCTCAAATGCCTTCAGGTAAGATAATAAATGTGCAGTCAAAGATACAAGTTGCCCATCAGGACGAAAGGCAAGTCAAGGCAAGGCCAAAACTTGGGACTTGGCAATGGCAGATTTAAGCTTTGCCATTTCGAGAAATCACAGTGCAACGCAAGAAAGAAAAAAGAAAGAGCTAGAGGTAAAAGAGAAGAAGTCAGAGGAAGTCACAAGTTGGGAATTGGAGTTGGAGTTGAAGTTGGTTTTCGGCTTTCGGCTTTTGGTTTTCGGTTTTTGGTAGACAGCTCTAAGGAGACCTGCCACTTCCACTTTTCGTTGGCCCGCGAGGATTTCCTTTCGTTTCGTCTATTTTTGGCCAATTTTCTATTAAATACAACTTGAAAGCATTTTCCGCTGCGCAGAGCATACATTACACATGCATTCATCTTCTCAGTGTTTGCACATTTGTAGGTAAATAATGTTCAAAGCACAAGAAAAAAGCCGAAGAGAAGCAAATTGTTTTCTGCCAACTTTAAGTAAAACTTAATGACGTAAAATATGGCAAAGTTAAGAAGTAGAAAGCGGTGCAGAAATAAAGAGCATTATCAAGTACCCACTCTCGATCAGCTTAAACTACGCACTTGGGAGCAATCATAGTAAAGAAAGCAAAAGAGCAAATGAAATAGAAGGAAAACTATGCGAACTTTTCATTTGTTCTTGGTTTTTTTTTTCTTATTTTTTTGTCTGCTTCAAAACTGCCGCTGATTTAGTGTGAAAGTTTTTGTGCTGTCCGTTTGCTTTGTGCTGCTGCCACTGGCCGCTGTGCGGCGCTTTTGTGCGATTTGTTAGCTCGGCTTGGTCAAAAGTATTTGGCAAAGTCTCTGGCATTTGCCAATAATCGTCAATATATCAGTCAAGTGTCTTATGTCTGCATTTGAAAAGTATTCAAAAGGAATTGTCTGTTGACTTTTCTTCCAATGCAAAAATAGGAAGGAGAACGGCGAAACAACAAGCAAACTTGCCATTTTTATCATTATTTTTGCATTTTCCCTACCAAAAATATGAGCAGCAAAGTGGAAAATGAAGTGAATTTGAAAATAAAAGACAGAAAAGCCCTCGAAAAAAAGATTGAAAAGTATAACTACGACAAAGTTTTTGGATGAGCAACAACTCCGAGCTTTGTAATAATCTCAGCTTGAGAGGGATAGGGAGTAATGGGGGAGGGGGGGGGAAAGAGAGGCAGAAACTTTGCTGTGTTTCGCCTGAAAGAGCACACTAATAGCTTTTCAAGATCCAAAGAGAATCTCAGCGAAGGTCACATAGATTTCCACTTCGAGGGGCACCTGCAAAACATGTCAATTCCCACCGCATGTGCAGGCAAACTAATCAAAACAAACTTACAGAAGTGTCAAAGGCATTCAAATGCCAAAAATAAAAAAAACAACAGAATAGCAATGCAGTTGGCCAAAAGAAAGGGCCAAAAACTTTATTCAATTCAACAACAATTGCATCATAATCATAACAATAAAACAACAACAACAACAAACACAACAATTGCATAGAGGAAGCAACTGCAACTATAAAAAATACAAAAACAAAAGTGGACTCAAGTTACATGTTTCCAAAGTGGGAGTAAAAGTTCAAGTTATGGGCGTGGCGTTTGTAGTGTGTTTTATATCCAAGCAAATGCATAAAGTTTGTCAGAGCAAAAGAAAAACCCTAAACTGCCAAACTGTGCAAAAGGGAAATGTGTGCAACAACAACAACAACAACAACAACAGCCACAACAACGAATAACCGAACATTTCATTTTATAAGACTTTTCGACAGTTTTTACACACACTCTTAAGCACACACATACACACGCATATGCATACGAGTAACATTTGCAGTGAGCAAAAGGAAAAGCAAAGTTTCAGTTACAGTTTCATAACGACGCGTATAACAAAAATGTAGAACGAACAAAGCAAAGCAAGCGTATCACAGATACATCTATACACACAGATACATCTACACACATACAGCTATGGTCATGTAAAAAAGATTCAAGAAAAAATATTCACTTTCAATATATCTTATAATATATGATTTGTCCTTGATTTTTCCAATCAATTAATATTATAGAAAATTCTATTCAACTTTTGTTAAACTATTTTTAAATAAATAATTGAAGTGAATAAAACTTTTTTTGTGTTATTTGTATGACCATGACTGTATACAATCCCATTGCATTGCATGATGAACAAACAAATTTTTAAATAATCTCTTTTTCGTTATCCTACACTATACACGAAATCAACACACACACAAATACACACACACTCCATACACCTTATGAAACGAAACTTTGTGGACTGTCAACATCGATACGGTCGCTCCATTGTCACGTTTAGATGTCCTGCGGGCTATAAAGTCTCTGGGAGCAGTTGCGTCAACGAGAATGAATGTTTGTTGTTCCCCTGTCGCAATGGGGGACGATGTCGCGATCATCATCCGCCAAAGAAATACGAATGCCATTGTCCTTTGGGCTTCACCGGCATGCACTGTGAACTGGAGTTATTGGCCTCTGGGGTGTTGACACCATCGCGTGATTTTATTATTGCCCTCGTCCTCTGCCTGAGCACATTGATATGTAAGTATACCACTAAGCAATAGACGACAACAAAGAGGAGGAGAAAGGTGAAAGGTGTAAGGGCAATTCAGCCCAACCTAAAGGTTAAGTAGCTGTAAACTAACAAATACTCACTGGTGAAAGTAAGTAAGTCCTGGCAAAAGTTAGCATGGCCAAAAAGGATATTTATTTATAGCACCTGAAAAACTTAAACTGTCTGCTCTCCTCTACAATTGCCTTTAGAAAATATTTTTATGCATTATTTCACTATTTTAAATTGCAAACAACTTATTTGTTAAAATTATTTTCACAAATTTACTTTAATTACTTCATTTAAATTTAATTGTTCAATTAAACAAACTTATTTAAATACGAGAAACAAACCGAAATCGCAAGTCGGAACAAGTATTATCTTTTTATTGAGTTCTTTTAAAGTTAATTGATCGCCAGAGTTGAAACGGAATGATTCCCCGTATGAATATCATTTATATGTTTATGTAATTCCCAGCGACTGAAAATTAATTAAGCTCTACATTCACCACTCTGCCACGCCCACTAGACCCACTGGCCGGGACGCCTTTTGAAAGTGGACGGTAAAAATATCAAAAGCCATTTCCGCAAATTACATGTGGCCAACCGCAGCAGATAAATAATAGTTTATTGAAAGTGGAAGTTGTTGCTTTTCATCAGCGGAATGTTATTTAAACAACAAATGTGTATGTGGAAAAGGAAAAAAAGAATAAATGAAAAAAGAGAGAAAGAGAGAAAGAAGTGCGAAGAGAAAACAATGCGAGAAATGTGAATTTGAGTAACACAATAATTGCAATTTCGCGACGTCCATTTTGGGGCCATTGCCAGCTGCTCGGACAAAGTTGAGAATCGTTCTCCCTTCCTCGTCTCTCACTCCTTTGCCTTGGCCGTGTATCTTGGCCAGGCAAATTACTTGGGACCAACTTCTATGGCTGCGGTGGCCACGGAACGAAAAAGAAAAACTTTGCGACTGTGCAACAGATGCTGCAATATGTTGAAATACGCGCAGACGAAATTAGAAAACAGCAAACGAAACAGGACAACAAGTTGCCCCAAATGCGAGAGACAGAGAGAGAAAGAAAGAGAGAGAGACAGCGACGGAGAATGAAAGGAGGACAATGGCGCGCCTGCAGCTCGATTTGCCATTTTGGCCAACAATTTTGACTTGGCTACAGTAACAGTTACTGTTACAGCTACAAACTCAACAGAAACTGGGACAATCTGCGCCATATTTGTTTGTTCATATTTATTTTTTTTCTTTTTTTCATTTTTCCCTTCCTTATTTTTATTTTTGTTTTTCCTTTTTTTCGGAAAAGTCGCGCATATTTTTTTCTATATTGCTTATAGCACATTTTATGCAATTCTTTTATATTTTTTTGTTATTTGCTAAGAATTTAATTAAGAATCTTTCTATTTTTTGTGGCAATTGTAGAGCGAGTAGATAGCACAGATTTTCCACCCAACATTTTCCAGCATTTTCCGTAGCGAAATTGCTTCACGTTACGAGTAAAACTCGCCATTTAAATGGCGTTTGCATGCTAAAATGAAGTCTGTATAATGTAGTTTGTTGTTGCATATACGACCAGTTGATATTAAGTGACTGCAGCGTACATAGTTTGTATACTAACTAATCGAAATGCTTTCGTCTATTCGCAATTCGCACAGTACTCGTTCTGGTATTTGTGGTCTACAATCGACGTCGGGAGGCGCATATCAAATATCCAGGACCCGATGATGATGTACGCGAGAACATCATCAATTATGATGATGAGGGTGGCGGTGAGGACGATATGACCGCCTTTGATATAACCCCGTTGCAGATACCAATCGGTGGACCCATGCCACCTGAGTTGGCGCCTATGAAAATGCCAATTATGTGTAAGTGCAATTCAATTTTCAAGTTTTCTATTTTCAAAACATTTTCAATCGACTGAAACTAAGCACATCAATACGGTATTCAAAATTCCAAATTGGATTTTGCAGTTTTTGGAAATTTTTGCAAAATAACTAAATACGTGTAAAGTGAGCTTATTGGATTATATACTTACATAGCTCAGGATGCATTGATAACTTTATTTAACAACTAGTTTCAGTCGATATGCCCGATTCTTTGTAAATACCATAAGTTTATAGATACCAAATACATTGCTTTAAGCCGTTGAGAGGTAAAAAATTTTAATTTGGTAAAAACTTTTTGGGAGTTTATCAACAAGTTATTGGCAAACATTTTCAAATCAATTTGTACGTACTAAATTATAAGTACTGTGTGAGTACGCACTCATTCCTGAAATGAGTAACACAAATTCGCATAGAGCCCAAAAGTCGGATTGCTTTTAATATTGACGTCGTTATTGCCTTCATTATTGAACTTTCTAACATGTTTACATCGATGTTTGTTCCCATTATTTGCAGATCCCGTGATGACGCTCATGCCCGGCCAGGAGCCCAATGTGGGCATGTTCATCGAGGAGCATAAAAAGCGAGCCGATGGCGATCCCAATGCCCCGCCCTTCGATGATTTGCGTAATTATGCGTACGAAGGAGGCGGCAGTACAGCCGGTTCGCTCAGCTCGTTGGCCTCAGGTGGGTTTTCAGTTGTGGCTGTATCATTAGCATTTCAAAACTCACCATGACTAGATTTTGCACCCAACATCCGGCAAAACTGGCACACAATAGCTGGCAGGCAGTGTAGTTGTGCTCCCCCCAAATACAGTAGGCTACAAAGTAGTACAAATACCAGACTGTTGCCTTTATTTATTGTTCTAATTCTTTTTGACATTTCCAGGGCAACAACGCTCAAAAGCCGATGAATATTGGGTGTAAAATTAAGCAAAGTACTTTACAAATATATCATATAAAATATTCAAACAAACAAAAAACATTGCATGGTATATTTTTAAACTAGACTGTAAGATTTCATTTTTCTCAGGCTAACTTGAATTCGTACAACTGTTTGTTACCAACTCATTACAGGTACCGATGACGAGCAACAGGAGTACGACTACCTCGGAGCCTGGGGGCCGCGATTCGATAAACTGGCCAACATGTATGGCCCAGAGGCGCCCAATCCGCATAACACCGAGCTCGAATTGTAAGTTGCCAGCCAATGCGAAACGGAATATGTGAATACCCGTAAAACGAACGCAGTGAAGTAGCCACAACAGTTGCATTTAAAATTCGACACGACAGTTGAGGATAGGAACAGATGATATAGATGAACAAGAACAAAAACAAAAACAGAGATTCCCAGCTGAATTATACACAAAGATGCGCAACCAAAGAAGCGTCCAGCTAGAGTTGGCAAACCCCTTAAGTTATTTCAAAATAATACAAAAAATGATAAGAAATGAAAATGACACGATATCGTAAGAACATGGAGAGAAAAATCTTTAAACACGCAAAATGACATTTGTAAAAATACTTCATCAGCATTTAAATTTAACAATTATTATAATTAATTTATTAAGTGTGAGGACGCGAGAATTGAAATTGCGTTAGAAATTTGAATAGAAGCAGGAGGTTAAGGAGAATCGAGATTTAAAAGAGAAACGAAAGAGAGCATACCAAAGCTTAGTTTAGGCATGTGCGTGTAGAATTTCTAGGCTTAATTTTGTGTGTTTGTGCGAAAGATATATACAAGAATATATTTGTTGTGCATATTCTTTTAGGTTTTGCGTAATTATTGTAATTATTATTTTATAAGTTATAATATGTAAGTGATTTCCGTTTGGCTTCCATGCAAGTCATTTAGGTAAGAGGCCAAGCGAATTTCTCAGATACGTTTTGTTTATAAATTTATTTTGATATTAATGAATTTACTTAAATGAGTATTAAATTGTTTTGACTTATAATTAATTTTTAAGATTAACAATTAAACATAATTAAAACTTTACATAAAATGAATACCCAAAGACTGTTTTCGTTCCATCATAACAAGTACATATATACATACAAAAAGAAACACATAATTAATATATATATATATATACTACATAAATAAATTAAAAACTTTTAACTGGAATTACAAGGGCGTTTCATGTGTGTCCGCCACATTTAAGTGTATCACTAAAAATTAAAAATAAGAACAGAAATACACGGAAAAAACGCGGGCGAACTAAGCAGCAACTGTTTCTTTCACAACCAGCAGAAAATAAATAAGATAATAGTTTCAAGTCCTTGTTCCCAGTTCCACAGTTGTATTATTTTCAAGGCAGAGATTCTGTTACCTTTTGAAGAATTTAAAAACAAATTAAAAATGTGGAAGCTGGGCACAGTCCTTTTAAACAAAATATACTCCTAAAAATGATATTCTAAAGCAAAATTAAGCTAAATCTCTACACACAGAAAAAAGAAAATAAAACTAGCAGCTGCTAGCGAGTAAATGATTAAAAAAAGAAATTACCTTTAGATGAACTTAGCGCAATTGATATAATTAAATGGAATACTTAAAAAAAAAGAAAAAGAGAAAAATGAAAAAGAAATCATTATACTTATATGGTAAAGAAAAGTATTTTACATTGTATATATTATTAGTTTTAGCACGTAAAGCAAGTAATTAAAGCATACGAAATTGGTAGCAGAACCTAAAGTCTTATTAAGTCATTTAAACTAGTGTCGGAATAAAACGGAAATTAAAACAGATGACAACAGTCAAACCACATTTAATTTTTCATGAAAATATACACGTATAAATGGTATACATAAATATGACTACTACTCGTACAAAAACTAATACAAAACCAAACCAACTGCATTTAAATAACCTTTTTCCACACGACAAAATACAAATTCAAAGATATGAGAAACAACAGCCAATTGTTATTCTGCTAGTTTATTTTTTTGCAGCAATTTAAAAAACCGTGCAATAAAGATTCGCCTGGAATTCTTATAGGCTACACAATGCCAAAACCAAATCCACAAGTTGAGCCACAGTTATGAGTGCAATTTAAAATAATAACCAAAATGTTTATTCTTTAATTTGTTGCATCCATCGTGCGTACATAGGTACATACAGTATTTATACAATATACGAGAACCACACAATAGAATATATACAGACGTATTCTGGAATTCACTTTTGCAGCTATTTCACAGACAAAACATATCTTTTTAATTCTATGGCAGACATATAATAGAGCTCTTCAGATTCATTTCACAATTCATGAGAATTTTCTTTGAGAATTCCTTAATAATGTTCAATTTCTTCGATTTTTTAAGTTTTTAAAAAGGTAATATCTGTGAAATTGATAACGAAGAGGAACATTTCCAGTTATTTAAAGTATAAAACATTTAGAGCCAGTTCGCTTCTGCAATAAAAGTTGATTTCTCCATTGATTTTATGTTTTTTTTTTGCATTAAAGACAGCCAAGTTGAGCAATTTAAAATGGAACCGTAAGTACAGAAGTGACAGAAACATCATAAAGAAAAAAAGTTCATACTAAAATCATAGAGTTTTCCAGGCAAATGCCAATTATTTTTTAATTCCTCCCCTTCCCACTCTCCCCAGTAGGCAGGTATGCAGCTTTCATTAGATCGAAACGTAAAGAAGAGTTAAAAGAAACCTAAACAAAAACATAAAGAAAAACTACAACAAGAGTTGACTATTGAAAAGTGCAAAGATTTTAACGTAATTGTTAAACCATACAGCGAAAAGATATTAAAAAAAAATAAGCAAAAAAGATAAACTAATAATATATGCAACTTTGCTGTACTTGTTTAAATTCATAAAGTTAATATTTTAAAGCACATTTACTGTTACAAATTTGATATACACTAAATCGATAAATGTGAATTTTTTCTATTGATTGCATGGAATTCATTTCGAGATGCTTCTAAAAACAGTACAGCAACAACACGATGTCTTAACACTGCCAATTGATCATTTGATTTCTGAAAAGTCTTTATAGCAAATTCAACGAAACTTTTGGTTGAAAATTATAGGTATTGCAGTTTCTTTGCTTCTTTGCTAGATATATTTTCGGGAAAATCTTATTCGGTATAAGTTTGCGTTTGTGCGTATATAAAGACCGATTTATCGTACATACTGTTTACTTTCGGAGTGTCATAAATAGTTACAGTACGGATATATTTTATATTTAAAAAAACAGCAGCATATAAACGGGAAGACGATGAAATATGATAAAGAGGAGGAGAAACTGAGAGAAGATATTAGAAAGGCAAATAAATTATATACTCATTTATACACATATTTGTTATATATTTTGTAACGTAAGATAGAGGCATATTCGAGTACATAAACTATAAATAAATAATGCACATACACGTCATACCAATACACATATACAAACACTCACACATACATACATACACACAGACATCATACTATTTGATAACTATGTATTTATAATGTATGCATTTTTTACCAAAAACAACAAAAGCGAAAACCCTCTATAAAAAACGGATCACATTAAGTCAAATGAAATGGAAATAAAAATTAAAATAAACAGAAAATCAGTAAACCGAAAACAAAAACCAAAAGCCGATTTCCAATGCATTTTTAGATAAATTTGCATATAAGTACATTATAATGTAAAATCACTTTAATTATACCAGTAAAAACAAAAATGAAATTAAAAAAATAAATAAAGAAAACGAAAACAAAAATGAAGTAAAATAAATATAACAAATGGCAACTAGTATTAAAATTTATGAATAAATTACGACTAATATTAAAAGATAGCTCTTGGCATTTGTAATGCAAACTACATGAAAGATGATGAGGAAAAGAAAACAGCTGGAAAATACTGTTGAAAATTATGAAAATGTGGACAATTGTAAGAAGATTACGGTAGCAGTCGAGAAATGGGAAAAATATTAAGTTAAGGCAATTTACACACACACATTCTTACAGACTTACACACACACATTTATACAGACAGAAATACAGAAAACAATAACAAGAAGACACAACAACAACTGCAATTATATTAAACGAAATTATTATAAAAGCAAAAAATGCAAAAAAAATGAAAAGCGAAAACAAAAACAAAAAGAACTAAATAAAGAATCTGTAACGTTATATGGAAAACCAATCAATACTGCATTTTTATTTAAGGCCAAGGGATCGAAAGGCAAGACCAAAAATAAAAACGGCAAAGGCCAATCGACAAAAGTTTAAAGTGCTCTTGAATATATATTTACCTAAATTTATTTCCTTCTTCTTTCTGTGCGTTTGGCGGGACAAAAGTAATTTCGTAAACTGCAGCACTTAAGCAGAAATCTTTGATTTATTTAACAACCTGCAGTAAAAAGAGAAAACAGAAAACGGATAAAAAGAAACGGAAGGGACAACTAAGTAAGCTGACTGCCATCATAAAATTGCTCAACCAAAATCAATACAATTTGCTTCACTCGAATGCCGTGGGGTCAATAACTAGGATTTTTACTGCAAATGAACAACGCCACAAATTCCATTTCAGTGTTAGGCGTCAACAAAATATTGCAAACTTATTAGATATGATGAACCAGCTCTCCACAAGCAGCACGATTGTGTTCATAAATATTTGAGCAAAAACAGGCAAGCGACAGTCGCGAACATATCCACATCAATCGATAAGCTCGCACCGTCTTCTACTACTACTACCAGTAAGTTAGAACAGTTCTACTACTAAGTTAGAACCATACCTGTTAAATTTCGATTAGGATTACTAATCAATTAGATTATTTTTGGAAATAATCGTAGTGATTATATAATTCACTGTCGAAAAATTTGTGATTATTTAATGATTACGATTACCAAAAATCAAAAAAAAATCGAAGATTATTACAATTATTCAAAAAAATCAGATATAATCAAAAATAATCAAAAATAATCGTTTTGATTATTTCCGATTTTTTCCTGATTATCTCTGATTATTTTAGCTTTTTTAGATTATTCATGATTTTTTAGTAAAAAACCAAAATATTTTCAATTTTCACAATCAAAGTAGCCAAAGCTTTTGATTATAGTTGCTTTTTGTGCTGTCTAAAAGCATTAAATTTAGAAGAAAGCAAGAAGCAGCTAGAAAAATTCCGTAGCTCACTAGTTAGAGTTGACGACCTGTTATACTCCGAACTTTCAATATTGAGGTTCGATTCTCCTGATGTGTGAAGACTTTTTTCAAAATGTGTAAAAAGTGATTTATTTTTTTTGGTTTTTTTGAATCATCGAAACGTGTAATAATATTTGATAAGTATTGATGGCGGAACAGGAGCTCCGCTCAAGAGGTCCACATTTATGGCGTATAAGCTCGAAAACAAGATATTCTAGTGGTTGGATTAATATCCGCACAAAAAAAGACTTGCCGACTATGTACATCTGTAGTAAGTTCATGCAAGTGATTGTACAAGTACAAGTAATGCCCTTATTGCAGTTTTTCATGGAATATGTAAGGGCTTTATTCAACCAGTACAAAAGCAACTATAATCAGAAGCAGGGATTAAAACCCTAACCGAAACCGTAACCTTTAACCGGTCAAAACCGATTGAAATTTTAAACCGTAACCGAAACCGTAACCGAAAAAAAAAATTTTCATCTGACCGAAACCTTTAAACCGAAACTCTGAAAACCGAAATAACCGTTTGATAACCGTTTCATTTATAAGGGTTCATTTCGGTTTTCCATACATGCAAAAAAAAAAAAAATTAAAGCAAGTTGCAAAAAAAAATCAGAATTTTATTGTCTTATGCATGTCCACACATGCATATAAACATACAGTGAATCAATAAAGTAAGTATGCAGTTGACAATACAAACTTTAGGCAATGAAAAAACATAACTACAATGCATTAAGATCAAATGTTTAGATATATTTCAGAAATATAAATTATTAACTTTATTTAATTATGTTATGTTTTTTCTTTTTTCATTACTAACTTTATTTAATAATTTATATTTTTGAAATATATCTACTCATTTGATCTTAATACATTGCAGTTATGCTTTCTTATTTCCTAAAGTTTGTATTGCCAATTGCATACATACTTTATTGATTCAGTGTATGTATGTACATATTATGTTTGTATGAAAGACGCGACGCGTCAAATGTTTTCAAGGCCAAATAAGCAAAATATGCTACAATAACTGTAAACTGAGCAGTTCATCACATGTACGTACATACATACATACATATGCATGCAAAAAGTAACGAAATTTCAATTGTCTCCTCCTCGTTTCGTGGTGACGATCGGCGCTTACTTTTGTGCGCTTGAGTGCAAGTGCGAGTGAGACAGCAAACAGTCGAAATCGTACAAGCACACGTCATATGCCGACTCACATATGCGACTGCAGAAATACCCATCATATTTTTTTATTGACATGCATATTACATACATATGTAAAATATCTGCATTTACATAAGATTATTTATGTTAATCATACATATTAGCTTGATATTTACAATGTTAATACTTATGTAACGATCTAATAATTTGTTTTTATATTTTACATATGTAGGAACATATTAAGTCATAGGGTATTTCACAGTCGCCTTTCGAATAGAGCGTTCTTTCTTTATTTCACCACATTCCGTTACTTCACATTTTCTGCCTCGCCTGCAGGCTTGCCAATTTAGCTATTTTCCCGACAGATTTAGTGGGTTGCAACTGGCAAATAAATATAAATATAAAAATATGGTACTGTTTTTTATCATTCTGTTATTTTATTTCTACCTTCCTTCCATTCTAATTCAGAAATAAAATAAAAGTTTGCTAAAAAAAGTAGTACCATAATTTTTATTATTTCTTTAAAATTTGACTATTGAAATCTGGCTATTTTTTAACGGACTAATTTTGGCAACGCTGCTCGCCTGCTGAAAGAGTGCGCAACTTCAATCGGAGTTAGTTTTTTAACGAAGAAGACGTGCGCGCAATTAAATAGACACATATTTTGAACAAAATGCCGCGACCGGAATCTAATCCGTTTAGAAAGTTCTTTTCGTATAATTTAGAAAAGAACACAAGCTCTTGTTTGGTCGAAAGTGACAATAAACGCTGTGAAAAAGAAATTTCAGTGAGTGAAACATACGTAGTTGCATACATACATATGTATGTATGTATGCACATAAATACATTTGCATACATACACAGTTATGTATATAAATACACGCATTTAATTTAAGTGACTTGTGATGTGATATTTGTATTATACAAATTTAAAAAACAAGGTAAATTGTTTGCGATCTCTGAAGTTTGTTATTAGTTTTATATTTTATTTTTGATTTTCTTTTAATTTTTCAATTTTAATTTTGATTTAAATTTTCTTGTTTTATTTTGAATAAAAATTAATTATAAATCTTGCAAAATATGTGAAATAAATGTGTGAATAAAACATAAAGAAAGTAATGCCTTTTTATTATTATTATTATATTTTTATCATAATTATATTTTTACAAAGAAATTTTTTTTTTGGGGAACCGAAACCGTACCGGTATTTCAAAACCGAAACATATGAAAACCGGTTCACCGTTACGAAACCTTTATTCAAAGATTTTGCGTAACCTATAACCGAAAACCGAAATGCGAACATAACCGAAACCGTAACTGAAACCGTTATTCGTTTCGGTTTTAATCCCTGATCAGAAGCTTTGGCTACTTTGATTATGAACATTGAAAATAATTTGATTTTTACTAGAAAATCATGAATAATCTAAAAAAGCTAAAATAATCAGAAATAATCAGGAAAAAATCGGAAATAATCAAAACGATTATTCTTGATTATTTTTGATTATTTCTGATTTTTTTGAATAATTGTAATAATCTTTGATTTTTTTTTGATTTTCGGTAATCATAATCATTAAATAATGGGGCAAAACCGAAAATAATCGTAATTTAATCATTAGTTCGAATTTTAAATAAAAATAATCTAATTACTAATGACTATGATTACTAATCATTATTTAACAGGTATGGTTAGAACAGTACTGCTGCTACTACTACTACTACTACTACTGCTACTACAACTACTTCTACAACTACATAGGTAGCAAAAAGCCTGTTAAATAAAATTACAAATTTAAAAAAAAAAAAAATAAATAAATATTTATAATTATAGTTGCACTCTTTTAAGGTGGCATGTATCAAGTAGCTTTTGAATATTTTATTTTTTAATTTTTTTTAACAGTAACAAAGTTTCCATTTGTTTGACAAGTGTGGAATCCATACATTCAAATTAGTAACATAACCACAATTAAAATATTGAGAGCAAAACCTAACCTGTTGCTTAACGCGACGCAAAGTAGCTTTCGATTGGATGCATCGCATTGTAGTGCGTATTTATCTTGCATACTTTTAGGATTTAGTTTTTTCTGACGCACACAGTTTGAATTGCACTGGAATCAATATACATCTTGAATTAATTTTCGTATTATTGAGCATTTGAAAGCAGCAAAAAGTTTTCTAAATTAAATTAAATTGATAATTTTAATAATACCCACATCATCGCGCAATTTAAATGCATTTTGGTATGGCGTTTTTAATAATATCGCCAGCAGCTAAAAATAGTTCACGCGAATTTCAGCTCTAAAATATTATCTGGAATTAGTCATTCAACTGGTCGACGTGCAACTTGTCGTATGCGCAATTTGTTTGCTGCCTTAAACAATTGCTGAAACGTGCGACAAAAGCGTAGAGGAATGAAGGTAGTTGGGGAAGCACAGGGCAGTTGGTGGATCGCGAAGATAAATGTTCAACAGGGAGCAATAATATTGTAAATTTGATGCTTCATTGGCGGCAACAAAGGCAGAGGGATGGGAACACATTCACCACCAAAGGACTGAGAGTCCCGTTTATTATATTTGTTTTGTGGCTGCGCAAGGATTTTATTTTACCCCATCCCGTGACTACAACAACCTTTGCCTATAAAAATGCCAAAATGAAGTCGCAGAGGACCAAATCCATTCACAAAGGCAACCATGTTCTTTTTTTGCTTTTGCAATTTTCAAAAAGAATGCGACAAGGAAAACCCACACAATATTTGCTTTGCAATTTTTTGCCAGGGGCTAAAAGATTTTTTACATACTAACCGTTGTTTGTTATTGTGTATGTGTGTGAGTGTGTGTGTGTGTGTGTGTGGGAGTGGGCGTGTGTGTGAGTATATTTGTAGATGGTGTTGGCTTTATTTGCTGATAGTGCAACAAGCAAACGCAAAGCAAACCAAATAGGATACAAGTATATATGTACTTATATGTATATTATGTTACTGTCTTAAGTCTGACCTGAGGTTGTTTAAATGTCTATTGGCTTTCGCTTAGGTATACAATGTGTGTTTGTGGGAATTCCATTCTAATGCTGTTGGCTATTGCGGATTGGTTCACCTGATATAAGATTACAGACAATGCACAAACATTTGCATAAAGCTGACTTTGATTTCGCAACTCGCTGGACACAGTTAACACATTTAAATACGCTGCCAAATTGTCGTGCTTTAAGACTTGGCTTCATTTCGAAACGTAAATGATATTTCTTCGGAATTCGCTCTAAAATTACTATTAACTGACACATGACTTGACAATGTGGCCTTAAAAATACAAGTAAATTCTTGCACACTGAATCTGCGCCCAAAAGCACGCTACACATTCGCCCACAGGATAAACACAAGTCATTTTTTTTTTTCATTTTTCCATTTTGTGTTTTTTCTTTTTCGCTCAGCTAACATATTTCAATATTTTGCCAACATGTCACACAGACGACATTCATTTCCTATAGTCAACACGCACAATTTGTCGCTTTCAAATGAAATGAAATGCTTCAAGACAACAGGAGCAAAACAAAACCAGTCTGAATACGAAAAATCGTCAAAGCTTGACTAGGAGATAGACTGACTAGGAGATACTCTGTAGGGCCCTCTATTTTCCAATTTTAATCTTATTATTCAGACCCTTAAATGAGTAGCCTAAAGACAGGGTATTTTCTAACGAGAATTACTACAAGTCCAATGCTTATGTTGTTTTTCATAATTTACTCAATCCGCAGACAATGAAGTCATCAAGCAAACATTCACAGTCAATATTCTGGTAAAGGGTATAAACAAAAAATGGGGTAAAAAACGGTTAGAAAATCCAATGTTGCACCGGAAAATTTTGTAAAACGAAAATACATGTAAGCAAGTATTGCAACAAAGATGGGATGACTTAAAGCTACCCTGTAAGGCAAACATAGATAAAACTGCTTGGAAAAGTTCTATAAGATACCCTACGGCTTGTTGTATACAGGATATATTTGAGAACGTAACATGTTACAGAACCCAAAATCGAGAATCAACACACTGTCACAGTCGCATCGAGTGGATCAGGGACAGAAAGCTGATGGCTCGAGGCCAGGCGGCGGGAGAAAGATACCAGGGCGAGGATTAGAGCAAGGATGAGAAGGGACTGTGTTTAACTAGACACACGCGTGTGCACAGCACGGAAATACTTAAAAGCAGAGCAACAGCAGAAGGAGCGACAAAACTTCATTTGATTTCAGCCTTTTACTTGAAGGACCCCAGACAAAAAGTTGAACAAGAACAATTTAAGCAGCAATCATAGACTTGATAGCGACCAGTTCCATTCTCCATTTTCCATTTCCCATATTTGGGCCGGCCGCTCGTTAAGGCCAACTTGTCAGTCAATCAAAGGTCAAGGGTTGCACGCAAAATGTCGACCCCAAAAAAGGGACACACACTCTGTGTCATGACAAGAATTAGACAAATAGCATAGCAAATATATTAAATTTTGTGGTTACAAATTGCTTAATGAATGCGTATAAAACCTCAGGCACGCTCCAGGCACTAGGACGCTCCACAAGGACTTCTCACAACATATGCAAATAATAAAAAAAAAAAAAAAAACAAAATGGGGAAACGGGAATACAAAAAGAATAGGGAAGAAATAGTGAGTGTGCTTTATGTGGCTACAAAATTTTCATTACAATTTGGTTTTCCACACATCTCCATATATCCAAATGAAGCACGTCTTTTGACAGGCTCCATGCAATAGTTTGGCAGTCTAACTAGAGATGGGACACGTATCGTGAAGAAATTGTATAAATATATGGATAAATGAAAATAAGGGTTCAAAGTCAGAAACCATATTAAAAATATATTTACCTAAAATGTTATTCTCTTTTAAGAAAGCAAACGTAAAATTAAAAACTAAAAATCAGACTAAATTGAAAAGTGATTTTATATAAATAGAAGTATTTTTCATTTAGATGTGATAAAATTTCGAGTTTGGGTCCTTCATTCTACAAATAATTCAAACACGCTCCCATCTCTAATGCCGACCACATCAAAATACGCACAACTTAATTGTAACCAAAGAGTTTTTGAGCGATTTGTTTCCTAAGCTCGTTTTAATTGCATGCCAAAGCCCCTTGCCGAGATTTCAATGCTGGCAGTGAGCACATATTAAATATCAAGCGGTTAACCGCTATTTGTGATATTAATTGGTGTCTTTGTCTCTGCTGCAGATGACCCAACACACACACACACACGCACACCCTCAACTTGAACTGTGCTTTAAGTGTGTGTGCTTGAAAGTTTATTGGATTTCCGGATTTGTAATATGACTTTGGAGTGCGGTAAACGTATGGCTTCGCTTCGGGTTTTGTCGATTATCCAATTTTATAAAATAGATTGAATTATTGTGATTACCGCATACTGCAGCGCATTTAAGGAGCTTAATCCATTTAACTGTCATGAGAAGTTATCTACTGCAGCAGAATTAAACACCAATTCCACGGAATCAGTTCAGATTATGATCCTCTAAAACTTAAATTGTGGGTATGTCATCTATCGGGCATCAAGGCTGTAAGCTCTGATAATGCAATTACATTAATCTTGGTGCAACACTGATAAGCTAGTATGTATTATAGCTTGAATGTGGGTGGCAACAAAGCTATGATGCTTAAGAAGAGTTCAGTGAGACTAAGATAATGCGGAGTAGAATAGACTGGGAAAGATGCAATTTAATAAAATAATGCGCCATTAGACTTCATTTTGAATAACTGAGCTATTTATTAAAACTTTTAAATTAAACTAAAGTAAATAATGTTAATCAATTTATAACGTATGCTTAGCTATTCATTGAAAAACACAGCCAGTATAGCCATAAAGTTAATAGCATATTTTACAGTTGGATTGGCAAATTAGTGAGCAAACGTGGCGTATACGTAATTTTATTTATCTAACGAATTTGTTCACACAATGTATTCGAGATAATTAGTTTATCAATTAATGACAAGCTTGTTGCATTATCCTTGCAATGATCTCAATGTCCGTAAATAAATTGGTTAGCGTGCTGAAGCAACATCCTACAGTGGTTAGTATTTGTTTATAGATAAGTAGTAGACTTTTATTATATATTGATAAAAACAAGTGTAGAAATTAAAATGGCCATTTAAAAAAGCTTTCTAAAATTCTAATCGATAACATCTTTGATAGGATAGTGGTTAGTTTCCCCGCCTTTCTCGCAGGAGACCGGAGGTTTTATTATAATAGATATTATACATTTGTACATATTATATCTTTTTTTAAGTAAAGACTCAAAGAAAAAAATACATTATTAAAGTTCATTTTTACAAAATGGTAGTTAATACAGTACTTGTTGTATTATTTGTTATGTCTATGTACATATTGTATTCAACTACACTTTTGAATAAAGTATTGATTAAAAACAAAAATAATTCAGTTTTTGTTCATCACTCCACCGGGGATCATAAAGAAATTTTCAATTTATTACCTTCATTATTTCTCCCTCTTTAATTTAAAAAAGTTAAGAAAGCATTATACGCCATTTCACGTAAGATAATTATTATCTTCCGAGTTTCGGTTTCAGTTGCTGATGAAAACAATTACAGTTTAAGTTATGACAGAAAAGAAAAGACAGGTTTAATTTGCACGTATAATTCCACACTGTTATTAACTTTTGTTGCCGCAATTCATTTGCGCGGTGTTCAAGAAATATGCATATTTCCACCAGATATGAGTATTCGTATGTGTATTTGTGTGCGAATATGTATATGTCTGGGGCTACTTTATGGGAATTAATCAGCGCAATTATGCCCGAACGTAATATAATTTACGAAATGAAAAATGGCACAGTGTGGCAAATGATTCAAAAAATGGGAAAATGAAATGTTTTCATTTCAGCTAAATTTACTTAATATTTTAATTTATTTTCGCATGACTAAATATTTAAATTGGATACGAGTTTTCCGAGTCAATTAATAAAACGCATAATTTACACTTTTCGTCGATATCTTGACTCTCGCGGCCCCGTTAGGGCTCGTTCTGTGGCGTCTTCCATTTAACATAAATACACAATGACAAGATACACTCACACACACACACCCACCCACACACACACTTGTGTGCAATTGGCTACTTCACTTTGGGTGTGCACACTGGAAATGAATTTTACACATTTTTTATTTGAGTGCACTACGAATACTCATACGGCCAGTGCATGTCCTTGCCGGCCGACGTTCTGGCATTTATTATGTCCTTTCAACGGGCAGCGGTCCACGTCAAAAGCTCCGCCAAAGAGTTTATCAGCGACCATTGCGTCGTCACGCCCCTCTCCCCGCTCCACTGCAATTCCTCCACCCCTACTCTATACCCACCCAGCCTCCCACCTGTCCATTGATATAACGATTGCAGCTGCCATGGCTGCTGTTGTCCTTGTCACCGTTGTAGTTGTTGTTGTTGCTGTTGCTGTTATTGCAGTTGTTGTTATAGTCATTGGTTTACGCTCTCCTCCGGCGTTGGAAGAAGCACACTCACACTCACAAGGACTCACACGTACACACACACACACACAGACGGTCAACACTCATGCATTTGCACTCTTTCATTAAAATTTGTGCGCTGTTGGCTTTTATTAAACGAATATCCATGTGCATTTACTTCCTTCCTCTATTGGGCGTCCTTCTTCTGCATCTCGTCCTCTGAATTTCTTTCCCTTTGCCTAGCTGCCAAATCAAAATGCAATCAGAGTGAGTTGCAATGTTGCCACATTCCAATTACTCAATGATTTCCAGGAAAGACTCCACACAAATAATTTAAATATTCCCTTACAATTTATACATATCAGTAAAGTTATTCTTATTTATTTTAAATTTTGATATTTTCGATTTGTTAGCTGTTCCCTAGAATCGACTGCAGCTCGTTTGTTTCCTCAATGATTTCAACCATTCGAGCCATCTCAACCCGCCGCTTTTTTTCATCGCTTGTAAATCCACTTCCACAAGGTGTAGCAGCAAACGCGTGAACAGGATGTACACAATTTTTCGACAAGCACTGTGAGAATCACGTAAATTTCATTAACAATTCTCTACGAAATACATTGCAATAAAAATAATAATAATAATAATTGCAACGAGATTTAATTGTGCTTGGCCGTTGTGACCAAAAAAATAAACCGAAAGGAAGCCACACATACACAACCAACACCATCACTCACACACACACTCACAGACACATAGAGAGTGTGTCACAATGCGCAGAAGGTGCAAAAGGATATGCGCCTTGAAATCCATGTGCTTTTAATGTTGAAAAATGAGTTTGTGAGCACGTCGTATAAGCGACCACGCCCCCATTTCGCATGCCCCTCTTCCCCCGCCCTGCCTCCCTCCTCGTCCCCCTTCGCATACCCGTACCCGCAACCGTTGCTGGCCTGCACTTTGTGTGTGCAACGAAGCAATTTGGCGTATGAAACGGGTCAGGTCAGTGGCGTGCCCCATGCTCCGCATTCTGGAATTTATACAGCACTTTCGAAACCGTTGCTCTTCTACTCATGTTGTTGTTGTTGTTGGTGTAGTTCAATATATAGTATGCACTGACTGCTGCTGTTTCATCCACTTCTTTCCACGTTGCCAAGTCATTAAGCGTATGTGTTGTGCGTATGTGTGTATACACTCAAATGCATTTTTACTCCTTTTGCCACATTTAATTGAAGGAAATTAGTTTTAAGTGGCTTTAATATTTTAACTGCTCGCCGTAAAATGGTCACTTTCCGAGAATTTCCAATTAAGAAAAGCGCAAAATTTAAATTTTCTGAAATTCAACACCAAACACAATTTAAAATTAAAGATTATATATAACACAGAAAAAATGTCAGTCCTGGTTTCTTATTTTAAGTTGATGTAATCTGAATTAGAATAAAGTCCAACTAGTCTCAGATTTATTAGATCTGCGGGAGAGTATAAAATCTCTGGAGCAAAGAGCGTCTGAGGTTAATGAGCTAACGAATTCAGGGCTTACAAAAAGAAAGTTAAAAAGCAAACATAAGTTTTAAAGGGCTTCAGAAAATTGTATGAAGAACAAAGGGCAGCAGTAAGAGCAGCTGTTTGGCCAAAACCCAATGCCCAGTTACCGATTAGCAGTTACTTTCGTAAGTGAGCTCTACAGCCAATAAATTGTATATTTACCTGCTGCCTTTATTTCCGTTTCCGTTTGGCGCCATTACTGGCCGCAGCGCCATCTTATTGATTTCTGGAACATGTTGTGCGAATTGAAATAGTTATGATAAGCATCTCAGAGGGAGGGAAAATAAGGAAATGCGAATGCGCCAAATTACCATATAAATAGATTACAGAAAGTTTGGGGGAGTAACTGAAGGAAAAGGGTTGAGAAAATGGAAAAATCAGCAGCACTCACTGGCAGTCGGAGCAGCAGCAGCAGCAGTAGCCGCAAAACGTTTTTCCAATTTGCCAAACGGAAATCATTTTCTTATTATACTCGTAGTTGCAGGCAGCTTGCAACATCATCATTATCGCCTTTCTTCCTCTTCATCCCTCCCACTCTGTTGCAGCTGATTAGCCTGGAGACTCTTTGCCACATTAGCAACACTTTTACTGTCAACTCAAAAGGAATTATGAGCTGCCGCCAAAGGAAGCCATGAGTTTGCTTTAGAACTGCGGAAATTGCAGCAGTAAACGACAGCTAAGAAATCGCAAGAACGAAAACGAGTAGCGTGTATTCGTATGAGTAGTTGTATGAATACAATGAGTACTTATGATGCAAGTTTTTGGCTCGAATTCTGTATAGATGTACTTAGCAGGAAATTACTATTCTCGACAGTTGATATCGCTTTCTTGTTCAGTATTTTAATACTGTTGCGAATAATAATGCTTAAGTTGAAAATTAGCATTATCTTACAGATTAATTTTTAAAAATGTTCATTTTTAAATGAGTCTAATTTCATTGTAGATTTTTTGTATCCTACATATCCTTCGAGCATTTCAATTCCATTTTAGCCTAATTCAGGGAGAGCATCAGATGCACAAATTGGATACAAGAGTATGGCAATAAATTTATAATATATTTAATTAGTTTTGCGTTTTGTTGGATGCCAGACATACATAAATACACACGGACACACATTCGTACAAGTTTTGTAAGCTATGCATTTAAAAAGGATTTCTGACCGAAATGGCAAACAGTTACATTGTAATTTTTATTGTTGTTGTCGATGTTGTTGCTGCTGTTTTCCAGTGGCCAAAACTAATTTAAAACATTTTAACACTTGTTTGTAATGTTGCAAGCATTCACACTGGAAAATTTGTAGTTGTTGTAATTTTATTAGATTTCACTTTTGCGTGTGCCCGTGTTCACGTTTCCGTTTTGGCTACATTAAATTTTTGCCGAGCATTATTATTACGCACATACTTCTTCTCGCTTTCTTTTCTCTCTCTCTCTCTCACTCTCTGTTTCATGCTCTTTCAGGTTCATTGGCTAAGACCAGTTATTTGTTTTTAGCGGCTGTGCTGCTTTTATTGCCAAAACATTTGTCCAAATAAGAGAGCAATAAGAACAACAAGAACAACGACAACAACAACAGTATAAAATATGTATCCACTTTTATGGAGTTTTAATTTGTTTTGTCGCCAAAAACACTTCGGCTCCTGTTTGTGATCCAAACTCTTACCCTTGCACTCAAAAAGTGTAATTTCCCAAATGGCGTTATAATTTACACGTGCTACTGCCGAATACCAAGTTTCGACTACCAAATATCGAATACCAGTTACCGAATACACATTACCGAGTAACGATTACCCATTGTGGGGAGAAATTCGAAGGGAATGCAGCCGAAAGTCGAAAGAAAGTTTTTCTGAATTCAGGATTTGTTGTCGGTTCGATGTTGTGAAATCGAAATTAAAGATTGAAAGGGAGAGGATCAATATAACAAGTTAACATCACTTTTAATTTGTTTACAAGAATTATGAATTTATGAATAAGAAGATTAAAAAAATGATTTAATTTGGACAATCAATGTTAACGCTCTAATATTTGTAATGAAATAGAAACTGCTTGATTCTATGGCAATTAAATATGTTATTCTTCAAAATAAGTAAATAAATATAATATAATTAAATTAAAATGCAGCTTAATTTTGGCATCAATGAATGTAAAATAATCTGGAATTTCATTCATTTGAGTAAATAGTAATTTGGCAAATATTTCAAATTGGGGCGTAAAAGTCAATTCCCATTCAATAGCTCTTCCACTTTCACCAGCTGAGAGAGAAGCACAGATAGATATTTAAAGAGAAAGAGAGAAGGAGAGATTTGCAAATAAATAGCTATCCAAAAAACGTGAGCAAAACTGAAATATGTTATGCAAAATTCCGTCGAAAAATTTGTGAACATTGAAATTGAAATTGGGACAACATGTGCGCGCTTTTTGCTCTGGCATTTGCAATAAATTTAACTGATTTACGAGGAATGGGTGGAGGGAGGAGATCGCTTAACTGGGTAAATAAATGTTGCAAGTTGTTTGTGTCGCATGAAATAATTTTGTTGCACTTTAAAATGGCCCAAGTGAATGAAACTTTTCGCCATCTACTTTGCATTTTTTTCCAAAATGAATTAAATATTCAACATTTTTGCCAAGAATTTGAATAATGCATTAGCCGCGACCTCAACAGGTGAGTGAGTTTGTGTGGTTGTATGTGCCACGCGGTGTTGCAAAAGCTTTTAGCGCCTAAGGCTATGCAAAGCAGCAGGCACGCTTACAAAGTTGCATGTGGCAAGTTGCAAGTTGCCAGTTGCCAAGTGTGAGTTCTGACATGGCATTTTGAATGAAAAAAACTGCACTTGTCATTAGCCTATGCTTGGATTGCAAGTGCTGCAATCTGGCCTCACATGCCACATGCCAGATGCAACATGCCGCACCCATCCACCCACACACACACACACACACTTACCACTTGTTCTTATCCTCGGCCAAAAGTTTTCGCATTAACTTGGCGTTTGATACTAGAAAAACTATTATAGAAAAATACTTTCTCGAGCTCCGTCTACTTCTACATTGTATTAGCTGTCACTCTCAGTGTGCGTGTGTGAATGCGAGTGTGCCTCTGGGTGTGTGTGTGTCAGTGTAAGTGTGAGTGTTGCAATGAACTCGCCATTGACAGGCAGGAGAAGCGCCTTGGCATGCAACTTGCCTCGGCTTCGGTTAAATACGAGTACTTACAATTGCCACATTGTGTGTGTGTGTTAACATAGTATGTGTGCCACAGGCGTCGCTCTGTGACGCCTCCAACCGCAGCACGTTGCAAACATCAAAATTCAAAGACAGTTTTTCGATAAAGAATTGCGCAACTTTGAATACTTTAAATAGAGTTGCAGAACTTCTTAGAGATCTCCAAAGTGTTACACTCTTTTTAATATTAACTGCATAATAAATAGGTTACAGGGTATCTTTCAGCAAGCACTTTACAGTGGGATTCCTTAAGGATTCTGAAGAAGATTCTCTGGAAACGTTGTAATCAGTAACTTAAGATAACATTATCTTTGCTCTCTATTAACTATTATATATTAATGCATATTTTGACGGATAAGACTTTCAATTGGCTCCACTGTGCAATATCTTTGTTCTGCTTCCTAATCTGAGGTTATATTGGCACCATATAGAACCGAACTGAGATGGACTGGATTTTCGCTACGTCACTGGATCGCAATTCCCAGTTGAGTTTTTCAGTTGCTGCTGGCGATGTTGATGCCACTGCTGATGCTGCCCTTGCAACATCAACATGGCCAACTTGGTTGTATTTGCAGCTTAGTTAACACAAAGGCATATTTACTCCTGTTTTCTCTTTTCTCTTTTGGCCAAGTTGCAGCATAAAATTTGATAAATTCCAGAACCAGAACCGAAACTGATGCTGAAGCTCTATATAGACTAAAACGCCAGCTTCACTGACTGACGGCAAATCTAATAAAGAATGCGTCAGTGTGTGTGTGTGTGTGTGTGTGTGTGAGTGAGTGTGTTAGTGAGTGTGTTAGTGCGTGTGTTAGTGCGTGTGCTTAGGTATCAGGATGCCAATGCGGTCAAAAGTTAAAAGGCTATGAGTGCTTTAGTATGTGAAAACGAAAGAAAAGACAGCTTTTTTTTTAGGGATTTTTGTTGGTTAAACTGTTTTAGTTATTGCGTCGAGTTGGTTGAATCTGATGGTTTTACCACTTTGTGGTTATTTAATATCATCAATCCCTTTACCCCAATTCTCAATAACGTTCATAGATTTCATTTGAGGTCAAATTTAAAATTGTTATGGGATATGGGAAAATATTTGCCCCACATAGGAAAACAATTTTCACAGCCTTAAAGCGAGTTCGCTGACTTTATTCTACTCTGATGTTGGAAACCTTGAATTGAACGAGGTAGAAAGCGCAACCAACTGTTGCCCCGGTGATATGTAACTTGTCAGAAGTTTGTTGACACACAGATTAAACGACGTCTGGAGCAACACATAGACGCCTCACTGTGGATCATTTATCAAGCTAGCTGGCAGCGTTTAAGACACTCACAATGTCTGCGTAGTTAATGGAATATCTGCGACGAGTACAATACCATTTATGACAATGTGCTGAGTTGATTCTGAGACATGGGATGACATGAATAAAACTTTCATTTAATGATGAGCGGCATTTTCAGTGGGAAATCTTCAAGTGTTCAACAGCTGTAAACTATTGGTTAATTGTCCTACTATTAACAACAAAGTAACATGGGAACAAAGAGTTCAGCTTTTTTTACTAGTGAGCTCGTCGCAGTTTATTTGCAAAATTATATTCAGCTAATAATGAAATAAGGATTTTATCAAATGTTAAAGCTCAACAAAAATTCAATTTTTTCGATATGTTTCCAGTTATGTTACTGTCGCACTGTCAAAGATTCGGTTTAGTAATTGCTCAAGGACCTAACATTTATTAATAGGCATAACATTTCGATATTCTGTTACATTGTTACATTAACAATAGAACTAACAGTTTGCCTTATGCAACTGACAAAATCTTAATATTAATTATAAATTTCATTAATGTTAATCAATTAATAATCAACTGAATGAAGACTCAATCTAAAGACATTTCACAGCTGGATTTTGACTAAGACAGTTGCCAACTGCTTGCTCTTTCATGACTGCCAACTGTCAAGAAATACATAAAGCAGACTCCTTGGCGTTATGGCCTTAATGGCTGTGAGGCATTGTTCGGGCCAAGAGCAAAAGCCACAGATATGAACCTGGTTTGGCACCTGCTGTGCTCCGAGTTGATTAAGTTCTTGCTGCAAACAGAACTAGAAACAGAAACAGAAACAGAGGCAGAACGGGATCAGGAGCAGGAATTAGTGATTTCTAAGCGGAGTCCTTGATGTCCCTTGGTGCGCTCCACGGCATTACAAATCACAACAATCATGGTCGTTCAATTGCGCATATTGATTGTCAGCATAATGGGCCACAATCACAATCGCAAACGTTGCGGATGCGAAATTCTCGACTTGAGGATGTGGCTGAAGGATGTGGCTGAAGGATGTGGCTAAAGGATGTGGCAGTGCGGCAGTGTGGCAGTGTGGCAGTGTGGCACTGTGACTGTGTGGCACTATGACAGTATGGTGCTATTGGTGTTGATTACGATTACAGGTCACATAGCAAAACGTACGCCCACATACTGTGACTCAAAGTCTCGAGTCCGTTATGTCTACTTTTATGCTCGACGACGACACGGCTGCTTGGCCTTGTCACAGTTTTCCCTTTTCGTCTTCTTCTCCACGTTGTTGGGGCTTCTGTTGCTGTTGCTGTTGCTGCTTCTGTTGCTGGCTTGTGTCTCAACTGTCATTTGTCTGTGTCAGCGCGTGTATTCCCAGGCAGACGGGCTGTTGCAAGGACGAGGCTCATCCATCTCAGATGTGCGAGTCGTCTAACATTGTCGCGCTGCCTGTCTGCCCTTAACATGCCAAGGGGTTGACCTCCCTCCTCCCTTTTTCCCCTCTCCCACTCTCAGAGTTTGTGTGAGTGTGTGTGTAATTGTGCACACCCGGGGTAGCCTCGTTTGTCATTGTAAATTATACGGTTAAATTGTACGTATGCCCGATTCTGCTGCCCTCTCGGGCCGCCTTCCCCTTGCCCGACACAACCCGGCAATCATGTTGTTTTTAACTTACTTATAACTAAGACTTTCAACCAGAAACTACCGACTTTTATGGCAACTGAATATTCATAACGATATGAGCCAAATAAAAAAAATAAAGGAAGACAACTATAGAGCTCAGTTTCTGGGCCAGGCTTAGCCTAATTCTCTTGGCACTTGCAACAAAAATTTCCATATCTTCCACATATGCAAAGCAAAATAAAAAAAAATAGAATATTTAATATATTTCTTTACAGCGCATTTCGCTAAAGTTGCTTGAAATCCAGATCTAAATGCAGAAAAAACTGCATAAAACTAAGTGGTAAAAACTGCGCATCAAAAACTGAAACATATGAAGAATAAATAAAAGAAATATAAATATCGAAATGTTTGTACCCTAACTGAGATAATATTAAAAGTAAACGCTACAAAATGCATCTAAGCTGCACTTAATTTCACTTTCAGCTTACATCTCTATGTTCTAAAATTTTAAATATAAATAAGCTAAATCTTCAATAGAAATAAACCGAAAAGAGGAATTATCATTATCACATTCGACCCAATATCACAGAGAAGCAAATAATAAAAATGTACTGCCTCGAAAAGAGTCTGTTTTTAGAGTTGTATGGAGTGCATAACTTCAACATATTTATTTATATGAATTTTAAAATAGAAATAAATTGTTTTAACAACTTTCAGTAATGCCTAACAAACAGAGAGTATTAAGGGTATTATGCAACAAACTATGACCTTTGTGCAAGAGTGAGAAACGAAGAGGGAGGAAGGGAGAAAAGGAGAGAGTTGAGTATTTGTTTTTATTATTATGAGTTAACTGCTTATGAGCATTTGCATTTATGCCAAGCACTTAAAAATGAATATGCATATAGAAATACAGTTTTAGTTGCTTTATTAAGTTTTTCTTACAACCAAATGGCAAAATTTAGCAGTCCAAGTCTTTAATTAACAATCTTTTATCCTGTGTGCTGGCAATTTCCAACTAAATTCATACCGTTCTCATGCCGAGAAACCCAAGCAGTTGATGAATTCATCTCTATCATGTGTGAAAACATTTGCGCTGTTCTTGCTTTGGCTTTTTCTTCGTGGCCTCGCATCATAAAGTCATTTAAGCATATAAATTGCACTTATATTTTGCCAGCTTGTCACACAAACACAATTACTCAGACACGTTCCAGAGAACAGCAAAAACTCCATCACATGACAGCAACGAGTAAAATTCACGAAATCGAGCTTTAATCATGCCTCAAGTACGTGAGTTGAGAGACTTAAATGCAAGTTAAAAAGAGTTGAAAAGTTAGAAATTAAATAAAATTTCAGCTGATCAGAAATATGATGCGAAAGACAAAAGGAAAACCGTTGGTTCTCTCCTCGGTGGACAGTTACATTTCATTGTTTTTAATGCCATCGGGACTGAACCGGGAGTTGGCCTAAAAGTACTGGCTAATTAACGCAGCAGGCAGCAGTTTTTAGGCAGTCTAAAATTATGCATTAATAATGGCCAGATATGGCCCGAGGTGAAAGCAGCGACAGAAGGACGCACAGACAGAAGGCCCACAAGCTCATTTCCCTTCAGTCACATTCACAAAGGAATGTCAAAGGAATCATTTGGGAATGGTTCCCTATGCCTAAGGAATCCTTAGGGATTTTGTATGAAAATCCTTAGGGAATTTAACATTGTGATGTCCTACGATTGAGGAATAGGGAACACTCCATAGTGATTCCCTTACGTTTCCCGTTAGGGAAACCTTAGGGAACTCTGCCGAGAATTCCTCAATGATTCCCTAACGATTCTTAAGCCATTTTCTCTAGGGAATCGACCAGGAATTTTGCTGAAAATTCCTCAATGATTCCCTAACGTTTTTTTAATAAAATTCCTTAAGGATTCCTCAACAATTGAAAAAAATTAATAAAAATTAAAAAAATTAATTTTTTTATTTTTAATATGTTTTTTATTCAATATTTTGTTTTACATTTTTGTTTTATATTTTTTTTTTAATTTGCTCAATTTTACCAGTTTGCCTTGAAAATGAAACACAGCCCCACTAAAGCCATTGACCACCGCCTTCAGAAAATTAAATTCCAGTCGAAGCTCCTTGCATTCCTCAAAGTTCAGTTCATAATCTAAATTAAAAATCAATGCGTTAGTTTTCTATACACAAAATAAAAAAATTAAATAATAAAACACTTACGATTTATTAAACAGTAGCAGCAGACGGCAGCGCAGCAATAAAAATGACAATGTCACTTTATTTCTTTTGACGTTTCTTGCTTCGTTTTGTTGCATCAATCCCGCTGTCTGCGGCAACGTTTGACGTTTGCTTGACAGAGACGGAAACAAAAAAGCAAACAGAAACAACCTCTGCCTCCGTCGCACAATTTTTGGCGACGTCAAAGTCGGCCGAAAACTTGTATGATAGAGAGAGAAAGAAACAAAAAGAAACGAGCAGAAACAGCCTCTGCCTGCGTCGCTTAAGCAGCGCACGCACGACGTGCATTTTTTTGGACGTCGGCACGCAACGAAACAGGAGAAACGAACAGAAACAGACGAAAAGTAATTCTGCTTGCGTCGCTCGAGCAGCGGCCGGTCGACGCTGGCAGAATTATTAGAAAAATAACAACAAAGTGTCAAAATATTACAACAACCAGAAGGAAAAGGAATTTCAAGTCTGAAGGGTTGGTCAAAAGCACACATACACACACACACACACATACACAAACACACACATACAGAATCCACACTCATTGTCACCGAGTGCGGAGTTTAGAATTCCTTGCATACTTTTAGGCGTGCATGGAACGTAACAACAAATTACAATGCAATTGCCGACTCACTCTCAGTGAGAGTGTGTTTCTGTGTGTTGAGTTGCAAATTTATGCGTTTGACTGTGCTTCCTGCATTGACATTTACTTGCGGTTATTACCGATGCAACAACAGCACGGCTCCACAGACTAATTTTGCATAAATGAAAACTGAAAGCAGAATGCCAACAGAGTACTGAGGGGAAAGGGGAGGAATGAGAACAAGTTGCAACTGCAACTTCAACTGCCTCAAACTGGATGTTCGCCTTGTTGTGGCTACAACGGTTGCATTTTTCCGCCAATTGTTTTCAGCACTCGGGTTTTTCACACACTTTTGTTGTTGCCCTGGCATTTTGCGGTTGGCCACATCCTGGCCAAATGTTTCCTCTACCATTGTTGGCCCTGCTCCCAAATTCTGCATGCCATTAAACTTGGCTTTAATGTGTATATGGACAAAATATTTCGCTATCGCAGCTGTTGCATTACTTTATCCTACCATTGATAGACAATTCCCTCAACAAATCCAACAACAAGGTATGCTCATGTCCCCAAGCAGCTCCAGGTAAACATTGAACTCATTGCTCTTGTGAGTGAAGAAAACAAGTGACAATCGTCGATTGATCGACGAATAATTACCCAGTATGGGGGGGAATTTACAAATAAACATTTAAAATTGATTTACATTTTATAAAAATATTTGGTTTAATTTTTTCAGTTACTACCATATAATAAAGCACTTATTTAATCTGCATTTTGTACCCATTAAAATTTTTCAATATTTCAGCTATTTTAAATATTTTTTTATTTAGTATTTTCCTTATGTTTTATAAAATAAATATATTTATTAATTCTATTTAACAATAAATTTTGCTAACATTTAAAAAATATGTAGGCTTTAATTTATCTACAATTAAATTTTATTAAGAACTTTAAAGAAAAGTTTAATTGCTTTGTTAATCTTATGCCCAATAAACTCCATTTAAAATGAATAAAAATCTTTCTGAAACAATTATTATTGAAAGTACAAGGACACACAAGGAAACACATACTCAAATGCATTTCAGTTTTGAATAAATACCAAATAATTTCTGTTAAGTGATTGTTATTGTTGTTGTTGAAACAAGCTGTGCATATTCCCAAGGCAAAGCGACATATTAAATTTCGTGACAACTTGTTGATAGAGGCAACAACAATAATTGATAGAAAAACTTTTTAATCAGTCAGCGGAGAGAGCAACAAAAATGTTGTTGCCAAGTTGAACATACATTTTCTGATGATGTTTGACAGGCAGGCAGTCTGGCAGAAATTCGATAACTTTCGACACGACCACACAACGGGAGAGGGAGGAGGATGAAGTGGAGGAGAAGGAGGAGCAACTGTAACTGCGCATAATTTCAATGCTACATAAACTTTAATTAAAACGTCTTTGGCAAGCGCTGAATATCAACGGCACACAGCGAGTGTATGTGAGAGAGAGAGAGAGGGGGAGAGAGAGAGAGAGAGAGAGAGAGAGAGAGAGAGAGAGAGGGAGAGAGAGACAGAGAGAGAGAGAGTTTCCTGCCACTTGACATGACGCTCCTAATGAAGTGCATGAATACCTTAAACAACATGGAACGCTGTTTGTGTATGTGTAAGTGCGTACGTGTCGATGTGTGTGTGTGGTGTGTCTGTGTGTGTGTGTTGGTGCCTGCTCATAATCATTTTGATGGGCACGTAAAATTCAAACTAAAATCACTCGAGCGCCATTCAGAATATAAGTGTGTAAGTAAAATTGTGACTGTGTGTGTGTGTGTGTATGTTTGTGATAGCGTTTCTCCAAAAATAGAGGTTTACCAAAATAACAATAACAACAACAACAATGATGTTGGTGGCCAAACTAATATACAACATTTGCACGTGACTCTGATATTGAAAGCGTTCGCTGGGAGGCAACACATTTGGTCTGCACCAAAACGAGCCTTGTTGAGTATGTTACACAAAACAACATTCAGCATTCATTGCCGCACACACACACATACACACACAAGCACACTCACACACATACTAATAAATGTAGTCAGACTATGTGTACTATCTAGATTTATGTAGAAACTTTGGCTAAAATTTAATAATCATTTTTGTTTTTTATTTGCGAGTTTTGTTTCAGCGATAAACCTCAAGAGCCCTGGGCATGTTTATCAGCATAAGATGTAAGTGTGTGTGTGTATACGTTCAAGTGTGAATGTGTGTTGAATATAGTCTGTTTGAATGTTTTAGACTAGCAAGTGTATAGCGAGTATTATCATATTATTTATATAAATGGAATTAACTAAATATTCATCTCTAGATAGGTTATTGAAAAGTATTTTGATATCGACTCTGTTCAAATAAATATTAATACCATATTATCCAGGCGGTACACTATCTTAAGCATCACTGTGACAGAGTAGTACACAGACATCAGTGTGTACATGGGTTTTATAGCAATACTCGTATTTGTACTTATGTGAATCCAATGAATAATTTTGTGATCAGCAAAACGATTGTTAAATAAATTGAATGTCAATCGTTCTAACAAGCAATACACACACACACTCACACACACTGACCTCAATTTCTTAAAACTAACTGTGTAAATGACTTTGGCATTGAGTTTTTCACAATACTAAAATGTTTCGAGTACTCGAATATATAGTTTTTTCTCTTATTTTATATGTACATTTATATACTTTTTTTTTGTATTTTTGGGCGCACGTGCATGGAATTTCAATCTAAATATTTACAATAGCTTGACCGAGGGTCTGACATGGGTTAAGGTTGGGGTTTAGGTTCGCCACAATTGTTTTCGAAACTGTTGCTGCTCGACCTTTTATGTGGGGAAACATGCAAGATTTTCCATAATACCCTGTAAGCTATTTAATTACAGCAGCTGCCTCGCTTTCCGTTCAGAACTGAATTCACATTCAGAGATCGTTCATCGAATTTATTAAAATTTGTAGGATAAAACGCTCACTTGGTAAGCTCTTCGTGTCTAGATTTGAGTGCAGGGTATCTGAGGTAAAAAAATCAATGAGTCTGCCATAAAAGTGTGCTAAAATACTTTGGTTATAGACAAGCCCGACGGCTTTCTGAATTATTAAACAAAAGCAAACTGACCGCAGGGTAGCTTATAGATACAAAGCCCTCAGCTGTTGGATAATATAATACAATAATTAGGTAATTAATCATATCAAACACACACACACCCCTGCGGGCGGGTCATTAAGTCGCTTTAGCCATCTCCGTCATTTCTCTCCCACTCCCCCGTGTCTTCAATAGATACAGGAGGCATAAATTGCTAATAAAAGACAAACAAAACACTTTAAAACGTAAAATGCGTGAGCAACTGAGCTTGTGGCTCAGCTAAATTATGAAAATTGAAAAGAAAACATTTAATTATAAACGTGGGGCTAAGTGCAAACTGAATAAAAAGTTTACCTGTTGATAAAACAGGTAACAAAGCCACGTTAAGAAGGCAAACTCAATCGCAACTTTTGTCTCTCCTAATTTATTATCTCATTTAGCGATAATTTTCTTTAGGGTAAATTACAACAGCATGTTAATTTCTTCTATGTTTATCATTTGATTTTTTGAGTTCAATTTAATTTAATACTGACTAATTAAAACTAATTAAAGTTGACATTGCTAAAATAAAACAGAGAATTGATTGTGGATTTAATTCAATAACGTCGATGTAAATCAATCAACAATAGCAATTATTTAAAAAAAATTTGAAAGTTAAGTAGTATATAAATTATTGCCAAATACTCCCAAATGTTTTCAAAATGAAAGAGATATAAATAGTTTTTTTTGTTTTTTTTCACAATGTTGCCAAATCAAGAAAAAGCAAGAATCCGTTTGAATAAAAACAAAATGCCATCTAATGTCGCCTCCAATTAGGCTGAAACTGTTGATTATGAATAAATTACAACAATAAAGCAGCATGAAAATAACAGATATAAAAGAGAAAGTGAAAACAATATGCATAAGTATAGGAGCCGTTGGAACAATTTAAAACTCATCAATTTACGCGAAAGCTGAGCTCTAAAAACAATTGAGCCGTAAATGTTTGTTTACTTAAGGCGACAAAAGACGCATTGGCTGATGGGAGAAAACAGCAAGGAAATTGTAGACAAGCTCCCACTCACAACAACGCAGCATCCAAGAAAAAACAACATAATTTTCATGCTTTTCTCTTATTTATATAGGCTTTTCCTTGTGAAGGTTGCGAGCGTAAAAAGTTTTCATAATTGAAATATACAAAAAAAAAAAAAGAAAAGAAAAATAGTCAAAAATGGGAGTAATAAAGCGGAACAAGAGTATTTTTATAGCCTGGTGCGTACGTAATGCGCCTGGGAATTTTCCAACACAATCCGTACATACAAAATCAAAGTACTGGGTATCAATGAAAACTCATTTAAAGCCAGCTCAGTTCTCTGTACTTTATGGGAATGGAAATGGTCGAAATGGTATAAATAAATATAATATGCTGTATGCCCAGTGGATTCGTAGCGAAAATTTAATCAAGCTTTGCCCTACTGCACAAATAATTTTCACAAATTTTCCCCAGTACCCATTGCCCACTGTCCTTCGTCCTTTGTCCTGTGTTCTCTGCCCTCGGTTACAGTTGCCTCCGACTTAATGGGCATGCAAAACGTTTTTTAATCCCAGCACTCGCAACTGGGAAACTCACAAAGTTGGTAGACATTGTTGTTATTGTTGCTGGACAAAAAGCATTGGCCAATTTACGTCGAGGCTGAAAAAGTGTAACTGAAGGTTGCAGGCTGTCAACGGCGCAGAATGAGAGTTAACTGACAAATTGACAGCGGATGTGGCAAGTTAAAGCACATACATATTTGTATAAATATAAATATAAATACTGCAATCCACTTAAAGCATTCTCGACTGCAATAACAGCCTGCTTTTAATCTCAACTCAACTGGCAGTTCAACTTTTGCTTTCACAAAGAGATAGAAATCATAGAAATGAGATTTATTTTAATTCTATTCAGCTTATTGTAGTAGTTAATAACGAATTATTAAACTATGTATATTTATTAATTAAACAGTTTATATGAACTTGCATCTATCGCTTCAAGCGCTTTGTGAACAATGAATGAAATGATGGAAATTAATATAGCATACTTTTTGGGGCAGCTTTGGTTTTATTAAATTTGATGATGAATCGAATTTGGCTTTCGAAAACGAATTAAAACTATTCAAATTTATGCATAATTTAGTTAGCTTCTTTTTATGGTATGTATTATCGATTGATTTCTAATTCCGTTGCATTATTCGAAATTAATTTTTGAGGTAGCTCTGAGGTTGATACTTGATGAGATTAATTAAATTTATATTAAGCAAATATTATAAATTCTTCTATGCAAAAAAAGCTTATTCAATATTATAATTCAGTAAGAACCCGACAGTGAATTGACTACTACCTGCCTGCCTACTCTTCTCTTTCCATTCCCTTCCCCTCGGCACAGTCACCCAACCCAGTTAATAAATACTCGTAAACATTTTCCTTTTGCTTTGAGTCAGTTTGCTTCCTTATTGTTGTCTGGGGCACATTGAAGTCTCGATCTTTGGTCTCAGTGGAGCATGCAACATTATTATCATAAGCGGGATATTTTTCCGATTTTCTTAGGTTTTGCCAACTTTCTCTATCTTCCTTATATTGCTATTTTCATATTTTATCATATTTTATTTGCCATCGGCTATGTTCCGCTTTCAATAAATGTGAATAAAATAATATGAATTGAATGGCCCCATCAACCTTGCCCTGGCAATACAATGAAACTGCTGCTGAGCCTTTGTTCTCTCAACTCAACTCAACTCAACTCAGTCTGGTCCGGTCCGGTTCAGTTTTTGTTTGGTTTATTAAAAAAATAAAAGATACAACTTTGGCCACTTGGCTAGAAAACTTAACAAAGTTTTAAGGCTAAATGTCAGCTGAAAGTGGACAGTCTGCAATATTGTGGCCAGCGTGGGAGAATCAACAAAATATGCTCTCATTTAAATGTGGCAAGCTTTTCAGTTTGCCATCGATTTACGGATTTGCATTTGGATTTTGCCAGACCAGCGATTTATTTTCACAGATACTCTATGCTTGATTTATTGAGGTAAAGCTGAGCGAGGCTGCCAGCAGTTCTGTGTCAATTTTGAGCCCCAATTCGATACAAGATACTATGGAAACATAACCCAAAAATAAAGCCAAAGGGAAACTAAACTTGAGGGGAGTGGAGAATGGCACCGCGTGAGGCGCCACCGCCGTTGGATCCGAAGCAGCCGGTGCTTTACATCGAGTACTGCCCGGCTAACTACACCTACCACAAACGGGCCCTGGATCTACATGCCTCACTGGCGGAGGCGCTGCGCACCATGCAGCCCCAGATGCAGCTCCAGCTGCGGCTCAACGAGAACTGCAAGCCCCGCATCGGCGCCTTTGAGGTGTTCATTGCGGCCAGGCCGACGGAGGATCATCATGGCCGACACATGCTGTGGACGGGCATCACACGGGTGCCAGTCTCGGCGAAAGTGCCCCATGTCGACGACATCATTGCCCCCGCCTGTCTGGCTTTGAGATTGCGACACAGCCACGCGGGCGCCAGTCAAATTAACCTTGTCCGCACCAGTGACAGGGACATCAACAAAATCCTTCAGAAGGACAGAAGGCGCAGCCTGTAGAACAAGTTTAGCATTCAGTTTGTGTGACTGCAATTCGTCAAGTGATGGAAAACAAAACAATAAATAAATTCTTTCTGCTCTAATTAAATTAATAATGGAAAGCAATTAAAATTAAAAAGATTTTTTTTATAATTTATAATTAACTTAATCAAATATGTATATTTTAAATTTCATTTTAGTGTTTTTTATAATTTATATATTAAATTTCATTTTAAATCAATTTATAAGTAATCTATAAATTCGAATTAAATATGTCCATAACAATAAAATTAGTTTTCTCTCTCGCAGATTATTAAGTTATTTTTATTGGCACTAAATCGTCTTTGTGATCAATTTCAGTCCAATTCATTACATTATATTAGATAGATCAGATTACCCGCACAATACTTGTGTGAGATATTTTATACTTGAAGTAAAATTTAAACATCTTCATTCACTTCAAAGTTAAGCTAATGGCCCTATGTAAGAATGTTTTCTCCCACATTTTTCCCACATTTATTGACAAATTCTTTCACAATTTTGCATCGCTTGTTGGTTTGGCCTTAGGGCTAAACAAGTATAACATTATTATTGTAAACTTTTTGTCTGCAACTTGATACACAACCAAAAGAAAACGAGCAGAAGAGAAAGAAAAAAGGAACAAACTTCATTATAAGTAGATGACTTTATGGTCATGATGTGTAATTGCCGGCAAGTTCAGTTCTCCGGGCCTTCAACTACGATATGCAGAGAAGGCGCGAAATGGGCTGTGTTGAAATTTCCGCAAGCTGCAGCACTGAAAGGACACTGTCCCCCCGCCCCTCGGGTACCACCGCAGTCCCCCTCTGACCCCATCCCGACATTGTACACTTGTCTGACAGGCGGCTGCTCATTTTCACTCTTGACACACACACACACAAAGTGTTGGCGAGTCGAGAAGGGAGGAGAGGAGACAATAAGGGGGGAGGATGAGGGCTGTTAAGACTTTTTGCTGCAATGTGATAGTTGCAAGTTGAGTGCTGAATTTCGGCATCATTGCATTTTCAGTCAACACATGCATACACACACACACACACACACCGACACATGCATGACGCACAATAAATCCTGTTTTAAAGTAAGTTGTGAGTGGAAATGTTTGTTTGTGTATTGCATTTAGTTCTTGATGTTGATGCTGTTGTTGTTATTGTTGCTGTGCTGTTGCTGTTGTTGCATGCCTCGTGCTGGCTTGCTGCATGACTTAAGTTTTCAACACACGCATACAAAGAGTAGACAGACATGCAGTCATTAAACTAACATACACACACACACACACCCAGATCAAACACACACACTAGGCAACTTGGCAGGACGTGCTGTGCGTCCTTTAAGAATTCGCCAAGCTTGAAAGGCAGCATAAGTAGTAGAAAACGGCAGCATATTAATCTTACAGCAACAACCGGAACAACAACAACATCAACAACAATGTAAAAGAAGAACAACTGCTTAACACAATAGTCGGAGTAGGATTCAAGAATCCTTGCTGCAATGCTTGCACTCGTTTCATATGCTTCCGCCGCTTCACGAAAATGAACAAAACTAAAACAACAACAACAACAACAAACGGAACATGATATTAAAGTGTTCTTGCTTTTTGCTCTTTACTTTCTGCTTTTGTTATCCGCCCTTCAATGTTTTCCTTTGTATTGCGCACAAAGTCCAAATGAACTTCATTATAAATAAAATGGCTGCACGAGCTGCCTTTCGATTTCGGCATCACAACACTCAATTCTTAAATCTCATTCCCACTCTGTCTCAGCTGCTTTCTTCTGAAAGCTCTTTGCCATTTTGCTGCGAAATATTGTTTCATGCTTTTAGGCGACATGTCAAGGTTTCTTTTAAATTAGATACTTTACGCTATTTAACATTTTAATGAGGCAAATTTTATTAAATTAATATGTTTAATTATTTTCAGATTTCTCATAAATTAATGTAAATCATTTAAAAGGACAATCACATAACAAATTAAATTGATTATAAACAGGAGAATAAGTAAAGATGACAGTTAATCAAATCAATTTGAATTCTTAAAGAAATTAATTAAAATGCACTAGTAATGAACGGAAAGTTCGAATATTAATATCAAAAATATGTTTATTAACTATGTAAATTGCATATTATTCCGCTTGCTTCAACTTCCCAAGTTCTTAAATTTCATCTATAAATAAATCTATAAATAAAAAATGTTGTTTATTTTTAATATTCGGTTTTCAATTTAAATTTAAAAATAATAATAGTTTTAGCCATAATTGCTCACTCTGCGCTGTGTCAGATTTTTCCAAATTTTTCCTTGAGCTTTTTGCATTTTTAATAGACTTGCGTCATTCACATTTGCTGTCGCTGCATGTATTTAAGAAAGATAAAATAGAGAAAAAAAGTAAGAGAAAGTAATAGAGAGAGGAAAAAAATAGGAGGGAGGAAACGAATTGCAAGAAAAGGCAGCAACTTCTATGCAAATTTAATGCTGTTGACGCATATTTTGACAAACCCTGCAGGATTCACAGTGACTGTGACTCTGATTTTGGATTCGCAACGCAAACTGTCAGTCAGTTAAAAGACGCTGACGGCCATTTATCCAGAGTTGGTGGAAGCTGCTGCTGCATTTTGCAATTTTTAATAGCTTTTATCATCTGACTACCATAACGAGTGGCTGGTGTGAAAAACTCGGAAAATCAGAGATGATTTTTTTCCCTAAATCAAAGAGCGACTGCAGCTGAAACTGTTTGATTTATTTGCTTTAATTTAGATAACTTACCTCAGCTTCGATTAGATTTTACAGTGATTGGCATAATTAATTGCTAAAAGTCTACGTCTGTGTCTTTGGCGCTCGGATAGACATTTAAAACATTTTAGTAATAAGACAAATAAATGGGATAAAGAAACATGATTTTCACATCATTTCTTTTAAACCCCATAAGTCAATTTATTTGACTTATGAAGCCTTTTTGTTTCTATTAATAGTAATTGTCGGAAATATTTTTTAATTTTCTGAATATATATTTGCAATAAATTCCATTTTTGGTTTACTTTGTATTATTGAAATATTTTTATTAAGAGTTAATTACACCAATGTAATTTATACGTAAATATTTCATTTCCAATGTAATGTAATTTCTGACTTTAATATAAATTGACGCATATTGAGATGCAATTTTATTAATACTTTGATACAGCTGCAAAATTGTGCACTCATTTTTATGCAAAATTAAGAACAAATCAGAACCTGGTGCAATTTTCTGAAAAACTTGATTGATATGATTAATTAGGTGCTCGTGTATATGTATGAACTGTAAGAATGTGTGTTTGAATACATAATTTGAGGTCATTTTAGCGAATAATTTCATTATATTTTCATTAACAATCATCAATTTAAGTATGGATATTAGTATTTTCCCGCAACTTTTGCATAATTCTTTCCCCATTTGCCATTGTTGGCTAACCGTTTTATTTCTTTTTGAATGCAATTACTTGGTTCGCTGTGGGTTTAACCTGACCCTCCCTCTCCAAGGTCAACTCGGGGTGCAAGTGAACCAAATGCAACGGCAGCACCTCGATTTCAATTAAGCAACTGGCAGCAGGTGCGAGCAAATACGCCTTGATGTCCAAAAGTGAAATGGGAAAAAATGCAAATAAGATTTTGACATATTTCCTGAATGAAACACAACCAACCAGATAGAGAGACAGCTGAAGAGAACTGAGACTCGGCCAAGGGAAAAAGGCACTGGGAGACGACGTCAGTGAGGCGTGCGGTCAACTGACAACTGAGCCGACTCACTTTTGGCACTCTGATTGCCATTGCAGATTGTTAAAGGCCAGACTCGAGAGACAGGTACATGCTGAAATTGTTGCGGATGTTCTGAAAGAGAAAATATTCAAGAGAAATTGTAGACAATTTAAAATGCAAAATAATTGTCAAATTATGCCTGCCTTTAATATAAATATTAAAAGCATTTTCGTCAGCAAAGTGGAAACCTGAAACAGTAATCAATAGAAAATTAAAGAAATTTTTATATTTATATTATTTTCTGGGACTCCACATTTTCTAGGATTTCCTACGATTTGAAACTTTGTATTGATGGAATGGAATTAAAACAGATTGTTTTAATCAATGAGGGCATATTTGGTTTGCATAGAAAATATATGGAGAAGTAGAATAATATAAATTCAAATTTGAACTCAATTTCAATAACCTTCAGATAAATATGGGATTTTCCAGTCTATACATATTTTTTATTTTGCTCACTGACATCGAAAAGTTTCTATTATTCGGAACACTATCAATTTCTAAATCCACACAATTGCACTGGTGCTTGGCCCAGTTAGTAGCACTACCAACTCGTAGCAAATGTGTCACTTTCATATGATCTACGAGCGAGCATAAATGTTTACTGCATACTTGCAGGCGCAGTCCGCCAAGGGGGAGCGGACGCGAGCCAGGGGAATGGCAGATAATGGGGGGAGGGGAAGAGTTATCATTTTGTTTGCGTGGCTCATGTCAACGTCGATACAAATTGAATGGCAGCGAATTTTTAAAATTATTATAACTACATATCGTGGGCAGTTTTTGGAACGATTGTTGCAAGTTGTTGTTGCAAAGTGATTGTTGCTAGATGTTGTTGTTGTTGTTGGTATTGTTGTTGCCAGTTGTAGGACGCGCTAAAAACTGATTGCCGGAAATGTCAGTAATTGGTTGCACATGCCCCATGAGGAGTTGCATGTTGCACTGTGTAAGCAGTGGGTGGGGGTGGGGGAGGGTTTAGGGTCGGTTTTGGGCTTTCGGCTCTGGTTGAATATGCCACACATGCCACATGGGCATTGTGGCAGCCGTCGACTGTTGCAGTTTTTAGCATTATTATTGTTATTATTTGTGCGGGGCTTGTTAATGATTTATGCATTTGCTGTGCATAGAAATGACATTGCACAACGGTCTGCGAGGCGGGGGAGGAAAGGGGCAATGGATGCTGCTAATTTAAATGCACATTTGGGGCACTGTTCAGTGGCAAAGGCGGGAGCAGCGTGGGGTGGGGGGCGGGGCAGCTGCAGGCGACACTGTCAACGACTGCTGTGATTTATGTTCCTTTGCGGCGAACCACATAACAGCACAACTCGCTGTTAACTGCGAACTGTAAGTTGCGCGCTGTAAACTGTTAACAGCAGGCAAAGAGCGTATGTTAAGCGAAGAGCGAATTTCCCGTTAAGAGCGCAAACTGTAAACTGTTAACAGCAGCTGTTAAGACTTTTAAGAGCACGTCTCTCGCTCTTTAACAAAACTGTTAACAGGATTGTGCTCTCTTAGTTTGTGTTCTGTTAAGCGGCACAACAATTACTGTGTTGCCACAATTGGCGTTTTTGCACCAAAACGGTGTTCCATGAACATCCCAATAGTAAATTTATCGCTGAAAAGTGTACAGATTTCATGCAGCGTGGTCAAAATTCTCAATAGGAAATTTAGAAAACCGCGCGGCAGACTCCGCTACGAACTGGAATCGTTTGTTTGGTGGTAAAAGTTCCCTGCAACAAAGTCCGCTACGAACTCAAATATTTTTGGTGAGTTTCTCATGGCGATCTGCTGCACAAAACGCTGCACAGAATTATTTCTGAGATGTGCGAAATCCCCGCAGCAAACTTGTCAACTGATATTCATCAGCGAAATTACTACATTAACAAGTTGTAACACACTGTTTAAAACCTGAAGGAATCACGTGGTCCCCCCGAGGGCGCAAGAGATCTAGGATTCAGTGCCACGGTCCTTAGACCCACATATGGTATGCACTAAGTCTCTTATGTCTATATGTGTCCATGCAACAGGCTGGCGCATATAGAATTCGTTCACCACATGCCTGAATTGCCGGCTGGGATAGGTCAGTAATTTGAGTGTGTAACACGCATAAATCACTTGCCAATTTTTTTGAGTTGCATGTTAGGCTAAGCTGAATGTTTAAGCTGGCTTCACACGAGCACTTTTTCACCGACACTTTTCGTCAAAAAGCTGTCCGTGTCGCACACCGTCGCTCACTATCGCTCACCGATGGAATAGAACGTGTCCTATTTCCATCGGTGAGCGTCAGATTTTCACCAAAGCTTTAAAATTTTGTGTGGTTACACGACACGCACAGCTTTTTGACGAAAAGTGTCGGTGAAAAAGTGCTCATGTGAAGCCAGCTTTAAGAATAACATATGTTGAGGTACTGTCAATTTAAGTCGAAAAAGAAACCTACTTTAAACGCAATTAATTGATTAATGTGGCATGCTTCAGCTTTGTTGTGTCATGCAAAATACGCACACACAAATATAAACTTGAAAATTTCCGCTTTGTTTTAATCATGTTTCAATTATGGCGGCAATTGTTTCAATAATAACAGCAGCAACCACTCTGCTCAGTCATGTTCCTCACCCTTCTCATCGCAAAGTTGCCCAACACTGTGCACATTAGCAAAATCACAAAGGGGCGTTTTAAATTCAGCAAAGTCATAAGCCCAATTGAATCAGCTAATGTCGAAGTTGAATTTGGTATTGCAGCCAATAGCTTTCTAATGGAGCCTGTAACCAAATTGGCAGCAACAACAACTATTACACCAATATTGGCAACACTTAAAAATCACATGCTTTTTGTGGGCATTGTTGGCTTTTGCATTAGAGTCCATTTAACGAAAAACCAAATAAACCTAATGAGGACCTTATTTCTTAGTTTAAGGCTTAAATACACTACGGCAATTTTCCAGCGTTTTACTTAGATGCATTTTTTTGACAAAGTATTGACGTCTAATTTGATTCTGCATCAACTGTTTGAAAAATTGGTTGTCTTTTCCAACACTCTTCACTATGTCTTGGACACTATATCAATTTTATCATTTTTTTAACTTTCATTAACATTTCAATTTTTTTTTAATTTAATTGAATTCTAAAATAGTCGATTTTTTTTATATTTATTCCGTTTTTAAAAGCATCCAGCTTCCATACCTTTATCAAAACTAAACGATATCCTTGGGGAATATCAATTTTTTCATTGTTTTATCTGTAGCTTAAATCTGCATAAACATTTTTATTTATTAAAAATTGCCATATTATTCATACTTACAATTTGAAACTTTGTCAAAACTAACCTATTACTTTGAGGAATATAATTAGTTTCATTGCTTCAATTACATTTTATTTAGTTAAATATTTGAAACTTAACCCACAGTTTAGACTTGAGTCGCTGCTAAGATGCAACACCCCCTTAGTTAGGGTATAATGAGTCAACGACATCACATTGCAGGGCACATCGCGAATTTGGACAATTTCGTTTGTTTTTGCGCGCGAAAATCAGCGAAATTTGGCAACAAGATAAACACAAAAACGACAAGAAGAACAAAGAGAACAACAACAACAGCAAGAGGCACAATAACAAGAGCTGCCACAACAACCACAAAGCGTTGGTTTGGCCAATTGGCGATTTGCGTCACCAAAAGCGAGGCGAGACCAAAAAGCAAGCGAAAAATACGCGCGGTATGCAACATGACTTGCCACTGTGTAGGTGTGAGTATGTTGTGGATAGGTGATTGTGTGTGTGTCTGTGTGTGTGTATGTTGATGGTACACAGCTTAAAGCAACAGCAGCAGCAATTTGGAGGCAATTTTTGCCCCTCCTTTGAAGCCCTTTCAAAGGCTTTCACAAAAGACAGCAGCAACAAAAAATGTGCCACAAGAATGCAAGACAAAAAACAACAACAACAAGGAGAAGAGAGAGTGTGAGTGCGAGTGCGATAGACTCTGTGTGACAGGCGTAGACAAAGGAAAGGCACGCTCAGGAGACAATGACGCCGCCAAACGATGATGAGAATCTGCCAGAGGAATGAGAAATTCAACTCGAAGGAAGCCGCGACGAGTGTCAATATGAAAATGTATGCGTGTCCTTTGTGTCGATCCCTACACACGAGTATGTGAGTGTGAGTGTGTGAGTGTGTGAGTTTGAGTGTTTGAGTGTGTTGATATGAATTATTCATAAAATGGCAATGGCACTCACTCGGTGAGCCAACACGAATAAAAACCAGAAGCAGCATTCGTGATGCTTGCGAAGCCAGTCAAAAATTTAATTTTTTCTCTACTTTTTTTCGTTGTCTTGTTCTTGCTACGTTTTGTGGCAGTGCTGGCAAATGCACAACGGAATAGAATATAACAGGACAACAAAACGACCGAAGACAACAACCACAACAACAACATTAAGCGCTATTTAAGGTGACGGCTGCTAAGCACACTTCAATACTCTCTCTCTCTCTCTCCCCCTCTCTCTCTCTCTCTCTCTCTCTCTCTCTCTCTCTCTCTCTCTCTCTCTGTCTCTCTCTTTGTGTGAGTGTGACTTTAAGTGTGGCATGAACACGTGGCAGGTCGTGGCTGGCATATAACGCCTTTTGCAACGTGCTGCCTGCTGTAGGGCAAAAATCAACTGAAATTATAATTCAAATAGTTGAAGCGTACGCAATAAGAATTAAATCTAAATAAATGCGACTGTCAAATACTCTTTCATTGTGAACTAACTTATAGACGGCTAGAATTTTGAATTTTCTAAATCTAAATAAATGCGACTATCAAATACTCTTCATTGTAAACTAACTTATAGACGGCTAGAATTTTAAATAACATAAAGTTCACTGATAAACTAAAAAATATTAAATTATGGAATTTTCGTTCCAAAATGGTTAATACTAAGAAATAGTCTTGATAATTGTTTTTGCACTTCAATTTATTTTGTATATTATTTTTAAAATAGTCATATTTTAGTGCAAATTATTTTCGACAATTTTATTAACTCAGAATTTGTAGAATGAATGTGAGAACGTATGAAGTAGCAAGAGAAACAAAAGCTTTGTTTAAATTTTATACAATTGATTACAACCATTTTGAAAACATTCAAGCAAAAATTCAGTTTTGTTTATTAAATTCGAGAAGTTAGTAAAATTCAAAGAATTTCTTTTTTTAAACGTATTTATTTTCTATGTCAACTTTTATCAAAATTTATTTTATAATGCAAATTTAAAAGCCATTGTGATTTCTTTTGAAGTACCATTAATAAATTAAATAAATTTTGATTTATTTATGTCAAAAGCTCTTTTATCAAACACATGTATTTTTAATTTATTATCTTCTCACATTCTAAATTTCACACCAAAATCAAATCTGCAAAATATTCAAGCTGTTGTTGTTGTTGATGTTAATTATATATATCTATGACTTGACATGGGTAACGGGATTGGCATTTTGGGGCCTCGACTAGGCCTACTTTCGAGTATCAAATCCACTCTTGAGTAGATTTGAATAAGCCTTCAAAAGTCGCGCACATTTGCAATGCTAACCACTTCGACAATACACATACACACACACTGGCTCACATCCACATACACATGCAAATTCAAATGCAAATGCGCAACGCACACGCAGCAGAAAATTTCCTTCTTTCCCCCCCCGTTTCCACCAAATTCTTCATCTACTTTTCACCGTTTTTTTGTGGATGTTGTTGCAAGTTTTGCGTTGCGTCTGCTTTGATTAACTTTTTTTTAGTATCGATTGTTTGCTCAAATATTATGGATTTTCACATGCTCGTCATCATTGTTGTTGTTGTTTTTTATCGTTTTAAAGTGTATGTTTGTGTGTGGATCACATTATGGTCTTGCCAAAAAGGGATAAGCATAATCATGAGCACGATGATGATGTCCATGATGATGTTCAACAGACTTTGGTTAAACTACCTTGTTATGGTTTCTGTTTTCGTTGTTGCTAGTGTTGTTGTCTTTTGTTGTTGCAGGATATGCGCTCTTTGCATTTTTCATCGCTTGTCAACTGTAAAATTTTCACCAAATTACTTTGCCACTTAATTTAACGCAAAACTCAACAAAGTTTTCCAATCGACATTGTTGAAGTAAGCAATGCATTTTCCTAATTAGCCTAGAACTCAAGTAGAGTTTCCAAAAGGGAAAACAACTACAACAACAAAAACAGCAAAAGAACTTTGCTTACGGAAAGTCTATGTACATATATGTGACTTTTGCATTTTGCCATTTTTCAAATTTATGTGCCAAAGCATTTTCCCAATTTATTGCCGTTATGTGTCAATATTTTGCGAAACTACAAACTGATTTACCTTTAATCAAGCGGAGTTCAAGACCAGAAAATAAAGAAATATTTATAAAATTTACTTTGAAATTTGTAAAAATAAAAGAATTTCTTTGGTCTTTTCTTTTATTTTCTTTTCACACTCAAACAAGGCTTCAGTTTGGTTAGCCCCAGAGTCCTTGTAATACGAGTATACTCGATTATTTACTTACTCAAAGATGAAGCTTGAGTTGTGGCTCGTGACTGTTGAATTGTGAGCTGTGAATGTTCTGCTTTTTGTCTTGTTTGATATATGCGTGTCCTTGGAGCAAATAACCCTTGTAGCATTGCAGTCACGCCTGCCTGTCCTTGTTCCTTTCTCTCTCTTTCTCTCTATCTCTGTCTCTCCCCTTCCTGTTTCTATTTGCTTTCCTCTTCCTGTTGCTGTCATCCCGCGTATCCTTATTGTCGTTTGGCTAGCCCCGGCACACACTTCATTTGTGGTAATAGTTTGTTAGCAACAGTAAAAACAAAAAGGAAAGCATAAAACAATTATAGTCCCGCCGCTCGCTGACATAAAAACCTTTGACAAATTTCAGCACAGCCTTTATGGCCATCCTGCACTTAAGGCGGCCTTTTGTCGCGACAACAACAACAACAACAACAGCTAAATTAACAACAGCAACAACAACAACAACAGTAACAATAACAAACTGACTTGCTAATGAAAAGTTTATGGCCATGGGGCATACTTAGAACTCGTACTCTTCCACTCCCACTCCCACTCACATCATGCCCCAACGCGTTGCATGTGGCAGCTTCTTGTGCCGCTGTCTGTTTAGTGTTGATATTATTTACATCGAGCAATGGGGAGTGCATGACATGGCGACAGAGACAGAGACACATAAGCACTTTATGTGAATGACGCCCGAAGGCATCAAGTGGAATTATAGCGTATACGCAACGTGATCCCAGAGAACAAAACTATGCAACAACATTTTGTTTAACCATATTTTAAAAGCAAATGCAAAAGGCAGAAGCAGCAAAATGTGTCAGCCGCAAGCCAAACAGAGCCAGAATTGACAAGCAGGGCGCGAGGGGAGCGGGGATGGTCAGTTGGCCAGTTTATTGCAGACATACATTTAAATGGCGTCCGTCTGCATTAGCTTTACTGCATATGTGTGTCTCTGCGTGTGTGTGTGTGTGTGGGCGACTTGTTTGCACAATAAACCTTGGCAAAGTCATTAGAAATTTTCAATTACGTAAACAGAAACCTGAAACCATATCAAATAAAACCCCGGAGCAATTCTACACATTCTCCATGCTTAGAGATGCACGCGGTACGATACCGATAACTTTATAAATATTTTAATTATTTAATAGTGCTTTTTTATCAAATTCTGTAGAGTATTTCAAAAGTCGTGGCTTATGTGCTTTAGGTCCAGAGTCTACGAAATCTTTTTTTTTGTTCATCTTTATTCTGATACCTATTTGAAAATATTATTTACCAATTTTTAATATATAGAGCTAGAATAGATGAATTTATTTATTTACTTAATATTTAATATTTATTTTATGCTCCAAGTTGTTTATCAAATATTTTCATATAATTCTAGAAACGATTTGATCTTTCTTGTACTGCATAATAGCCAATTTATTGGTGTATATTTATATTAATTTATTTACCTAATATGATAATTGATTATTTTAAAGTTAATTTAAATTTACCTATTTAGATTCGAAACTATAAATAAATTATAATAAATTAATAATAAATATATTCGAGCGCTCATTTCCATTATTTTTTATAACCAATTTTACTTTTCATTGATTGCTTTTTTCACTCTTGCTCATCTCTGGCACATGTGTTTATGGTGCTTGTGTCAGGTATTTTACGAGCTTTGTATCGATAAACAATAAAATCACACAACACACATAACCCCATTGACTCGCTCTTTCTCTCTCTCTCTCTCTCTCTCTCTCTCTGTGGCATTCAATGTTCCAATGGTGCAGCATTGCCGCAATGCTTTTATAAATTTTTATTTTAATTTTATTTATTTTGTTGCCTTGCCATGGGGTTCGATTTAGCTTGGGGTTGAGTTTGGCTTTTCTTATTGATGGCACAGAATGCAAATTGAAATTGAAAAGAAGCTGAAAGCGAGAGAAAGCCTTCGTTCTTGTGGATGATTACGAGTGCCTTGTATTATTTATAATGCAATAAATAATTTTATTATGTGCCAAGACCAATAAACGCATTTGAGCCAAACAAATAATCGCCGAAGGGCTGACGGCCTGAAGGGGAGAGACATGCATGTAAATCAGAGAAAAATAAAGTCACATTCGAGACTTTGGCCTGGTAAATACATAAGACACTTTTAACCACTTTCTCCCATTTCGCATCATTTTGTTTCGCATATCGTCGTGACATTAAGAAGTGAGTTTGCCAATTTCTATAGACATTTCCATACATTTAAATGCAATTCCACAGGAATTGTGTGACGGAAAGGGCGTCCCAGCTGGGATATTTACGTTTTACCTACCAACTCCGCTGAGAAAAACAAACGATATGCGAACTTTTACGAAAACACCTCTTAAGGCTTGTTAACAAAGGGCAATGCCAAATGTCAATGCTGAGGCTTTGTTTTATAGCAATCGTCTTGAGGGCCGGAGATAAACTTCGGAGAGGGAGAAAAGTACTAAATGTAATGATGTAAATTACTCAAATTTATTTGAATTTAATTTTTTGAACCAGTATGTACATATGGCATTATCTTAGTAACATATATAATATTTGAAATGAATACAAATCATCAACAAATTATTTTAGAGAAACCAAAAAAAAGATGAATGTAAATTAAATTACTCTTATTAAATTAATTACTTTCAATTTAGGGAATTTTGATTGCGTATCGTGATCGTGCCAATAAAAGCCACACTCACGGGTTTTGCCTTTCTCTGGAAATGGTCAAATTTCATGGCAACGTTATCGTGAATATGGGTCACAAGCCACATCAAATAATATGCAAATTCTTGTTGCGACAATTGCCAATTGCACCCCTACCCATCTCTCTATCTCACTCTTTCCGTGCTTCCCTTTGGGATGTTTCATCTCTCTGTTAAATTCGATTGCCAGAACTACATGAACTCTGTTATTTTTTCATTTCGTCAAGTGTAATTGACACACACTAATACATACACATACCCACACACACATGCACACATACATGCGTCAAGCAACTGCAGACATATTGATAAATAATAATTTGACACAACTCAGTCAAAGCGAAAATTTAATTGCATGTCGGTCTGGGCAACTGGCGGAAAAGGCAAGAAGAGGGGGAGGAGAGAGAGAGAGAGAGAGAGAGACAGAGAGCCGCTAATATGCAACTGTGAAAATTGTTTGATTAGATGTCTGCAAACAGTTGCTCCACTGCGGCATTACGTATACGCCGAGTCTGCCATTCTGTCTGCCTCTCTGTCCGTCTCCCTGCCTCTCTCTCGCTCTCTCTCTCTATCCGTTTGTGCATTGGATAACTGGCAATCAGTCGACGTTAGAGATGGCTTTCCACTACTTTTGATTGGCTTCCACATGGCTACATTAATAAATGGCGTGCTTTTGTGCGGCGCAGTTTGACAAATACTCGCATCGCAGCATCCAGAGCCAAACTCAAGCTCAAGCTCTCAAGTCGGCTCCAGTTGTCAATTGCCATGTCAGCGGCATGGAATTAACGCCATTCAGCTCTGGGGAAGACGCTGCTGAAATTCTTTTACAACTGCGGCAGCTTGACAGTCTGACCGCGCCCCCTTCGCCACTAACATATTCAATCAGCATCCACTCTCGTGGAGCATCCACTTTCAATTGTCGGGGAGTTGCCTGCAAGCCAACAAGAATCTCAGTCGTCTCAGAATCTGCCTCTGCCACAGTCGCTGTCTCGGTCGCCATCGTTGTTGCTGCCGTTCAATAAATGTCATTACATTGTCAAGTGCATATTAGCGCCATAATTGCCAGACGTGCGCAGCATTTTTAGCTGACAAGGACGCGAAAAAATTGAGTTTCCTGTTCATAAGTGCGACATTTACATATCAATAAAGCCAAACTAACGACAAACAAGCCAAGGAGAATGACAAATAAATGCACAACTAAGAGATACCATGCATAACCATGATGAGCTGACACTTTACATTTGATGGATAGCTATAAAAAATGCTTTCTTTTGCCGGCCCAACACTTATTTTTATTTTAGAATTTTTCAATTCTTTTGTGTACCCCAGTTGCTCATTCAATTTTAACAGGGTATTTAAAAAACGAAGAGGAAGAATTACACTAAAGTTATGTAGAAGGGTACCAAATACATATTTTTATTTACATATTTACAAATTTCGAGAATTTTTTACCTAATATGTTAGTAAAAAATAACATAACTTATGAAACACTTGCCGATTAACTAAAAAATTAGTTATTTGAAAATTTGTTTAAAAATCTCACAGAAATCATACGTTTAACCAGACAATCAATAAATTTGTAATTAATAAATTAGTTTATTCAAAGATCATCGCCAATAGACAGCGACTACACGGAAAATTCATAAAGTTGATGGTAAAATGTCAATATTTATTTGACTTTGTAAATTACTTTAATGAAAGTAAACAACTTTTGCGAGTGGCAAAAACATTACCAATTAAAATTCTGTGGCCAGAATAAACACGAAGGAAAACATAACTTCAAAAGGAGTCATTTTAATGGGACGGCGGTCAGCAATAACAACAACAACAACCACAACAATTTAAAACAAAAAAAGTTGATAAAATGTGAAAATGCGGAAATTGATAGAAAAATTCGTTAAAGAAGTTCTGTAATTTCTCTAGGGTCTGGCTGAGAATGGCTCGTATTTTCCGGCTGAACGCTTGCAGTGAAAACGGAATTCATAAACCAAATGCACGATATCTTCTCCTCTCTGCTCCTCTTGCTAACTCCAACTCTCCCCCAACTGCTTCCCACAAAGCCAACAAACTGTTTGTCTGCGGCTTTTGCGGTTGCCGCTGCTGTTGTAGCTACAAACAACAAACAGAAGATGAACAACGACAGCAACAACAACAACAAACATTCATGATTACACCAACATTTTGGCCGACTGTCTGGCTGGGTGCTGGACAAAGGCTAACGGCCAAAATGTTTGCCAGGACATTCGCGTCGAGCTCTCGCCATTTCAATTTTTCGGTATCTCAAATTGTATAGGCGTGGCCCCGCCCACAAACTGGGCTCAAGAGAGAAAAGCAGTAGCAAAGACATTGCTATTAGTCGATTTTTTCATATTTTTCGCGCTCTACCATTTGCTTTTGGCCATTTGTTATGACCTATCTCACAGTCTAAGCCCAAACACAGTGAGAGAGGCCAGAAAGAAGGGAAGAAGAAACTGTAAATATTTCTATGAGAAATATTCAGTAAATTTTCTTGTTGCTTGTTTGCCAAATTTATGACTATCGAGCGCTGAGCAAATACTGCAAAAACTGCCAAACAGAAAAAAAAAAAAAAACAGAAGGAAATAAACAGAAACAAAAATATCAACAAATAAACGGCAGAAATATGCGAACCACACTAGCAATTGGAATACGAATTTAAATTCGAATTTTTGAACTCGAAGCACTTGAACTTTGGCAACTTTTAGTTGCATAAAGTGTTGTTGTTGTTATTGCATTACTTCAAGTTTTGTTGTTCGAATGTTGCAGATTTATATTTTATGAGTCGGAATGTCTGCCTGTAAGGGGACATGGCATAGTTAGCCAGTTGGCAATACCAAACACATCCAGTTGTTGTATGCAGTTGTTGTTGCACACAACATACATATAACACACACACACACACAGACATTTCAAATACATGTTCTGCATATGGGTGCGTTCTAATTGAAAAATGCTAGAATTATGAGAATAGGGGTATTTTTTAAATTGATATTTAATAAATCTATGACTCTGACTTTCCAACTGCCAGCAGATTGTATAAAATGTGAAATAAAGATGAGTAAAACTCGTGTTTTTGAACCGAGATAATTAAATATATTTGAAAATACTTATAATCTTTAATAATAGTATAAATAACTTTCTTCATATAAACAATTTATATTTTAAGTTCTCAGTTCGTGATACGCTCCTATTTTTAGTTATTTATTTGCTGCCTGAGTAATGCCTTTCACAATACACATTGCCATAGAAATACACAGGATGTTTTACTTGGAATTACAATGACAAAGGCAACGTATAATAGAATATATAAATTCAATATGTAAGCGCGGGTACAATGATCAATTTCAGAGAGGGGAAAGCGCGTGTTTGGCATGCTCGTATTTGCGAATCATTTCAACTGAACCGACAAGCTAAATTTGCAAATCCATTGCCAAAAATAATACCCAGTCCCAGATCCCGTTGCCCATTTACCACCGTATCCTTTGTAGTGCTAAGCACGGCCAGCAAATATTTATCATAAATATTGTTGCCTCTCTCTCTCTCTATGTCTATCTCTATGTCTGTGTGTCTCCCTTTCTCTCAGCTACACAGCAGTGTTGGCTGTCTGCCGCACTTGTGGCAGCACCATGTTGCCAGTAATTGTAACTGGGCTACGTATGTATGTACATATGTATGCAGTAAGTGTAACAGTAATGATGGCCATGGCAACGCGTGTCCTTGTCACTGTTGTTGTTGTTGTTGTCGCTGCTGCTGTTGTTGTTGTTGTTGCAACAAACTGGTTGTTTTCACATGAATGCCGCGTGGCAAGCGCGATAAGTTAAATCAGTTTGTTGCGCCTGCAGCGACAACCAAAACATGAACTACAAATTGTTAAACACAAATCGCATGGATGGCGGCATCGGTGGCATGCAACAAATTCGCGCCCACCGTTAGAACGCCAATTGTCGAGTGCTGATAACAACACAGAATGACAATGCCAGGTGCACATGACAATCTCCCCCTCCCTAGATATTCGACTCTGATAAAGGATTCACATAAAGAAATACTTTCTATTCAATGTTGGGTAACAATAGAATTTTGTCTGATTTGAGCTCAGCATGAATGACAATAATTCGATCTTATATTAAATAAAAATTCATATATATTTGAAACAAAAAAAAAAACACAAAAAAAAAAAAAACAAAACAACCAAACAAAACACCAGATCATAAAATAACATCGAAATATTACAAAATATTTTTAGATATGTGTTATTAGAGAGAGAATATTTTCTTTTAAATCTACCACAATATTAAATTATAATTAACAATACAATTTAAAGTGACAGCTATTTATAATATTTAAATGGGGGGAAACACAGGTTAACACGGTAACTCAATACAAAATAAATTTAATTAATTTATTCTATTTCTTTAAAAGGTAAGCATTTTTACAGGCCTCTTTATATTAACACTTTTTAAAACCTTGTAGATTAATAAATTAAAATTGAAAAAGATAATTGAAAAGTTGAAAATAAAAGGAATAGACTATTTAATTTAATTTAAATTTAATTAAGTACGACGAGTAAAAATAAAAAACTCTAGCTATTATTTGTGTACGATTTTCTCTCGGCGGAAATAATGGAAACATTTTATTATTATTAATATTATTTATTATTATTAGTTGAAAATGTTTTAAACTATTTTCTTTAAGCACCTATGTATGGATAAAGATTTGTTACTTACATTTATGGAATTTCAATGTACATAACACAAACGCAATGAAGTGAATGTGTGAATCGTCGAAGACTTAAGGATCTTCGATTGCAATTCAATGACAATGCTATACCTAGGCCTAGAGTTACCATCAACTTTGAGATTATGGTCAGCCTAAGCCCGATTGAGTTAAGGACAAATAAAGCGAGAACATCAAACTACTGAAGGACAATAGTCCAAGCGTGATTTCGCCACCACAGAACAATACACATAGTTGAGGCTGTAGTCAAGGAACAATTATCTATTAGAGTCACGTGTCAGTTCCCTCCCTACTCAACCCTTCCCCTCTCCCTCATTATGAAATGCTCCCGTTTGAGTAGCGAGTACATCAAAGTTAACGGGGGACAACGTGGAATCCTGCTGATTAGAAGGCAGTTGGTTGGGTTTTCGTAGTATAAGGACTATCGTCAAAATATCAGGCAACTCAGCACGAGACTCACACACACACTTGCATACACACACACACACACACACATGCATACATAACTTAACTTAACCACAGTCGCTACGTGTCAATTGTGCGGACACCAACTGTCCCCTGCAGTCCCAGGCTGCCAATCTTCGTGCTGCCCGTGTCCGAGTCCGTGTCCGCATCCTGTGATGTCCTTGTCCCTGTCTCTGCCAGAGTTCCTTCACATTCTCCACATTTGTCGACGCTAACTGTTCTGTTTTGTCAGCGCCGTTGACATCGCTCCGCCTCTCGTTTCTCAGCTCAGTTCCAGACACTCGTGATGATGTTTAAATCACGTTAAGATTTTCAACGCGACGACGACGACGACGAAGGCTTGGCATGTTTGCTCTCATCCGGAACAGGAACATAAACAGGAACAGGAACATGAACACGAACACGAACACGAACTCGAATGCAATGACGAGCACGCGACACGCTACAATCTGCACGCACAACACAAAACACACACACACACACACACACAGGCACACACAGAGATTGGCAACACTGTTTTGGGCCTTCTCCTCTGTTTGCTGCCTCACATTTTGAAGCGTGCCACTGTTTACCCAACAGGCAATGCTTGCCACACTGCAGTTGCATGCATCTTCTCTGCAAGGCATCTGCCAGTTGTCTCCTTCTGCCTCACAAAATCCTCTAAACGCTGCTGGTTATGGCCATGGTTAAGTAGTCCAATCAACTTCACTTTTCTGAAATAACATTTGCAAACTGATTAAATTTTGAGTTGCTTTAAAAACCAGTTCAACGGATAAAAAAGTTTGAAATGCAATGAAAGTGAAAAGTTTTCAAAGTAAAGGAATGAAGGGAAATAGAAAAGAAATCGAATGAAATGAAAAGCCGAAATCGATTGATCGTATTGATGAAGGAACAAAATTTAATTGAATTAAAATGGCACAATATAAATAGAAAATTTATTAAGAAAGCATTAAAATAAAATGAAAGAAGGAAAAATTTGAAATATTACTAGAGAGAAAAACCATTTGGAATAAAAAAGAAATATATGTAATAAACTGGAATGAAATAAATGTAGTGAAACAAGATGAAATAGAATCAAAACAAAACACAAAAAAGAAAAATGTTAAACCTGAAATGTAGCCAAGTGTAATGAAAGAAGAAAACAATTTTAAATGACAAATCTCAGCATAGAAATTGGAATTTAAGTATAATATAACGCAAAACATAGTTAAATTACGAACAAAAGAAAAGAGAATAATTGTTAATGGAAACTGGAATAGAATGAAACCAAATGAGAAGGAAAATGAATAGACTGCATAGGATGGAAAGAATAAAGTGCACTAAATTGAATTGAATTGAATTTGAACAGACTTGACTATAACCAAGCTGACAAATTGCACTTTAAGTTGAACTCTACTTGAAAACCACACATATTTTGCTCAAAGGGACCGCAATTTATGATTCGCATTGTACCTGTGTAGATAATGATTTGATGTGTGATTCGAGGCCATTAGGAATCGATTCGGGAATGCGCAGAATCCAAGTACTAGTACTAATTGTTATGCACTTTGATCCATTTGTCCGTTTCGTATGAATGCATCACCTGCTGAATACTACTTGAAAACTGCAATATCTGCACTCAATGCTGACCGCTTTCAAATTCCGCATTTCCGATATTTACTGCGTCAGTCACTTGAAGGCATCAACTAAAAATTGGAAAACGTGCGGCAAACGCTATCGGGGCAGTTGCATATGCCGAGGGCCAAAAATATTTACGACTCTGCGCCTAAATTCCAATTAAAAATGGATAGCTTTAAGTGTTTTCCCCCACTTCTGTCCATATTTTTTATAGGCGCCCTAAAGACATAAAGAAGGGGGATTGGAAAACAATATTCAAACGATTTGTGTGCATCCGAAAAATGGAAAAGCCGCCAATGCCGAGACCACCTTCGATATTTTGGTGTGTGTATGTGTGTGTGTGTGTGGTGTGTGTTGCCTCGACTCAACTCAACTCAACTCAACTCGACTCAGTCGTTGGCCAGCAATTAGAGTTCTACAGTGGTTGACCACCCCACGAGAGACAACAAGCCACAAAAAAAAAAGGAGGAGGAGAAGATAAACGAAGGAGGAAAAATGCACAGCAAAGTAGAAAATCGTACAATCGAAATGAAACTGCTGACCAGCATTGAACAGTAGAAAGACAGAGAGAGAGAGAGAGAGAGAGAGAGTTGGAAAAAGAATAAAAGTTTAGAATAGTGGAACACCCGATTCACATTCACATTCACATTCTCAGCCTTATCCTCATTCGAAATGGAATCAGAATCGGGAATGGGCAATCGGAATTGAAGTGATGCTGACCATTAAAGTGTGGAGCAACTTTTGGTAAAAATGCATGTTTGCCAAATGTGTCCAACTTGTGCTGATCCAGTGTCCTTTCCGATAGATAGAAAAATAGATAGATGGATGGATAGATGTTGGCCTCTAACTGACAGTGCGTTGTTCTATTTACGTACTCGTACCTCATGCATTTCAATCACCAACCAACACAACACAATTTAAATATGCTGATTGGGTGCGGAAATTTGGTTGCTCGTCAAACCAACAGACAACGGACAACAGACAACTGGACACCCCAGACACCAGAGTTGGCCATGGCTGACATGACGGGCTGGGTTGGTGGACGAAGCTACCAATGTTTTACAGCCAATGTGCCACGCCTCCATTTGCTACTGCTGCTGGTTGGGAGGCGTGTCTTTAATTGGCTTTGGCTTTAGTTATAGCTTTACTGGCGCCCCACAGTGCATGTTGTCTTTATTGTTGTTGTTGTTATTGTTGTTGGCGGTAGCGCTCACTGCAATTGTGTTTTAGCCATAAATTTTGTTTATTGATGAGTTTTATGTTGCATAGCAAGAGAGTGAATGAGACAGAAAGAGTTAAAGAGAGAGAGAGAGAGCACACATGTGACATTGCTTGGCTTCAAATAATTTAATTAATTTTAGTGTGCACTTTTTAGCCAAATTTTCTGCTATTGCCACCATGTTGTTGACACATGAAATGGCTTTTATAATTGCTTTGGCACTCTTCTGCTTAGTTGGCAAATTTCTATAATCGAAACCCGAATTATTTTCACACTTAACACTAAATTGCAATATCAAATGCATCTCATCGAAATCCCAAAATGAGTTTTTATTGGCAAAACCAAATTTAAATAAAATTATATTAAAGATATAGCCTTGACCAATTTCTGAAGTAGTGTGCTATTTATATAATCTAAAAATATAGTAACGATTGCTTAACAAACACAGAAACTACATATTTTTCATCTTTCAACGATTATCGAAGAAATAATTCAGTGTCAATTGACATAACAAACAGAAATTGTCAATTGCAAACTGGCAAACAAGAACCGCGTTTCGATGATTATGAAATCGGAAATCAAATGAATGCACAATATTCTATTGCATAACCAATAACAAGCTAGTTTGTTTTATCCTGGTCAAGGAGTCGGAGGATTGTTCAATTTCTGATTTCCCTGGACAATGTCTTTAGCTGCATATCGTCATGGCGCTTGTCAATGAACAAACGAGCAAGCCATCTACAATCCCATCTTCCATCTGCAGAGGCGTCACCAAGCTAATCTGCTAGCTGTCAAAAGTCGCTGAAACAATTGCAAATGACAACAAATATGAGGCAACACAGAAACTGAAACTGAAACAGAAACTAAAAAGAAAGAGCTACATTCTGCGCTCACATTGTCCAATGTCCACGTAAGTTGAGCCAAGGCAAATACACATTCACACAAACACTCACAGTTACCATCACACTCACATTCATATCCATTGAGCCAGCCAAGTAAATCTCCAATTGTGAACGAAAACTTCCCCAGAAACGGGCAACGAAAACTGCTGACAGTTGCATAAACAATAAACGTTACCAAAACGACAACAAAAAGCGCATCTAAACAGCTAATAGCATGACTACCTGATACCCTGTGTTCTGTTAACAATTAACACTTGCATCGATTGAACTACGTATATTACGCATTGAAATACAAAACCAAAATTAGAAAAAATGTTTTGAGGAAATATTGATTTAAAAAAACAAAAATTAGAACAAAAAAAATTAGGAAAACACAAATCGATAGATTAATAGTTTTATTTGTAATTTCGTCTTGACTAATTTAATTTTGCTAGTTTAACTCTTTACTTCAAATAAATTCAAGGCGGAAATGTTTTTTAATTTAGATAAACAAGTAATTTTTTAGAGCTATATTAGGTATTATAAGAAAATTGAACTAAAATCAACAAGATCAATTCTGTTTTTGCCAAATATTTCGAATACTTTAATTAAATCAAATTTAATGAAATATATTCGCAATTAGAATGTGGTATCCCCTATGTAACTAATTTTTTAATCGGTATAAAAAGTGAGCGCAACTAGCGAATCGAGGCAACGAATGCGGTCAACATCAAAAGGAGCACACAACAAAACTCAAAGAGACGGCGTGGGAGAGAAAGAGGGAGGCAAGAAGCAGAGAAGCAGAATATGGGGAAAGTAGGAAAAACAAAAGGGGAAGTGCAACAAGAAACTAAAACTAGAACTAATACTAGTGCTGCACCCAAACAACACACACACACACATACTCTGACGCACACACAGATTGCAAGGCACAGCCATAAGCGACATGTGTGGGTGGTTGCAGTGAAGGGAGGGGGTGAGGGGGCAGTGAGGTATACAGGGGCACATACAGTGCCTGCTAAAACAACAATCTGACATTTTTTGCGCTTTGACGACAATTTTCCCCGCGGCAGAAAACGCCAACACCAATGTGAATGCAACTGAACGATACAACCAAAAAAAAAAAAAAAAACAAAGAAGGGGAGCGACAAGGGAGAGAGCTGAACGAGGAGTAAAAGAAGTTGAAAATGAAAGGAAAGAAATGGGAGGGAAGGGAAAGAAGGGGAATCAGTCGTGCTCTCAGCATTTGCCGTTCGCCTTTTGCCGCATGACAAAAGCTCGAAATTGATTGTGTAAATAAGAAAACGAAAATGTCGTTAGTTTACGTTTTCCGCTGACAAGCTATGGAAACGGAAAAGCAGTTCCAACAGCAGTTCCAATGGCAGTAGAGCCAATGAGAAAGCTGTGGCAGTATCAAAGAATTGGACAAAATGGCGTTGAAATAGACAGAAGGACGACGAAATTAAAAATGAAATTTGCTCGTTAGCAGTTTGCAGTTTATTGCCAGTCACTTTGATGCGAAGTATTTTCGCGAAAAATTGAAAGCTGAATGAGAAGACGAATGGAAACTAGAAGGAAAATGGGAATGCAACTAAGATATAGTTTAAATGCTACTATGTAAAACGATTCAATTCAAAAGTTCGAGATATGCATCAATTGAATTTAAACAGAAAATAAAAATATATTATTTATAATTAAATAGTTTCCCTTTAATAAAATACTACTATGATGAATTTCCAATTAAGTTTAAACGTATCAATCCAAAGTTCACACTTTGCAGCTTAAATTTATTTCCAACCAACTAGAAACTTAGCTTTGATCCAACTGCAAGTAAACGCAAACACAAACCAAATATTTGGCCAAACAATTTCCCTAACCTGCGGTGTCGTCGTACTATCTCAGATGTTGACTTTCTATCCTAAGGCCAATGCGGATACATAGTGCACACTCAGACATACACTTACTCTTATGTTTATTGCATATAATATATCTATATAAGTGCTTGGCTGACAATCTATCAGAGAGTTTCCGATGACGATAAGCAGCTAGCCATAGTCAACATTTTGGCGCCATCAACTCTTGGCAATAGTTCAAAGTTCGCTCTGCGGTTGCCGTTGCCCTTTTGGCCGGCATCCACTCTATTTTCGGGCAGATACTTTTGCCACTGTTACTAAATTGAATGAAAGCACATTTTGATTGAAAGGAAATTTACGTCAAACTTAGAAGAAGAGACACCAAGGACTCTGCTGATGTTGGTTACCGTGGCATGGTTGCTTTAACGGCCAATGTAGCATCACCCTACACCCCCTAGATTTATCAGTCAATGTTGCAAAATTAGTTAAGGATTGGCCAGGCAAAACTTTTTTTACGCCAACTTGGTCAACAAGTTGGCAAACTATTTGCCAAATAAGTCAAGTAAAAAAAGGCCGAGCTACTCGAGCTGAATGTCTGAACTAAGACATTGACTGCATTCTTCGACAAAAACTCTTGGGTTGGGTGAAATTTTTTAGCCACATCTGATGTTGAGTAATCAGTTTGATGGACTTAAAATGTTCAAAAGAAGTTTGATATTAAATTTATTTTACGCCTTAAAGTCAAAGTAGGGAAAAAATCATGTAAAAAGTTGCCTTTTTTGAGGGCGTTTTAAATTAGATAAGTTTTATTTTCAATAATATTATTACAGGTTTTTTTAGTAAGTGCATTAGATCTAATACTATTATATTAATTGTTTTATAATAATGGTCATCATAAACTATTTTTGTCTTTGTTATAACTGTAGAATTCAATCCTTGGTAATTTCTTTAAACAATTCAGAAGTATTCAACTTTTGTGCCCATTTTGTTTTTTGTCCTGAAACCTCTCATAATATCCATCTAAAATAAATTCTGAAAATATGCGAAAATTGTTCTACGGTTGTGTGCGATTATCAAAGCTTCTACAATGTATGTTTGTAACAAGTAAATATTTATATTTATATTGGTCTGCTCTGACTTCTGATATCGTTTCAATTTTATTGAAATATATATACTTTGGGGATTGTTAAGATATTATTTTAAGTATGGAATTGGGAACAGATTTAATTATATGTAAGTAATTGTTTGTAGAGATATCGGTTATTTATATACGTCCCTCATAATTACATAATTGCATCTTAGGTACTTCTTGACATATACATAGCACATAAATATAGGTACCTTCACTATATATAAGAATATATTATTAAATATGTGTATGGTATAATCTTTGATTAGACGAGTAATTGATACCTTGGAAAGCACATTAAATGTTGGTAGTTGAAAATAGTAAACATACAAGTATTTGGGTTTTTAAATATTTCTGCGTACTCTTTCAGCATCCGTCTTAAATGTATCCCTGCAAATTTCCATAAAATTATTTGCCAAGTCACCTCGTCAGTTTAATTTATGTATTTTGTATTTGGTGAGAATAGTTGTCGTCCTTGCTGTGCTTTCCACAGCGAACTCTGTGGATTCTAGTTTTTGGTTGTTGTCCTCGTTATGCTTTCAACAGCGAACGCTGTGGATTCTAGTTTTTGGTTGTTGTCTTCGCTGTGGCACCCAAGTTATTGACCGGCTCTTGCAATGGCACCCACTGAGCGGTTGCGTTCTTGGCTCGAAACATTTCCTCAAAGAATATTTTCTCCTCATGTGGAACTTCCGGTGCGTTGCCGATGAGAGCACGGCCCAAAATTTCACTGGAACCTGTTTTTTAGCCAAGTTTTAGTGAAAGGGTAGAGCTTCGAGCTTATTATCCACTTACCCAAGAGACCGTCGTGGACGACCGTAAACTCCAGCAGGCAATTCTTCAGCGTTTCCTTGCCCACATCAAAGGCCAAGGCCTCGTTATAGACCGGATTAACTGTATTCCGCTGCACGCCCGTCTTGCGCTTCTTCAACTTTTTGCCACCTGGACCCAGCAGTGACACCTTCACATACGGATCCGACGAGTTACGTGCATCATCCACAATTCGCAGATTCCTTGCCTTAATCAAAACGACCATCAAACGTCCGGCGGAGGGCAGATAGGCCAAGGACACCATGATGTCTCCCAAATCCACCTTCATATCCTGCGCCGATGCAGAGGTGAGAGGTGTCCAGAGTTTCAGCTGCTCACTCAGATCCAAATGGGCCAAGTGTAACTTGGTGCCGCCAATGCAAACGTGTCTGGAATATGCATCGAAATCATACAGGAGAATCTCCAAAGTGCGCTTGTCAATCACACCAGCTGTGACTTCAAAGACAAAGTGCTCATCGAAAACTGGAGAAGAGATGAGAGATGTACACAAAATAAGAGAAAGGTTATTTTACATTTAAATATCGATTTTTTTTACTTTATTTATATTGTTATACTGTTATCTCACCTGGACTCAGCGTCTTCTTGTGAATGCGAGTCTGCCAGAAGTTCTTCTTGTCGGGCAGCAGACGTATCTTGGCATAGGGATCAGCAGTGCCACTGAACTGTCGAGGTTGCAGGTTCAGTGCCTCCAGGAGACGCACACTGAGTAGTCCTGCGACAGGATCATAGCTCAGACTGACATGCAAATTTCCATGTACCTCATTGACGGCTGCAGCTGGAGAGGAAGTCTTTGGCTGGGAGTGCTGTAAAAAATAACCAGACTCAAAATGCTACCTATTCCTTTGAAAGGATCTTCCACTTACGCTGCGATACAAAGTCATATCGATTTTGGTATGATCCAGTTTGGCATTCATGGAGGAAACTCTTGGACGACTGGGATGCATGGCCAGAACGACATGTTTGTCGGATCTGGCAATGGGAACCGAGGTCGTCGAGCAATAGGACAAAGTGTTGGACTTGAGGCTACCGGTGGGTGAGGTGGGTGTGGGTGGGGCCGACTCCTCGGTGGTGTTCGACACCTGCTGTTGCACCGCCGCCGTGGCGGTCACCGATGCGGGCACCCAGAAAGCGGGGTCGGCATCCTCTGACTTGAGCGAAGTGGGACTCAAATTACCCGCATTCTTGCCCCGGGCCACACACTCGTTCACATTGTCCACATTGTAGCCCACGGCGCCGGCAACGAGAGCCTCGCGACTGCAGACAAATTTCAAAAAGGATAAGTGCTGTCTAGAATGAATAGAGTTCTCTCACTCACCTCTGCTGCTCGTCGTCCTTCTCGCTGGCCGACTCCAAGAGATTCTGCTCGAACCAGTTGAGACGATAGCGCCTGGAGCAGGTGGTATAAAGAGCAGCTCCGACTGCCGAGACAACCAGAAAGGACACCGATGCGTAGATGCCAATCTGCGTCAGTGAAATGTCCTCCTGACGTATGACAATGTCCATGGCTGCAACGGGTAAAAGAAGCCGCAATTAGTTGCCCATCTTGTGTATGCGCAGTAACTTGGCTAATGACACCACAAACCGCAGTCATAAAACTTTCATTATCATGTGGAATGATGCCACCATATGCATAAATAAATCAAAGCCGGTTCAGAGTTTATTCTACGTCTCCCAAGACACCTTTGGGCTTTGGGTTATTAATTGCGCTTCTAAAGGCGCCATTGTGGCCATGTCGTGACCACAGACACTGACGCTGCACGTGCTGACAGTTGCTCCCCCTTTTCACCTGCTGGTCCAAGTGGCAAGGCAAAGTCTGTGTCAGGCCTCAGCCACGAAATTGCCATAAAGGGGCATTGGGGGCAAGGTTCAGGGGCTTTTCGCAATTAGCTGGCCAAACAAGGCGGCCTAAGAAAAACTTGGCCAGAAAGTACAAGCCTTGGCTGTGTGAAATTGTAGCTCAACCCGTTTTGGTAACGGCTCTTTAAACACAAAATTTATTGCCATCTTGTTAATTAATTAGTACTCGCGAGCTACCTTTTGAGATGCGTTTTGCTTTTTCGCTTACTTGATACCCTGTAAAAGTTTGAATAGCCAAAAGGGGTATCTTCAACAAAGAAACCTGCCTACTGGATTATTTATAATTTCCATCGATCTGGATTCCTTCTGTCATTTTTGGATATACATTCATTATTTATTTATTAACATTGATAGTTAAGCTTAAAAATATTCATTCATTAAAAAAACAGCATACTAAGAAAATTTACACAAATTTTTAGTATTTGTTGAAATATTTAACCAACTATATCAAATAATTCTTAAAATAAAAAATAAAGTTAAATTAACTTTTAGCCTTAATTTCTTGACTTTCATTTTTTTTTTATTAGCAAAAAAAATAGTGCATCTCAAATTGTTCTATCTTTGCTTGCATATTTACATTTTTCGTTCATCTAATTATTTCCATAACCAAACCTGTTTTATAAGATTTGTTGTTTTTAGAGTTATAATTTCTGTCTGCAGGGCATTTGTAAGTCTATCATTCGTTTTGCTAACTAATTTTTCTGTACTTCTCCCCATTCACAAATTTTTGCAATTTGTTTTCAGTTTATTATTTATTTACGGCAACTTTTGTGCGGGGTTTCAACTTTTACGGCAATTGAATGAAGTGTTCTCTCTCTCTGACTTTTTTCTTACTGTGTGTGTGGGTGTTTATAAAATAGATGAAGCACTTGTATGTGTGAGAGATTGAAAGAAGTAGAGTAAGTGAGATAAAGAAGCAAATAAATATTTTAGCTTGTAATGAATTATATTGTGTGGGCATTGTCTAAATGATTTATAAGCCTTTGTGCAACGGGACAGATTGTTTCATGACATTTTTTGAAATAAGAAATACAATGAAAATTCAGACATCCCAAAATAAACTGAAAAGTCAGCAATTTAATTAGATGCCTTTGGCCATTGACAATTTTTATAAACAATTTATGTAATTTTTCATTCTTGAGTTCATAAAATGGGATTAAGTTTATTAACAAATCAATCAAGAGATATCTGCCTGAGTCGTTTATAAATCTCGTCGTAAACCAATCATGTCAAGTTGAGTCAGATCGTAGGTGGCCTTATAAATCGATGTCAAGTTTTGGTCTCAAACCTGTGGCATGTGTCAGATTTTCATTTTGTACCCCGACATAAGCCACAAATTGAGCCGACTCCTCTTGTGGTTAGGCCGAGAGAGGAAAGGGAATTGCTTTAATGTATTTTAGAGCCAGTTTTTTATTATAATATATTGTTATTGTTGTATCAGTACGAGTGTGTCATGCATACAGCACGATTTATGACAGTTGCCATAAATTTTCATACACAAAACTCGACTGCAGCTGTCTGTCCCTCTGTCTGTTCGTGTGTGAGCCTGCGGTTTTGGCCAACTGGCTTTATAAACAATTTTCGGCCTTTTATCGTATTTTCACTTTTTGCCAGCCACATAGCCAGATAAGAGCCAACTATTTCCGCTAACAGTGAAAAAAAAATAAATTGTTGGGGGAAAATAAAAATGCGACACAGCAAAGTCAAGGCCAAATCACCAGTTGCCGTTGCTTTCTGTACTTTAATATGTTGACAGAGCGTCTAAAATTAATTTTATCTAATCGATGAGGCACTGGGGCCATGGCTCTCACTCGTATCGTATCGTTTCGATTCGTTTCATTGCCCCTGCCACGTGCCAACCGACAACGCATTATTTTGTTGTGATTTTATTCACTTCGCCAACTTTCCATTTTTTTCTTTCTGATCATTTTAAAAATTACTTGAAAAAAAAAACTGAATTTCCCAGCGGCAAACGACGTCAAATTGCACAATTACGGCAAATTATGTTCATTAGTCTAATGAAGTGTTTGTCACACACAAAGTAGCGCCCATGGCCACGCCCACGTTGTTGCCATCAGCTGCGGACAGGACCTCAAAGAGTAACAGGGAGAGTGGCCTCAACAGTGACTGCAAGCCAATGTGCCATCAAGTCAACTTCATTCTATATTCTACATCGCCACAGATGTGTTTCAAGAAGATAAAGAAAACGTGTCAATGAGTTAATGACAGTTGTGCAAAAATCTTTCATTAACTTAAATTAAATTTTGATGTATAATATGTATAAAAAAAAGTGTCCATAAGCAGAGAAATACATATTAGAATTTTCAAAATTGTTGGAGGTTTAATTAGAACACTTTATTTTATACTACAAGTAAATAAATTTCATTTCTAAAAATAAAAAAGTTTTAAATGCGTTAATTTTACTTTATGCACTAAAATAAAATGTTATTTATTGCTTAAAAATATCAAGAAGAAATATTGCTTAGAAAAAATAAATTATTTAAATAGTTTTCTATTTTTATTTTTTAATTCAAATTTTAACCAATTTTATTACATAATTAATTTTATGTAAAATTCCAACTTTTGTTTGATATTATTTTATCAATATAATAGTAGTTGTTATTTCATTTTATTATTGATTATATTCAGTTTATTATTTATAAAATCTAATTTATTATGCATTGTTATTATTGCTTAATTATTATTAATGAAAGCATCGAAGTTCCCAGTTATTTTAATGCTTTTAACGCTACATTTTCCAGCATGTTTCTGAACTCATTGTCATAATTGGATTACCGCATTGAGTCAAACTTTGCTGTACAAACTATGTTAGTGGAGCATCAACATCCTGCTTAACTCAGCTTGCTGATTTATTTATTTTGTTGTCTGTATGTGTGTGAGTGTGTTGCGATGTATGTATGTGTGTGTCGCCTGACTGCCAGAAGACATTGTGTGACAAAATGTTTTATAAATGTTGTCAGCTGAAGGTGTAACACTGTGAAGACTGCTTGGTTGCTCATCTACTCTTTCTCTCTGTTTTTTTCCTGCTAATCCCTAAAAGCTTGAGATATTTTGGTAACTAAATATATTTATAAATATCATATATTAGGTATACGCTCAAGTGGCTGGCCACAAAAGCTTAACACATCTTAATAACAATGTGATGAATGATTTTGTCTCGTTTGCGAGCAACAATTTGAAAAGCTTACATTATGCCACAGTCTAGCAGTAAGTATCCACAGCCAGTGTAAGAGACAAACATCATTATTATCAGGGTCAGTGTCGTCTGTTGTTTATACTGCCGTTACTGTCGACATTGTTGTCTGCCATTCGCTGTCTCATTATTCGAGCTGATTGCTGTCGCCATTGGCGTTGACTTTTCCCCTATTCCTCCATTAGTCTCCTTTCATATGCCAATAGCAAACAGCATCAATGGAAACAACTACCGACAACTAAGAGATTGAGAAATGGAGAGCCTGACAGAAGGAAGAGTATAATTAGCAGTCAATGAATATTTATGGCTTGTTGACTCATCTTTGGCCAAGTGTCATAAGCCGTTAATGCTACATTGGGATTTAACTGAGAATTCGTCAACAACTTCTATTCCCAATCAGCTCAAATACAACTTAGAGAGTTTTGGTTAACTTCCCGCATAATTTGTCAAACAAAAGTTGGTCGGAAATAAGAATCTTAGCTTAAGGGATAATTTTATGTAGCATACTTTTTGAAGCATATCGAAAACAATTATATTTCAATTTGTTTCAAATAGAAAGAAATCTCTAGGGAGTAAATATATATATTTTAATAAATAATAAAATACGATCCAGCTTTCATGTCTCCAATCCAATTTATTTTGCAAAACCATTTGCTTGTTTTGTGCCACAAGAGACGCTTGGGAATGTTTTTAAAACTGCTTGTCTTTGGCTGTTGTATTTTTTTTTGTAAATTGATAAAGTTGAAGAAAACTTTTTAGATTAAGCTTCCGACAGGATAAAACGCCATAAGAAAAAGGCGATTCCAGCGAAAAACGTGCAATGAAAATAGAATATTCTATTAAAATCAAACAACCATATGTCAACAGGCCAATAGACTATTAAGCAATCGAACCCAAAAGCATAAAAACTTGTATCTCGATAGCCAAGACAAACAACAATTTAATAATGTGACCCAAACACAAGAATCGACAAACGGAAGCATAAAAATCAACAAAAATATGATCATTAAATCGGTATAAACTCGGGACACTTGTTGTTTGCACAAGAGCTTGCAAGAAGGGAAAATAATAAGTGCGATATTAATACACACACAGAGAGACAAAGAATATGAGAGAGAAAGAGGGAGAGAGAAAAGGAGAAAAGGTGCACACACACACACACACACACACACACGAACATAAGAGGCCAAAGTGGCAGCTGGTTTTTGTGACCCGCCCTGCCAATAACTCAGCATGTCAACAAACATTGAGAAGTTGCCGTTGCCGTTGTCGTTGTTGCCCCTTTGTTGTTACCCCCTGTTGCCCCATTGCTGTACCATTTTATTGGCGTCACACCCCAGGCCATCAACGTTGTCTTGCGGTGTATGTTTTGCATTAAAAGTGCATTAATCTTGGACACGTGATAAATATTCATGGTCTACTTTCTGAGCCCATAAACATGCAATTTTAAAATGCAGCCCTCTTCAACTGACTAGTAGGCTAACTTTGTTCATAATACGCGCATTTATGAATGTCCTTCTGGCAGTTCGCCTGTTTGTTTCATTGTCGGTTAAGGTCGGGGTCGAGTGTTTCAAGGGCGTGTCCGTGTTTGAGTGGCCTGCGAAGGTGAACAGAGAGTTGAGCTCAGTCCGATTCACTGAGCACTTTGCTGGGTTAAACAACCTAAGGCCAGGTTACTTTTTCACAATTCCACAGAAATCTCAGAAACTAAGCCACCTAACACACTTCCCCATAATATATACACATACTCAACATGCGGTAAATTGAAACGGCATTACAAAGCAGGGCTTAAGGACTTCCAGAGTGTAGGAGGCAAGGCGTATGTGTTGCTTCCACTTCTCAACCTCCTTTACGTGGTTGTTTTAACTCTTAATGAGATTGAAGATACGTATGTGTGCCTCTCGCATTATTAAATTGAAATGTATTTGTATCGTGGGAATTTATAAATACGTGCGTTAGGCTGGGCGACCCACGTTGCGTATGCGCGATACCAACACATGAATCTGAAATCAACTGATAAATATTCAATTATTTTCTGAACATCGAAGGATAACAAACAGAGCCAAAGGTGCAATTAATTGCAATTCATATTAAATGAGCTGAAAGCGTTTGACTCAATAACCCAACAAGATTAATTAGCAAATAAGTGTAAATCCATAATTTACTTAATTCGTATTTAATTTTATTTAAGTGAACAAAATATAGTGTATTTTAACCCGTAAAGTTTGTCAGCAAACTCTCCTTACATTTCAAATTTAAAGCCATTTAAATTATTTGCCCAGGCATTTAGCACTTACCCTTTTCCTTTTATTTACAACGTTTCACACACGACTTAAGCGGAGTATGCTAACAATTTATTATCTTCAGGTCGCTTACACGCAATAATTCGCAACAATATGTTGACTTATCCCTGCGCCCTACGTGTCGTATGCGCAATATGCTCTAAAAGCACTCGCCACTTTGCGGCATTCTGGGTGCGTTGAGTACAGTTTATCGTTTAAAAAGCAATTTCCTTATTAATGTATTTTCATTAAATTTTAATTCTATTTGCTCATCCAAGCAGCACTCCCTTTTAAGCGATTTCGCAAAATATGTAAATAAATATATGATAATGTTTATATTCAACACTGTTGCGTCTCTGCAGCAGCAACAACTTCTTCGACGCGTTGCTCAAACTCGACTGTGTTGTTTTCGCCAAAAAATCACACGCAGTTGTCTTTGTCGTATTTCCTCACACATACACGATTATGCACACATACTCACACACGCTCACAAGCACACATACATAAGTAAACACTTAGCTAGAAAGTTTTGCATCCTAAAATGAGCGCCAACTTTGGGAATGCTCACAATAACTTAAGCATTTTGATAATAAGCATACATAAGTATCACTTTTAAGTAAAATTATTATTTATAATAAACAATTTAATGATTACTTGAGTGTTCATTGCGAAATTCCTTAAAACCGGCATTTTTCAAACAACTAATTGCAAGGTTTGTTTGGACTATTCAAAGTTGCTGCGAAAAGCTTCAGTCGCAAGCAACAGCTGCCTCGTTTAATGAAAGCTCGCTCACGGCCTTACAAATTGTTGCTCAATGTCAACAGCTTGCTGCCACAAGCACTCAGTTGTGTGAAAGCTCAGCAAAGCATCAAGCGTTGCCACCTAGGCGCAAAGATTAACATAACAAATGATAAAGAATAATATTTTGTTCGATTAAAAATAACAATTAATATTTGCAGCCTGGAAGCATAATAATAAAGATTTTAAAATTACAATTTAAATTAAAATATGTATTGCACTCGTATTAATTTATAAACAGTCTGAAATATACAGGGAGATATGTATAGTGAACCATTGTAATTGCTATTAATAGGGTGCGTGATAAGGTGATAATGCAAAATTCTTGTAAATACTTGTATAATTAATATAAATAAATTAATAAACAAAATGACTTAACATAGTTTTTAATTACTAAAATATTTTACTAAATCCCTCTCAATGGGAACACACTTATCTGAAATAAAAGCATAGCTTCAACATAACTAATTGAATTTTCTTAGTCTCAGATCGGATTTCAAATTGTCAAGCTGCAATTATTACGCTTAGTCAGATTTTCATTATCTCAAGTTCAAATATGAAACATGATATGATAGTGGCAGAAAATGCGTGTGCCGACCTTAAAAGTCAATGTCAACACGCGTAACCCACTTATATAAATTCATATAATACATTGGTTTTTTCATCAACTCTTTGTACTTTCGATGTCAATCTGTGGTTTTTTACACAGTCTGTCATCTGCTGAGACTTGATCTTAACATTGACTCACATACTATGTCAGCGGGCCAATCATATTTTTCACGCTCTCAGATTACGTAGTTTATTTGAAATTTTCAATTGCTTTTTTTTAAGTGAGAAATAAATATTATTCGTCAGCATTTGACACAATAATATTTGTTTAGTCTCGCTCAACTGCGCATCGTAAAAATATTAAAATTTAATTGTCATGCACAACAATAATTATATTTACATACAAGTCTTCAGATAAATAAGAGTTTTCATATAATTTGAAACTATATTCTTTATCCTATTACATTTATCCCTTCTGAACCAATGTCTTTCCTTAAATAAGCTTTTGGTTCATATGATTATATTTGTTTTTCTGAAATAATCCAGTTTGCGAGTGATCAGAGTTATGTTATTGCATATAAAATCGCATAAATTATTTGAATACAAGATCATCATCACATTAATCAGTAATTTATTTAATTGAACAACATGTCGTATATTGTTAAAAGCGTCATTAACTGCAGGCAATTAATCAAATGTTTTAACCGATAAGAGTCGAAGGTTCTTGACTTTTAACATTAAACGGAAATCGATTATTAAAAAATACATATAATATAAAAACATTGAAATAGTTATATTTTTAAAATTTAATGAGTAAATGTATAAAAAAAATTAAAAAATTAAATCGTCAAAATTATTTAAACTAATTAAAATAATGAATCTTTCTGTATAATTTTTTTAACGTTTTTTTTTTATTAATTGTCCTGATAGATTTCTGATGGATTATTTATTATTATTAATATCTCGGTTATTTTCTTACATATTACTAAGAAGCAATGACATATCATAAAACCCGATTCTTGTCACTCGTGGTAAATGAAACTGATACCTGAGCCTATCCCTATGGTTAAGTTTCAAATAGCGTATATCGTATTCGAGCTTCAGATTAGAAAGGCTACATTTGTACCTCTTTGATTGAATGATCTTAAGTACAATTGCTTACTACAAATTGAAAAAGATTTCACAAGCCAAGCTAAGCCACAAGCTCGTCAGATGATAGTCAGTTTATAGATTTCGAAGCCGCACTATATTATAATTTGTCTGTTGATCGCTTGAGATCGCTTTGAGCGGCGTGACTGGAAGCCGTATCAGCGCTCTCGACTCGTTAGCTACAGAGAGCTAAAGAGATTTCGATTGAGATGCCGATTTAGACTCACGTGCCGACACTTATAAAGCGATTACCACTCGTGAGATGAATGACAATCGGCTTCAAGTATTCGCATGAGACACAACTGAACCGGACTAGACTAAAGAAAAACTTGAAAGACTTTGACTTGGCTACGCTCCATTTGCCAAGAATCTGACGTCGTAACGATTACAGCAAAAAGCATAAAAAATAAGTGAAAGTTGAGACGCTTCGAGATTGCAAGTCATATTTTAGCGGAACGGGAATGGCATCGGCATTGACTAATCTGCTGCAATCGCTGCGCATTGGACCCTTGTCCTCGTCCAGTAAATCGAATTCCAGCGATGTCTTAATCATGCCCAACGTGGAGAAGATCAAAACGAAAGTTGATCTGGTTTCAGTGCCTGAAATAACACTGGAGGAGGTGGCACAGCACGATAGCTACGATGACTGCTGGATTGTCATCTATGATCGCGTCTACGACGTCACACAGTTCCTGCGCGAACATCCGGGTGGCGATGACATCATTATGGATCACGCTGGCCGGGATGCAACCATTGCCTTCCACGGCACTGGACATTCCCGGCATGCCGTTGAGCAAATGAATCATTTCCTGATCGGAGTGCTGCCCTCAATGCAGTGCATCTTTCGCTCCGGCAAAAACAAGGTCCTGTCCTCGGGCATACCGGAGTGATTGTGATTGACCAATCAAATCGGAAACATTTCCTCGCCGCCGTCCGATCCGTGTGTTTTCTGTTGTCAAATACTTATTTATTTAGCGTATATTATTTTTAAGCTTTTACTTTTAATCTGGGCACTGTCTGTTTTTCCCAATTAACGTCAGTTCGCACACCTCTATATGTAGATCTGATTAGACTTAAGTGCTATTGCTCCAAATTAAACGTTTTTGTATGACAAAGCTAAATTTGTACGTAATTTCTAATCACTTGAAATTTCAGCAGCTCATGGAAAAATCTCAAAACAATTCCGTTGCTAAACAAACACATTTCCTGATCTATTAAAAAAAGTTAATAGTTCTTTGGAGTGTCGTTTTAGCATAGCTCAAAAAATTTCTAATCTACAACTCTAAAGCTAAATCTACGTCACACCCACCCGCCATGAACTAATTAAAATGCTTGTCCTAAATTGTTATCAATTAACCTACTACAAAAGCAGCAACACTTTCTAATTAAAACAAATGTTTGAGCACATGAATTCGTTGACCTTTCATAAGACCCCTTATGATTATGAGCTCCTCAAAAAAATTTCAGATGCGCAAATTTTCTACTTCCGCAATCTCAAAGTTTGCTTCTTTAATCATTTAAATGGGAAAGACGTCAATAAATAATAAATAAATAATTGTTATTAAATAATAATTGTAACTTTTAAACTTAAATTTACTAATTTTTATCTTATTGTTCTGTTTACCTCAAGAACAATCCTAAATGAGAGATTACACTCTAACAATTCAGAAATTCTTCTAATTATCATTTGTCTTATTTAAGTTGTAATCTGAAAACTTAAAGCATTCTTATTGGTTGCAATTGTTACACAATGTATCATTTAAATTCTTTTAATACTACGTCGTATATTAATCGTAAACTGTGTCCTCAATTGTTGTCATATAAATGTATAAAAAACTACATTCTCAACCATGACCTTAAAATGGAAATTCAAATTGGATTGCTGATATATTTTTCAACGTCGTCATTTGCATGAGTTCTTGAGCATTTGCATAATCTTCGGAGGCGTTAAGATTCAGCTTCAAAAAAGTATAGAGTATTTATTCTTCTTTAATTTCTCTTCTCATTCTTGGTCATTTACCTATCAATTAGCTAAGACAACATCGTTTGTTATCAAGCAACACAAATGTCAATCACTCTAAGTTGAATCCAGTTGCATCTGGTTTTTTTATAGAACGTTTCTTTAATCTTTTTCGTTTATTACTCGTACTGATTATATTCGACTTATAGCTATGCAGACATTATGGAAATGCGCAAATGAGATGCTTACAAAAGAACTAAATATCACTTAACAGATTCTCAACCTCAATCATGACTAGTACACAAATACTTTGGCTTCTGAATTGACTTAATAATTATTGCGTATTGCTTCACTCAATTGCTCTTCAAAGGGAAGATTTTCCTTCGTTTAGCTGCTGCTGGTGGGCGGGTCGTTGTGAGGTCCTTGCAAAAGGGCTTGCAACTTGGCGGCAGCCGGAAACGCGCCCAGATCCAAAGGAGCAGCACCCGTGGTGCTCTGTATATAGGCAAGGAGTCTGAAACGAAATTGAAGTTATTTATGGGATCCTATTTTCTTTCAAGAATACAATTTGTAATGCACAAGAGTCAAAAAATAATATGAAGCAATATAATAAAACAAGTAATAACAATTAAACTATTTATTTACAATTTATATTAGTATTCATTCTTCTGGCTTAAACTAAGACTCACCTGCGCAGCTCTTCCAGCGCATTCTGTTGCATCAGAATGTAGTTCTTGGCCAGCAGCAAAGTGGCAATTTTGGATAGTTTTCGCACTGAAGGCGAGTGCGCATACGGTATCACACTGCAAGGAAGGGTTCAAAAGGTCAAGGATTGGTTCCCAGATCAAATCTAGTTGTCTCACCTTCTCAACTCATCCAAGGCATCGTTCAAATCGTGCATTCGCCTGCGCTCCCTCGCATTGATGTTCAATCGCACCGTCTTGCCCTGGCGATTCTTTTGCTTGCCACCGTTGCCCCCGCTGCCTCCGGCTCCGCTGCCCGCACCGCCAACCACACTGGACATGGCCGCCGTGGTGGTGCCACCACTTATTGCCGCTATGGCCATGGCCGTGGGGCTTAAAGGCTTCTCGGGTGCACTTGGTCCGGGCTTGTTCTCATCCGTGGGCGTCATGCCCTGCTGGGACATCCCCAGTCCCTGGGCATAGAAGCCTCCCAGACCCACGGAGCCGAGCGGGGTGCGACGGCCCGGAACACTTTGGGGCGGACTGGCCGTCGGGGCGGGGTGGCCGTGTCCGTGTCCGTGTCCGGCCAGCATATTGGCCGTGGGCGGTATGGGCATATGACCATGTCCGGGCAGACCAGGAAATCCAAAAGCCAGATTCGATGGATCCATTTTCAGTCGAGAGGAAATCCTGCAAAGGTTCACAGAATAAAAAGCTGAGCACAAGATGTGTAATTGCAGAGTAGTCGTGCTCACAGCAGCCGAACAGGGTTGTCACCACACTGCACTAAACGCCAGCTGGCGGCCAAATGCCCAAGCTTAAGCTTACACCAAGCTTCCAACAGATGGCGCTTTATTAATGTGCAATAGTCACAACTTTTTTAAGTTTGTTTTTAAATATAAGTTGATCGTTTAAAATCAAAATGGATTTTGAATTAAGCTTATAAAATATATTAAATTAATTTTTTGTTAGATTTCTGTCGTTTATGAATACGTTTCTCTTAATGAGAGTTTACTGCACACACTTTGAGGATTATTTATTTAAATTAACCACAAATCACAATACAAAAAGTCAGCGAGAATGAGAAGTGGCAGCTTATACATATATGTTTATATACATATATGTGTGTGTGTTTTTATATATTAAAACGTACGCACCACAAAAATTAAAACGCGGCTGTTGTTGCCGTTGATGACGCTGCTGTGTGGCAGGATTCGAATTCGTTGCGCGAGTGTGAGTTTCTAGTGGCAGGAAAACACGGCCAAAACAACACAGAGAAAACGGCGTTGCGACCGCGATTTTGTGGTGTATTCCACAACGATATAACGATTTTCCGATTTAACTGCTGCCACAGCCACCGTTGCTGATGCTGCCACTGCCACTGCCACTGCCACTGCTGCTGTTGCTGCTGCTGCCAACGATACTGCCACCGATGCTGAAGTTTCTGTTGTTGCCGCTGCCGTCGTCGTCAGCGACGCAGACGATTATAATTTTTGCCTCGCCGCCGCCGCCGCGTTGCTGGTGTTAATCTCGGCACTGAAAGAATATTACAAGGCACTCACTGTACACTCACTACACTCACACAAACGAATAAATTTGTGTGAATGTGTGTCGCGTGGTTCTGGCGTTGACGTTGGTGGTTGACGTTTAGTGGTTGTCCTTATACTCTTAATGCAGCGTTCACAAGCACTACCAAACCAATACCAGCAAAGAAATCAACACACACACACACACACACACTCAAAGGACTATGAATCACTGGCCGTAGCAATTTTAATACCCAAAAAAAAAAAAAAAAAAAAATCATTTATTCCTGCTATGGCATCGTTTTTCTCGCCCAGCTCTCTTTGCTGACTCTCCCTCCCCCTCTGGCGCTCTCTTTCTGAGTCTCTCTCTCTCTCTCTCTCTGTCTATCTTTGACTTTGCAACCCTGCGCTTCGCTTTGTCTCTGATTTCAATTTCCATTGAAACTGAATCTAATCACATGCTCTCCGCCGCCTGCTGATCCTAGTCTGCTTAGCTCCTTTTGCTACAGAGCACAACGTGAACAAAGCGAAACCCCCTCACCCTCCCCCTTCCCCATCCCCTTGCTCCTGGTCTGTCCGTTACCCGTTGCCCCTTGCATCCTTGCTTCCTTGAGGGGGGTTGAATGAGGCATCATGCATCATAATACATTCGAATTTTCAACTACATCTGCATGTAGTTTGATATATGTGCGGGTTTCTCACTCAAACTCCGTGTATGTGTAGTGTGTGATGTGTGTGTGTATGATACACTGTGTATGCGTATGTGTGCTGTTTGGTTGCCTGGAAATTATGGCAAAGAATTGTACACAGTTGGAACAATGCCATAAATGGCACATGCCAAATATATTTCTGATGAATTTTTTTTTTGGCCAGTGTTGTGCAGCGCAGCAATCTACGAGTAAGCGTATTGTGTACTCGATACTAGTGCCTTTGATTATTTGAAGTCTCGCATTTCAAATTCAGTTGCTGAGCTGAATACATGTCATTGTGTCCTGCAGACCAAATTGAGTAATGCTATAATAAAACTTTAAAAGCAGCTATTTTTTTTCGAATTTTCAGAATGTATTATATGGAATAAACAAACCACAGAATCTAAAATTTTTTAAATTGCTAACAAAATAATTTTCAGATAGCAGTCCAAATAATAAAAATTATGAAATATTGCACATAAATAGATCTGAAAACATAATGGTAGAAGACACTAAAAAACCTGTAGTTTTATTAAAGTTATACACAAAAGAATTACTAATTCGAACCATAATTGGTATTAAATTTGTATATTTCTTTTAGCGCAGACACAGAAAATAATGGTATTTATATGAGCTGCAAATCCAAGAATTTTATAATAATCGTGTAATAATCTCAGAAATTGCAGTTGTAATTTTTCTCGAGAAACATAATAAATTATGTGAAATTACAGCATTTCTTATTTACTGAAGAACCATTTAGCCTTTGAGGTTATTTTAATGATTGTTTTTATTACAAGTGTGGTTAATGGGTATGCATTAAAGCTCGTTAAATGAAAAGCCCATTAACCTTGATCCTTACACCATCAAGCTGATGCTCATACGCGTATGACCAGCAAGGATATAAAGAACAAAGGACATTTCTTAACAGCTGCTGGCCTTTGCTGGATGTAAGTCAAACTATAAGTAGGCAACAGGCCTAATGATTTAGCGCATAATAAACTCAACAACAACAACAATATTGGATTTGATGTATAATATATTTTTTAATATTAAAACGAGTATAAGGAATTATGGTGTCAGATGTTCTTGGGCCTGGCTTACCGTCTGTTATTATATTTTCCCAAAAACCAGAACCGAGTGCACCCTACACGATTCAATTCCGGACAGCCCTCGGGGCAATGCGCCATTTGTGCATTGCATTGTGTGAGAGTCATGGTTGCAGTACTCGTAATTGCAGAGGTTTTTCCCCCTCTTCCTCTTCCTACCCCTCTCTTTCTGACTTTTTGAAACGCATTCCCTCTCGCTCAGTTGCAATTGTTCCGTGGACTAATTCAGTTTTTATGCTGCATTTACATTGCAATTTACAATTTCAACCCTGCATTGGGTCGGAATTAAATGTTTGCTTTATACATTTCATCAATACATATACAATGGAATACACACATATATCCATATATACACAAATCTATACATATATACATACGTTAATATATATTGTAATTTTGGGACGGTTCTGGGTTCAGTTTATGGCTGTGTCCATGAGGAATTTCATTATAATTTACATAATTTATGCACGACCGTGATTTGCATAATTAAGATCTGTGCATTTGAACAGCGTCGCGTTTGCCCAGTCATCATTAGCATTGGTTCCACACTGCCTACCAATTGTGAATGGCCCGCAAAAGGATATTTTTCTTCTTTGTAAGTATATAATTACAAATGCAAAAAGCCAAAACCCCAATTTGAAACTTGGACAGACCGCAAAAACCCCAAAATGTGTCGATTTCTTTAACGGTCTGACTTTCTGTCTCTCTGTCCACTTGTCGGTTTGGTCCTTTGCTGCCTGGGTCCTTTGGCTGATTCGTCATCTTGCCGCTTTGGGGAGCTGAAATTGCACTCCATGGTGCCATGTGAATCAATCATTAGCATTTTATTGTTGAAACCCCAAATTGGCACATTTCTAAAGGACTCGTCGCTGGGTTTATGGCTTTCTAACCTTATTATCGATGACTTCATTCGATACCCTATATCAATATTTATGGCCGTCACTGTGAACAGTCACTTCTAATGATTCCCGTGTGTATCATTTTCAAGGTATTCGAAGTACACTCCACTCCGTTCAGTTTTCAATGATTAGCCAACCCCACATTTTATCGTTGTTGTTGTTGTTGGTGCTGTTGTTGTTGTTGTTGTTGAAATTATTTGTTGTGTTTTATTGTAACAACAAAAATGTGTCAATTGCACGCTGGGGAAATTGTTGGGCTCTTCAAAATGAGAGTCTGTATTTATATTTATAGCTCATTTCCTGTGCTAAGCTCTCTAGAATGTGAGGTGTATATGTCTGTGTGCCTATGTGTGTGTGTGTGTGTGTGTGTGTATATATGTATGTATGTGTTTGGACGCGTTTCTGACTTGGCAATTGGCAAAAGTTTCTGACGCAAAACTTTGACCATTTCGTCTAAGACGTTTCGTGCGTCAGCAGCTTAAGTAGCAACATTAATTGGATTAACGGGCAAAGTACTTTTGCCTAGCACTGTTATTACAGTAAAATATGTATGAAGCATACAATTTATATAAAATATTTGTTACCAACATATTTATGCAATTTATTACATTCTTACGTGTTTTTCGTGAACTTTTCAAAGGAGATTTTTCTTTTATGCTCGTATATAAGTTTAATTCTTGTATATTTTTTCGTTCAATTAAAAAATTTATAAATGTTCTTAGGCAATTAATTTATCTTTTAATTTTCTAAAATCAAGACAAATGAGGATACATAATCAAAATCAGAATAAGCTTACAAAATTTCAAACTAGAATTCAGATTTAGTAATAGATTTCAACTTTAAAATTTATATAATTGCTTTGCCTATATTTAATTTGCCATTTTTGAACTTTACCTAGTAGAACGATCTCGTTTACCATTTTCAATGTTCATCTCTGAAATTCCTAATAATTTTTGGCAACATTTGTTATGTTTGCTTGAGTTGAAACATTCATTAAATAATGACATCTTTGTGCTAGTGGAGGAACAACCCCTTCCTTCCCTATAATTAATATGGTAGTTAGGCATTTTAAATGGCCTGTGTGCCATACATTGGCAACTCTTATTGATTGCATCTAATGCCCATCAAAGTCGCCCTTGTCTAAGCCCAAAAAGAGAAGAAAAAAATGTGAACAAAGAACAGCATGCAATATTTTATCAAATTATGCGCTGTATGCAACTTCCTCTGCTGCTTCAACACCCCTGTGGGATGGACCTGGCCACAGTGCCACATGCCACATGCCCCATCTACAAATCTACAATCCCAATCGTAGTCACAGTCGCTGTCCCAGTCCCAGGTTCAAAAATTCACCCAACGCACTTACAATTTATCAGCATCAAATGGAAACCAAACAGATGAGAAGAAAGAGAGAGAGAGTTCAAGGGGGAGATGTGGCAAGAGCAAGAGGACAACAATAACAATGCCTGCAATACCAATTCGAATTAAAATGCTGCCGTTGCGGATGAGACGGAGGGGATGGCGAATGGGATTGGAAATGGGAAGTGGGAAGTGGAAATGGAAATGAAAATGGGAGTATGTGAGTGCGAATGCCACCCCGTCATCGTCATCGTCCTCGTCAACCTCATCCACATCCACATCCACATCCTCATCCTCATCGACGTCTTTGCAAAGGGGTTGTTTGTCGCTCTTATTGTTGTTTTGTGTTGCGTTGTTTTATTTTTGCTTTTTTTGCGCGTTGTTGCAAATGGATATGGAATGTTACACAAACATCAAGCCATCGAGGGGAAACGCAGCAGAAAAATTGAAAAAAAGAAGCAGTCGAATCAAAGTCAGAATACAGAGAGTATATATACACCAGGCACCTCACAACTTAACACAAGGCACCACGCACACACACACACTAACACACACAGAAACCAAAGCCAAAGTTTTTGGGACAAGACTCGCAAATGTTAGACCTACAGAGAGCTAAATAAATGTTGTTTTCGGCTGAGTCAGCTCTTTGCGTAATTTCGACCCACACGAACCACGATCCGTTCGACCCACACCCCAAAAATATGACGATGATGATGATGCAGTTGATGATGATGATGATGTGAGCAAAGCTGATGATTTTCCTGATTCTCTCAGCTTCCCTATTTCAGACTCTGCCTATGGCCTCAGTGTGTGTGTGTGTGTGTGTGTGTTTGTGTGTTTGTGTGCTTTGGGATTACGCTCAGTTTTTGCTTGCCACACGCATTTTTGATGATGCCACTCGTACTCGCACTGGACTGCAATTACAGCTTCGAAGCTATGTCCATCGCCAAGGTAACCCATTGAATTTCGAAAATTTGCAACTGAAGTCAACTCTTGTTACTGCTGCTGATTGTGATGAATTATGCACAGATTCCATTGTGAATGCGCATGTGGTGGTGAATTCTCTCACTCTACAACTTCATTGCCTTTCTCTGTCTGTTCTGCCATTCGTGCTGAAAATGGTCCTGGTTCTGCCTTTAATGATGTGTCCTTATTTCTAATGCTTTCAACGCACCAATGCGTAGCACATAGATTAACTCACTGTAGGCCTTAGATGTGTTCCTTACATTTTGTGATTAATGCTTTGTTTTGCACATTTCGCTTCCCTAGAGAATCGCTTTTCATCCCATATGTTATAGGGAGTGATTGAGTATCTGAACAACTATGCATTTCGAAATGATTTCATCAATGTGAATTTCTGAATGCCTGTGAGAAGATTACTCTTCAAGAAAAAATATTAAAATCGTTAGAATTAAGGATGGGTCAAAGATTATCTGAAAGTTACTAAATGATTATGATTACTAGAGTTTAAGTACAGTAAAATACTGCCAAAAAGTCTATTTATATTAAATGATTCGGATATAAAATGGGCCTTGCATAATTACTAATATAATTTTTAAGAATATTCTAAATAATGTTATTGTGAACGAATACGAAATAGTGTGAGTAATGTCCACTTAAAAGTTGATAACGCATTTTATGGTAGTCAGAAATGTTTCGAATACTCTGCTGCAGTCCTTCTGAATATTGAATTGCTTTGCTTAATGTATGCCTTTTTTTAAATTGTCTTTTAGAAAATGGGACAAATATTGATTTTAATCAATTTAATAATTCTAGCAAATATTATGATTTCTATTCTATTTAAAAATTACTCGTATTAGACATTGTAGAATATTGCAGGATCTGTGCACTACGCTCTGGTGCAGACCTTATCTGACTAGACGAAAACCACATGCGTCTGGTTCATGTCCGGCACGCCTCCAGGACCGCGTGCTACCGCCTACAACATCCATTATTAGCGAGCATGGAGCAACGAAATGACATGAGCTAAGCCCGGAGAGAGCTCAACCTGAATTCAGGACAAATTGTTGCGCTGATGTTACTCTGTTTCTGATGCTGATGCTGATGTTGATGCTGATGTGGATGTTGATTAGACTGGTCCCACCACCCGACAAAATCCCACGTATTAAGCGTCAAACAACCACCCGAAACAGAAGCAGTGACCACCGGACTTCCCATCACCACATCAACCAAATTGAATAGAATTGACAGTGTCCACGGCAAAGGGAGGAAAGGAAGATCAGCCTACCTCCCCCCACAGTTCCTCCCTGTTGGCCATTCCAGTAGTTTTTGCACCAATGTTAATGACTGATTGTGCGTTTCTCAGCGTTTTCTAAATGGAATTTTGATTGTATCCGCTTACGTGCACATTTCCTTTCCGCCTTGGGTGTTAATCATTATTGTATGCGTCAGGGTATTCAATAGATCTATTTTCTCCCTTCCAATTGCCAAACCACTGGCTTTGACTCTGGGCTAGTTTCCTCCGTCACGTCTGATTGAACATCAAATAATATGGCTAAATTTGAAATAATGTCATTGATTTTGCACATTTACAATTCTTTATACAACTTTTTAGCTCACAGTGAAACACAGTGAAAGTCCATAATCGTATATTTTCTTTCTGAAAAAGTATTTTACTTTCCATTATTATTATAATAATGTGTGAAATAACTTTTAAAATTAAAAGAACACTTTTGAATTTCATAGAAAACGAAGTAACATTCCGTTTGGAATTTATTTGCAAATTGCAAAGTTTCAAATAATTAAAAAATATTTCGAGTAATCGAAAAAAAATTATTTTAAGTGCTTTTGGCAGTTGAAGTGTAATTTTTTATTGTATTTTAAAGTTATTAATAATCTTAATTTATAAAAAAAAAAATACAGTTGAAATTCTATAACTCGAACTTCTATAACTCGATTTTCTCGCTAAATCGAGTCAAATGAGCGGCAGTAAAATTAATAAACTTAAGAAAAATAACTCTATAAGTCGAATATCTCCATAACTCGAACCATTTCTTTGGAATGGTGATTCGAGTTAGGGAAGTTCAACTGTATTAACTAAAATCAATTAAATTACTGTTTAGATTTTAAATATCAAAGTATTTAGTTGAATTAAATGCCTATTCAATTTATTTTTGTTTGCAATTTCTATTTGTAAGGATATGCGCATATTCGGTTATCTGATTATAATTTATTTTATTTTATTTTTGTTCGCTGCTGGCTCTTATTGTGCAGTCGAGCGGATGAAATGTGCAATAATAAATGCTGACTGTCGAGCGGCGATGTCTTTGTCCTGCACGGACGTCGAAACTTTATGTGCTTATAACATTTTTGGGTTATTTTATGCCCGGACTCGAGTCTGCAAAGGACTCGATTGGAGCTGAAATCTTGTGGAATGGGAATGGAAATGGGAACGGGAGCTGGCATCGTTAACATCATCAGTGAATCAGTCAAATGCTAATAGCTGCCATTTCCTGCAGGTCCGGCATTCAGGAAAATTATGCGCACAAGCGAACTGCGTTTTTCCATCTTTTACTTTTGTCGCTTTCATTTTATTTTTGCAGACATTTTGTTTGCAGCGCCAAATCAGCTGAAGAGCAAAGTGGCAAGGCAAGGAGATAAGAGGGGAAAAGAGAAGAGGAACATAAATATATATGTACATAAAATTGTTGCATTTACATTTTAAAATATGCAGCAAATTAGAACGGGAAGTGCAGACATTAAGGAGAAGCAAATCCTAACGAGAACTTTTTCTCCAGCAGTTGCTAAACATTTGCAAGGCTAAATAAACGCTAAACAGGTTATTCACTATATTTATATATTATTCAAAACTTTAAACTAGGTTAACTCTTTAAATGGGGCAAAATGTCGACAAAATATATCAAATAAATTGAATCTTATATATATTTTGAATCAGAACATTTTTGAATTTTTAGATAAGCAAAATGATATTCAATTTAATTTAATTAATTTTTGCTCAAAAGTTGAGCTAAGCTTGTCACTCAAAGCACATAATTTGATTGATTTGCAAATTAAATCTCAATATTTAATGAAATTCCAAAAATTATAAAGGCGCAAATGAGAAAAACAACAACAACAACAGCAACAATAATACAAATAATAATAGCAATAATATAGATTTATATGGCACAAAGGCAAAATTAAACAATGAATTGCAAGGCAAAGCAAGGCAAGTCCTGGCAATATTTTCAATAAAGAAATTCCACAAATCATTACCCGAAAAACCACAAACACACAAAACTCCAGCAAAGTTTCTGACAGGACCACAAATGGAAAAGGACATGACGCCAACAGAACCAGGGGCCAAAACTGAATTCTGAGGCAAACAAGTTGAGAAATGGCAGGAGTTGGAGAAGGAGAAGGTGGATGGTGGAGGATGTGGGGCAACTTCTTCTTCACTTCTTTCTCTGACAGCGCCATATAAATTGAATCAAAGGCGGAAGTACTGCCAACAACAACAAAAAGAATAAGAAGAGCAACAACAACTGAAACGACAAGAACAACATTTGAGGCGTTGTGCAGCGTTTTCAAGACGAGGCAACTTTGCATGCTTCAAAATTCAATTCTAATTAACATAAATTTGCACAAATGAATGTCAACCACAAGCGGCAGCTGAAAGAATACTACAATACACACACATACACCCACATATACACACACACGCACACACACACTCAGAACTTGTAATTTAATTTATGTTGCTTGGCAACTTTTTCGTGAATCATAAGTCAGCCTCCAATTGGAAGAGAGACAACAGGTGGGAGGGGTAAGAAGGGAATGGGGATCGGGTGCTTGATTAAAGTGCACTTAATCCAACACCAACAACTTGTTCCGCTCACATGTGTATGTGTGTGTAGGCGTGTGCGCGTGTGTGTGTGTGCTCGTCAAGCATATCAGGTGTGTGTGAGTGTGAGTCGTTTCCGGTTCCTTCTTCGGCTTGTCCGTCGCTTCATCGTTGTGTCTGTTGTTCTGTTGTTTCCAGCTACTAATGAGCTACACAGCAAGCACAAATATTATTTAACTGAGAATTTATGCAAGAATTGTAGGAGGACTGTTGTTTCCCTCTCTGTCTCCATGTCTCTCCCTCTTTCGTTCTCTAAGCATACTTCTGCAAAGGATATGCACAATTTTTCACTGCTTCTGCCACATTTAATGATTAATTCTGTAATAAATCTAAACTGAGTACCTTAAAAATGGTTTATTGTAAGGCTAATTAGTTGCTCTTTAATTAATACAGAACTTCTATAGAAATTAGCAACAATATTATAATTGATATTACTCGTAGTTCTCTCTTTAGTGAAAGGAATTTTATTATAGATCTGTCAAATTTTCATAATTTGTACCATATTTTGTTGCCTTAAATTAATTACTTAGATTTTCCTTCTATTGTTATAAGATATTCTATACGAATAATGATATTTTGTGACTTCTCATTGTTAGTACTTCATGCTAAATATTGTAATAAGAACTTCTTGTTTTTTTTCTATAATCTACAAAGAGTTATTTATATTTCTTAAAAGTTTTTTCTTACAAAAACATTCCCATTGAAAGTGTATTACAATCGCGGCTTTCAACAAAGTCTTAGAATTTGCTGTATACTTTTTCGTGTACTTTTGCTTTTTTTTCAGCGCTTTTGTTCTTGGCAAAAGTTGCCGGAAACGGAAATGGCATTTTGTGTGTGCGCTTGCTGCAAGGCAAGTTGACTTAACTTTGCACTTCAAGTTGCCGAATAAACTTTAGATGAAGTCGTGCCGGCAGCAGCAGGAGAATATTAATATGGGAGGTGGGCTTTGGGTGATGGCCACCGACAAAGTCACGATGCCAAAGTTAAGTCGATGCAGTGAACCACATGCCAGATGATTCAAGAAGACATGCCATGTTCTTCGAGTCTTCCAGGGTAGTCCGAAGTTGAGCACGGTCAATGCCGAGCAGTAGTGCAGTGCAGCAGGCAGCGGGACAGAGGGAGGGCAACAAATTTGCCAGCGGTTGTCAGGACAACGGGCAAACAAAGGCACTCGGCGATAACGGATGGCAAAGGCAACGGCGATGGCAATGGCGATGGCGGCGCATGTCAGGATGCGCAGCGAGGATGTCGACGGCGATATGCAAATTAGATACAAATAATAGTAAAAGAGAAAAATAAAAATATAAAAGTTGAATGTGCCGAATGTAAATGCAAAACAAAACAAAAATAAATTCCACAAAATCCTTGCACGTAACCGTATCTGTAGCTGTGCATCTGCAAGGTAGAAAGACCCGACCAGGGCAGTCTCAGAAAGGGGTGCCAGTTCAGAAAGGGCTGCAGGATGAGTTGGGGTGGGGTGGGATAGTCCTTCTGCCTACATGCTGCCAGCCATTTGATATGCGCAGCGTCATAAATAATGTTCAGCATTTAATTTCATTTCCATTTTACGATATGATATTCAGTTCTCTCTCTCTGCCACTGCCGCTGCCTCTGCCGCTGCCTCTGTCAACGTCAACGCAGCTGCCGCAGCGTGCACAAAATTGACAGAATGGAAAGTGTAATAAAATTGTAAATTGTATTTTCGCTTCGCGCACTTTTTGTGCTGCCAGCGTGGCCAGCATTTAATTTTATGATTTTTCATTTCAATTGCAACATTTGTGTGCCATATAAAGTTTTACTTTGACTTCCAACTATTGTTCAAGTTTAATTTAATGGATTTCGTATTGCAAAAGTTGAAAAGAAAAACAAATTATAACAATGAAGCAGCTCCATCATTCAGTTCCATATCGTGTCACGTTTCAGTGACTCTTTTGTTTCTTTGAATTACAATTGAAGAACTATCCGGAAATGTATTATATAAGCATAATTAGCAAAAGCTTCTAAAAGTCTGAAACACCCTCATTACATACTATATTTCTATTAATCACAAATAGTAAAATAATCGACTGGATATAATTAAAATAATTTATGCACATGAATTTGTCTAGCTTTCTTAAAGTAATGGACTCAGCTTATCGAATGCTCAATTTTAGAAATCTTTACTTAATCCTAGCTATACAATTATTTGCCTTGGCTTAATAGTGGATTGTAAACAAAGCTATTGCCAGAGATTTTAAGTAATTTCTGCCAATAACAATGCAAAGCTTAAAACTATTGTCTAAATTTAAAGTCAAGTCCTGTGGATGTGGAGAGGCAGGGGAGTTAGGAAGGAGATTGAGCGACAACAAAACATTAACAAACAAAGGCAAAAAGATGTATCGAGAACAGGAGCTATGTAATCGATTACAAAGGCTTAAACCTGAGTGGCAAACACAACTGTACTAGCTCAGAATTTGCATATCCATTCCTCATTCCACTCTATTCTCCAATCCTCACCTCTGACCGCTGTCTTTGCTCGAGCTTACTTATTGATTGCTGCTACTGCTGATGTTGCTGTTGCTGCTGCGTGGGTTGTAGAAAACCAAAACCTGACCACACCTTGGCAACTCTGTACAGGAAAGCCTCAGCTTAGCAGCAGTCACTCAACAGTGGCGTTCATATATCTTCTATCTTGCAGTTGCCATGCCATTTATATGCATGTGTCCCTTTCAATAGATGAGTGTGTGTGTGTGTGTATTGGACTATTACTTGTTTAGCCATTGGTGATTTATGTCAACCCACAGACAATGCTGATGAAATGCGTTCGAGCTTCTTTGACTTCAGTTCTCACTGCTCTTCTCTTCTCTAGCCTTTTCAACTTCAATTCTGTTTCTCTCTCCTCTTCGGTGCTGTTCTGCTTGTTGCTTTTCTGCTTTGTGATGTCCTCTGATATCTGTCGGTTTGTCGGTTTGATACTACCTGACTGTCAGGAAGCTCAAATTATTATTACCAAGTGCACTCGGGCGTATGCGCAATGCTTTTTTCCACTTGAGCATGTCGGTTGCAAAAACAATAATAATCACATTTAAAATGCCTTACATTTAAGCCATATTCGCTTTATCAAATGGTTTGGCGTCTTATTTCTTTTTTATTCCTTTTCTGAATTTAATGTACTATTTATTTTCACATTCTTTGTCATCTAACTTAACAATTTACAATTATATAAATAAATTAAAATGTTTTTAGTTTCATAATTATTTTTATTCGACTATTGAGTTATTATTTTTATATTAATAGAGCATTAGCTTGTCGGCTTTGCAATCGAAATTTGTGGGCTGTTCAGATTTCATTTCTTGACTGGCAGCTGCAAGCAACAATTGCAATTTGTGCTGCGCACAATTGCGGACTATTCATTGCAAAAGTTTCCTAGAAGCTCTCCACATACACAAGAGGTATTTGTAATACAAGTTTCCTGCAAGCCACTAATGTGAAAACAATGGGTATATCAAAGATATAAGCCGAGTTCTATCATCATATTTTATTTATATAAATTTAATCCTTTAATATTTGTAGCCAACGTACAGTAAAAAGTAAATTGAAATTTTTGCAAATGTAAGATTCTATTATTGGTGTCTACAGGGTACCTCTCTGTCGACCACTTTGTAACAGAGTATTCTTATATGTTTTACTATATTGCTGTTGCTGTTGACAACAAAAGGGATGCTGCTTGTCAGCTCATCATGATTATGATGATTTCGATGATGATTGCTGATGATGTTGTTGTTTTATTTCTGCTGTTGTTTTTTTGTATTTTGCTGCAGCAACGTTGCCATTTTCTGCGAATTAAGCCAATTTAATATGGTATGGAATGGTTCTGACAGCGCCCAAAAAAAGGGGAAACAGGGAAACTGCAGCCATGGAAATTAATAACTGAAGCCTTTAAAAGTTTTTTAATAGCCTGGCGGCTGCAGTTTTGTTGCTGTTATTACTGTTGCTGTTGTTACTGTTGTTGTTGTTGCTGTTGCTGATGTCGCTGTGAGTCACTTCATTAGCGCACAGAAAATTCAGCGCATGAAAATTGTTTTCCATTAGTGCAACACACCGGTGACAGGGGGCGGAAGGGTTGCTTGTGTGGGCGTGGCTGGTTACAAAGTTACCACTAAGCCTTTATGCATTTGATGGCTATGATTGTAGCTGTAACCAGCTGCTTTCATGTGGGCTAAAGCGTATGTGCAAAAACTTTGCCCGCCAACTCGTTAGACAAATTGAAATTTTGTCGTCAATTGGCGCTTTTAGTTTTCACTACCAGTCTTTTTATATATACATGTGTGTGTGTGTGTGTGTGCGTATCTATGGGAATGTCTGTCAAAAGTTGCTCAGCTCTGGGGGCTTTGGCTTAAGCTCTTCACATCGTCTCCCTGACAGCCTACGTAGGCGCCTATTTGAGCTGCCAGAGTTTGCCAAAATTTAATTTGACATACACTGTAATGGGCTTAGAGTGTTATCAAAAATGGTTTTGCCAAATGCCAAGCTCAACTAAAAGTTGTCAATTGCAAAAAGTTTATTTTTATCGAGGACTTCAAATGGTAGCTAATCCTTAGACTTTAAAGATTTCTGTAAACAATTATAAAGTTAAAGTAATTATAATTGATTCAATTTTTGCAATTATATTATACTTATTGACTAAATTTTATTTAATCTTATAATTAATATACATATTTTTCTTTATTTTATTTTACTAATGATATACAAGCTATTTATCTTTTATAATCACACAAACTAAATTATTTTTATAAGCTATTTATAAGTTTCAATATACACGTCAAAAGCATTAGAAGTAAATTATAAAATACATATTTTATTTTCGTTATCAATACCCAAATAATCGTCTGTCGAACTTATGTGTATATTGAATAGCAATATTTGGCGATTTGATTAAGCCCTTTTCAACATTCATGAGAATGCCAGAGACGAGTCCTTGCGTTCAGATGTGTCCATGGACCACCTGCCGCTGCCCGTAATTCATTTTGTTTGCACACATTAAAAATTATTTTTGTATAGATCAAAGAACAAAACAAATATGGACATGCTAGCTAAATAAATATTATTGCAATAAAGAGAAACTATAAGCTGTCCATGTGTACAGAGCTTGCTTCTATTTACCAATGCAATTCAAGAGCAGCCAGTTATCTAAATAACTAGGCAACCAATCCGAGTATTTGAAGTACTTTGAACATCAGTAGCAGCTGATGTTGCCTTTGTGCTCGTATACCCTGTATTAAAAGGCAGGAATGTGTACAAGTGAGTGATGGAAAGAAGGACAACATACAAACATCAAAAACGAAAGTTAACAGATAATAATAATTTATTTTTAGTTAAATAGTTATCAATTTCTTAAAGCAAGCATTCAAGTTAAACAATATTTTAAACGATCAATCGCACAGTTTCTCACTTCAGGGTATTCCCTAGTCGTTCTCACTCAACAGTTTCGAATTTATTTATTTATTTGTTTGCCTGAATTGTTGTGCTGGCTGGCAAACCGAGTATAAATAAATCAATTTCCATTGAAAAGTGTATTTTATTTGCATTCGCTCGAGTGCAAATTGTTTGTGTGTGCGGGGAATTTGCCATGAGTACCTCACGTAAAGAATGGCATTCACATTTCAATGGCATTCACTGTGAATATGGCTTAAGACTTACAGAAACTTTAGCATAAAAGGAATAAATTGAAGAAAACTCACTTTAAAGACCCGAAAAAGAAGCATAGACAGAACGGAGTAACCAGCTAACCCATAAAAACGTCAATTGAACGGGACTTTCTTGGCCTTCGGGCCAGAAAGCTTTCCTGACTGCATCTTGGCATCAGGTAAGCCGAAAATCTAATCAGCACACGCTTGTCATCTCACCTGTGCCTCAAACTTCATCCCAAATTGTGTGCAAAAAGCACAAAAATAATATGCATGAGTGTGTGTGTGTGTGTGTGGGCCACACGCAAATAATCGTATGTATTGGTATATGAAGTCTATATACTCGCACTTTGCTTGCAACAACTCGCCCCCCAAACGAAAACATTTTTTCATGGCACATGCCAGAAAAGGCAAAACTTTGCTGCCACAGGAAAAGTTGCGGAAAAGCCAAGGGAGCAAAAGGGTGCCCCAAAAAAACACCAAAAAAAAAAATGGCTCAACTGTGGCGGCCGCAATGGCAAAAAAGTTCAGCATACCACACGCTTGAAAGGTGGTCCAGGATGAAGGTGATGATGATGATGTTGCTAGGTTGCTAGCAGCTACAAAGAGTCATCGATCCATTAAAACCAAAAGTCTGTGCCCGAAAAACTGTACAAAGGCAACCGATGGCGAAGCCGAAGCCAAAGCCAAAGCCAAAGTCGTCGTCAAACCAACGGCAAATGACGGCGGGGGCAAGGGCTCAAGGTGGCAGCAACAAGGATGCCACAGCTGCCCCCTCTCAACAACAACAACAACAACAACAACGAGGCTAAGCTGGCGAGGCATGAGCACAGGTAGTCAAGGTTGCTATGGCAATATCTGGGAGAGCGACTCGCACATGCCTCTGTCGTGTATCTGTTCGTGTCCGTGTCCGTGTCCGTTGCTCATACGCCATGTTGTGCGCAGCTAAAAGCCACAGTGGCGAGTGTCGAGTGTGGGGCCGACTATAAAAGCGGTTGCCATGCACAGCTCGCCGCACAGATGCGTTGTCAGGTAGTGGCACCACTGCACCACAGCACCACAAGGCCAACAACACTGAGAGGTTCCACGGCGCACAGCTTCCACGGCTCCCTTGAGACCTTGCCAACCGAGTCGAGTCGAGTCGAAGCGAATCGAGTCTCAAGTGTTTGGCCTGGCCTGCTGCTTGGATTTTAGTCTTGTTCGGCTTTGGCAACTGTCCGGAAAACTACGTAGTACAGTGTAGTACTCAAAAGGGGCGGATATCTGAATGGGGGGCAGTGGAATCACTAATGTGGTTAGCAGTAATGACTGCATTTCAAATGCATAAAGGCTATGCAGCACTTAGCCATAACCGGGTACAGCCATCATCTACTCAAATACTTATTATATTTTGATAGCTTTTCTATACACACACACACACACACACACACACACACACACGCAACTGACAACTAACAACCGACAACAGACAACTGACAACGGCAAATTGGCAACTGGCAACTGCCAACTTCAAGGCTGTTAAAGTTTATACGAAAACTTTGATAATCCAAGAAACTTTTCAGAAAATTAATGAAGCAACCAATGCATTGAAGAGAAACATATTGGAATTAAGTTGAGAAGCACAACTTGAAAGTAAAACTTATTTGAATTACCATCAGCTTTATGTAGTAATTATTAAATAAATTAATAACTTTTTGACTATAATAAACAAAAATATAATTGAACTTAATGGTCACTAATTGTTGATTTAAAAGAAATTTACTTGTTTATTTATTTTTAAATATAACACTATTTATAACTATATTTTTGCATGTATACTCTGCATAACTACATTTTCTAGATTTTGCCAAATAATGTATTAGAATTTTACTTTAAAGTCTCTAGCAGCTTGTACGCTTTTGTATTTAGTAGATAGTTATTTATAATATTTTTCATATTAAATTACAAAATTTAAACTTTGAATTTTGAATTTTGAATAATACGTTAAGTGATTCACTTATAGTTTTTTGAAAATAACTATTTTTTAGTTTAAAGCTGCTTGAAAACAAGTTCACGAACATAGTACGGTTGTTCGGAATCCCTTGAATACACTTAGTTTATTTAATTACATTCAATAAAAGTTAGTAAACATACATACATATTAAAAAGATTTCACTTTTATCAGCATAAATGATGATAATTTGTTGTCACCGAATGACTGCCCGATTTCGCGCAGTGTTGCTCTGGCGCTTGCGCCTTGAAGCTCGCTGAAAAAAACATGGCTGCTCTCACAGCCCAGTCTCACTCACACTCGCACACTCGCACACACGCACACACGCTCTTGGTGAGACAGACAAAGGCCATTTCCCCTTAACAAATGAGCAAGCATTGAGACGCACACACTGACACACACACACATTGTTGGGATGTGTTTGTTGCTCAGAGTTGTGCAAACGATTTTCAACACATTTACAATAATTGTAAATGTGTGCAAAATTTCAAACATTTCTGTGTGTGTATGTGTGTGAGTAAGTGTAAGCGTGGGAGTAAATCAGCCAAAGCGAGCGAGATAGAGACAGATGCATATCATGCAAGAGTGATAGAGAACGAGAGAAAGAAAGAGAGCAAGTGCGTGTGTGTGTGCAAAGTGAACATTCGATTTTACCGGTTGCTGCTTTTTGCCGGTCTTTTACAACAAATGTCGAGCACTGGGATTGGGGGGAAGTGTTGCGAGGGGGAAAGCGGGTGAGTGGCAACTCCACTGAGTGCTGCTGTTTTGGGCATTTTATGCGTTTGGGGAATTGGAGACAGAGCCTGCAACCGGAGCTGAAGCTCACACTGGCAGCTGAAAGCCTGACTCTCTCCCTTGAGTGTGTTGGCAAAGTCGCCGCCATATTTGATGTTTGCCTGTTGGCCTGTTGGGCTGTTGTTGTTTTCGATTTGTCGTTAAGCAACAACAGCACAAATGACAACAACAACAATAAAGAAACTTGGCCAACTGATGTTTGTTGTCTTTACTACGGTTCACTGCACATTTTCCCAAGCGAGCGCCATTCATCCATCCATCCATCCATCCGTCTATCTATCCACCTTTTGACCAGGTCTAGGCAACACGTTTGTAGGGGTTACTCTGCCTTATGTATAGTCTGCTCGACTTACTCGTGAAGTTTGTTCTCTTGGTAATGAGTCAATTTGCAAGGATATGGAAGTGGTAATTGAAGTCCTTGGCTTGAATAAGTTAAATGTAATAAAGTTTGAATTTGTCGTGTGTACAAAAAAATGTAGATCCAAATTAGAGGTAAGAAATCCATAAAATTAACAATTCGCAAAGCACTTGGCCAAGATTTGACAACGTTATGGTAGCCTAAAGGTATTGAAAAAGGGCAAATTGGGAAGTGTTGGCAAAAAAAAAAAATTCCCAATTAAAGAAAATAATGCAGAATCAAATTAGACATTACGCCAGTAAATCGGTTGAGTATTGACAAAGTTATGGCAACTTAAAGTTTTGAAAAAGTGTCAAGTATAGAAAAATAGACAGCATTGAAAAAAAATTATAAAGTAGTCTATAATTATAAATTATAATTATAAAGTCACAGTATCTAAAAGTCGACTTGAGCTCATGCTCTTTGCTGATTGTGTTGCTGTTGTTGTTATTGATGTTGTTGCCTTTCTTGGTGTTGTTGTTGTTGTTGTGGCGGTTATACTAATGGGCAGCCAGACGCCATTGGAAAACGAAAAAGCGTTGGCGGCCATTGCGCGAAATGTTTTCGCGTTGGCGTGGCCAAGCAACAACAACCACAGCAACAGCAACATACACACACACACACACACACACACACACACACACACCTCGCACACACAGACACAGCAAGCACTTTTGGATAGACAAAGACAAAATGAGAATTCCACATAAAACAGCAACAACAACAACAAAAACAACATGGAATGCCACTAAATGAAATGAAATCAACATGGCTGCCCGGATCCGGATCCGGGTCTCGGGTTTGGGTTTGTGCTCTGGTCGATACTGAACTGCAGCGTTGGCAATTTTTGTTGTTTTCGTTCCGGTTTTTTAGTAGTAGTCTATGCTTTCATTTGCTTTCGTTTTGTTGCGTTTCGCTTCCATTGAGTTTTCGTTGTTATTTCTGATGTGGCATGCCCCAAACTGCCAACTTCTGTTGAAAACAGAATCAACTCAAACCACCCAGACTCGACCAAACTCAGCTAGAGGCGTTCGTAATGTCCTATCGGGCTCATTAGGCCGCACCAAATTTAATTGAGACACTTTTTAGTTCATGTTGCGTGCTGCAACTGCCCAAAACGTGTTCGAAATGAAAAACACAAAATTGAGGAAAAACAAATTGCGAAATAAGCGTTTCATATGCTTCCGAGTGAATTGGTTTTGTTTATTCATTTAGTTTCACTTTTTTGTCGCATTCGCTAATTTAATTCAATTCAACGACTTTTACAACAATTATTTTTCGGTTTGTGTGTGTTTCTGAAAGGCAATTAATAAAATGGAAATTGTTTAACTTTCGTCAAACGCTTTTAGAAAAACTTTTGCCTTTGCTTTTGTTTTCTTTTGACCAATTTTACTAAATCTATTTCATGACTAAAACACACACAGTTTCCCTCAAAAGTTTTGTTTCAAATATTGTTACAGCTGCTGCAAAAGTTTTTCAATGAAATTTCAGCTTGCAGCTCGTCAAGTTGATTGGAAAACACTTATGCGCATAATTAAATAAATAATTTATACTTTAAGCAACATTGTTTCTTCTTGTAAATTAAAATATTTCTGTTGTTATTATTAGGAATTTAATAATAACATGAAAATGATTTAAAAAAAATTGTTAATAGATAGAAATATCCAATACCATTCAAGATATTTTATATTAAAATGCTGTATCTATTCTTTATGCATCACAGGTACTATAAAAAATTATTAAGATAAATAAATAAATAGATAGGTAGATATGCAGAATAAAATATACATATAAAAAAAACCTAAAAGGGATAAAAAGTAGTACATCGAAGTATTCAATTGATAAGGTAAGTTTTTCACTGCGTGTTTTATCTTCTAACTCATAATATTATTACATACTTTTCTTGCATATGTGATTCCTCGATTCACTGTTTAACATTTCATTCTTTAAACTAAATTAAATTTAAGCATTTTCAACAATGCTCAACCGCAGGCTTTAAGTCGCTCGTGAATAATAATATTTGGTTCGTAATAAAAATATAATAAATTCCAGTGTGAACTTTTGCCCGATGTGCCACATGTGGCGTGGAGATGCTGACAACACTTTAATTTATAGCAAAGCGACGAATTTTCCGTTCTCCGTTGGCCCATCTTCAATTTGGCGGACCGAAAGGGGGGATAAGACTGGGGGATCCCCAGAGTTTTCTAGTATTTTGTGCTCTCGGAAAAACCACTTTTCATGCACATCAGTTGCAGCTGTTACAACAGACCCGACAGACGAGGCAATTGCAATTCTCGACGGTTAAAAGAGAAAATCCCTGGCAGCAAACAAACGCCAGTTTGGCCAACAAGCAACATTTGATAGAATTTCAGCTCTGAGACAGTGTAAGAGTGACAGAGAGGTATATATTTATATCTAGAGACAGGAAGGGAAGAACGGGTGCAGGGGGAAAAGCTTGTTATCATTCGGTGCCCACAACTGTCACCTTCTATAAATCAGCACATTCTCGCTGCAGACCTGCATACACTTACATATATATGTATGTGCATACATACATAAGTAAGTATTGCTTATAAGTTTATATATGTATGTACACTCATGCTGTGCCATTTTGTCGCTGTCGCCCGTTACTCGTTGCTCATGTTGTACCCCAACTAATTCCCTTAATGGAAAATTGCACAAGCGTGTTAAGAAAAAGAAAGAAAAATTGCAAAAGCAGCTACAAGAAACGCTGGGAAAACGCAGAAAAAAAAACCAAAATAAAAGTGGGACGTGACAATGCTTAAATACCCTAGCAAGTTGAGTTTGTGGTAGTTTGTATTACTCAACGACTTGTTAAAGAAAGTCGTGAGAAATAGTTATTCGAAGCAAACTTATTTCAATGGTATTATAGCAAATTTTACTTATTAACTGTTTTACAATTACTGTCATTCCACAAAATTAATATTAAATTCACATTACTAAGTTTGAATTTTAAGCTACCTGAATTATAGTTACGTTTGCTTCACAGTCTTTGCTTTAAATTCCGTTGCATTTATCTTTCTTAATTGTTACCAGGATCAGCATTATTAAATTTAACGACAAACTCTTTTTTATACAATATATTTATTGGTGTTCATTGAAATTGTTGATTTTCACTCTCTAATTCTGGGGCGAATAAGACTTCGAATAAAATGCACGTCATCTTCAATAGTATCAAACTATAAAATAGCGACAAATTATTATTCCAACACACTCTCTCCTTCTCTCTCCCTCTCTCTCCTTCTCTCCCTTCCTCTCACTCTCTCTTAATTCTACTTAAAATGAAAAAATGTTGAAGAATATACATCTTTATAAGTATAAGAATGACTTTCACTACACTATCTTATTATTTGAATTTTTAGCCCTTTCTTGCATAACTTCAATTTTTATGAGTAAAATCAAAGTTCTAGAGCGACCCTCGCTGATGTGCACATACATATCTGTGTTGCTTTTACGCATAAAATATTAGTTGCCGCATTGCAATTGTTCTTGTTCCGTGTTGCGGGCGTTGCATTGTCTCAATTGTAGCATGTCTCTCCCTCCCCCTTATGCTGTTCTCTATCCCTCTTTACTGCTCTCTCACGCTCTCTCTCTCTCTGTCATTCTGTTTCAGCCTATATTTTTTTGCCATTGTAATGCATCCCCTGGCCGTGCTCTGTTTACACCCTCTTGCCACCCAGCTGCCTGCCAGTTTGCCAGTTTTCGAGCCAGGCTGTCTGTTGTTCGTGCTGTCGCATTATTCTTCCGCATTTGCTGCCACTTTTCTTTATCAGGACACCAACACTGGCCTGCTTTGGCCTAACCCCGACCCTTCCTCCTCTTCTCGTCTCTTCTCTTCTTTTCTCTTCACTCTTCTCTTTGGCTCGCGGCTTGTGTCTTTGCCATCCAGCATTGAATTCAATATCTCGTGTTACATTTCATTGCATGCACAGATTTATTATTGCGAAATGGAAAACTCTGCTGCAGATGGTCTTCCTCAAAGCCAACAACGAAATACTTCTCATCCTCATCCTCGTCCTCATCCTCGTCCTCGTCACTTTGGGGGCCACACATTTTGTATTAGACCCGGTTACTTGAACTCTTGGGGATTTATGTTCGTGTTCGTGCTTAATATTTTCTAAGTCTTTCGCTTAGTTGGCATTTTCCACATTCACACACACTCTCTCACTTTCATTTAATGGATTACGCACTTACAGTTTGCAATTTAGTACATTTATCTACGACTAAATTTAACAACAAAATACTATGTAGCCTTTTTAATAGTTTATAATAAATAAAATGCAAGGAAATTGTTTTCAGTTACATTATTAATTTGAGACAATTGCTTATTCTATTTGAACGAACAGGATGACTTAATTGAAATAATATATTACATACTATTTCTATAGAATTATTATAGTAGTTCATAATTCAACTAGAATGTAATGTAATAATCAAGAATGTACAATGGCCCAAGCAATCCTCAAATCTTTCAGTTTCAATTTTCTTCAAATAAGCAATTTGAATCTCCTGATTTCAGAAACAATAATTTCCGTTGGAGAACTGCTGCTATGATTTAATATATATTTTTTTATTCTCACTACAGTCTAGCTAAGAGAGTAATAAAACTACAAGGAAATGGCTTTGAATTTAACATACTTCTAAGATTCTCCTATAATTATAATTATAAATTTTGTAGAGCAATGATATTTGCGTTATTCTAAAGTGATTAAATATCTAATATTTTTATTTAATTTATATATTTAAGGTATAATATGTGGGTGTCATTTCTGGTTACATCTAAGTTCCTTTCGGATGCTGTCAAAATTTCGTTAATTTCTAAATAAGACCAAACAATTATTCTTTAGTAAATAATTGCCTTGCCAGCTAATAAGTAATTACTATGAAATATGAATCTAATTTGTTTTGTCACTTCAACTGAGAATTCAGCATATTTCTCAAAGCCATTAATTAACATTTATAGCATTATATGTCATACTCGTATCAAGATGGCTTAATGCACGTTTAACTGTTTCTGAAAGCAACTTAAAATGAGGATAACAATCTGCAGCTGAATAACGATTGTCATTAAATAACGTCCGACTTTGTCGGGCGCATAATTATGAAGCAGACATACTGGACACATACTTTTCGCAGACATCGTACAAAGAAGATCCGGTCGCTTGCACAGAATGCAATAAACCATGGTCCAACAATATATGTATGAGTGTGTGTGTGTGTTTGTATAAGATTTATACATATATTTCCAATTTCCGCTTTTATGAGTGCAATGCGAACATTTTCATGCATGAGAAAATCAAATGACCTCCCCGGCCACATTTATAAACGGCAATAGCTACGTTGATATAGATATTTGAGCATGAGTATGAGATGTGCATATATATAGCCATATTTCAATTCCCATATGCTTTTCTACGGACTACGGACTACGGACTCAACCTGCTTGAAGGAAGGGCTCAAAATGTTGAAAGGCTGCAAACGAAACCGCATGCAATTGCATTGAACTGCTTATGCAAATGCCAATCAAAATGTTTTTTCTACTCCTCATCCTTGCCACTGCCACTAGCCACACACACACACACACATATATACTCATACAAATACTTATGCACACATAAATATGCAAAGGATGTGGCAACCGCAGGCACTTGAGAGTTGCAAGTTGCGTTCCGAAATTTGCATAAGAAAAAGGCAAACATTGTTCGCAAATGTTCCACAGTTTCCCATCAGGATTTGCCCAAGTAATCTCCATTGAACAGTTATTAAGTTTTTCGTTTATTGCCACCAAAATCCAGACTGGGAGAGAGTACACATACACATATGTGTTTGTGCTGTTGTGTGTATATGTAAAATACTCTCACTCAAAGGAATGCCACGGACTGTGCTTCAAGGCGTGTGCCTCGCATAAAACCCAACGCTGTACATTTTGTGCATATGCGAAATGAAACGCATACGCCCCAATGCCCACAAGTGAAGCACGGTTAGGGTATGAGGGGAAAGGGGTAAGGGACGGGAAACTGCCTTCATTTTCATGCAAACAAATTTGCATGCCAAAGCGGCAACAGCAACAACAACAACACCCCAAGGCTGGGGATGGGAATAAGCATAGAACTGGGCGCTTTTATGAGAAGCGCGTAGAAAAGCGCAAAAAAAAAGGGAAAAGGAAATGCGAGGAGAAAAAATGCAAACAAAATGCGAACAAACTATGTACATACAGGACTCTATATGTATTTACAGGCTTACATACATGTGCATAAATTTTACATACGTGAAAGCTCTGCTTAGACTGCCAGATGTGAGTGCAACTAATGCTGTCAGCCGTGCCACGCCACGCCCACACTCATGTGCGCCCAACTGGCTCATGTGTCGCAGCTAAATCCCAGCACTTTGTGCAAACATGTGCGCATTATTTTTGCATTTCATATACCCTGTAAAACACGAACTAACTTGGGTATATTGTGGCAGCGATTGCTCAAATATTAGTTGTTAGCTATAAATTTCAAAAACTTCTAATAAAACATATGTATAGGTCTAATACCCTGTTATATAGAGCAAACTCAACAAAATTTTATCAATAATTATTTATTAATTAATGGCTATTAATTATTAGTTGACTATACGAGTAACTTTCAACAATTCTGAGTCTTAAGTTGGCAATTCGACTACTTTATTTGAAAGTTGATTAAAAATACTATAATACATCTAAAGTTCATTTTATCAGACAACCTGTTTCAGGTAAGAGTTGTTTATTGGCGAACAAGAACTAGTTTGTTTAAGAAACTAGACATTTTTAGTTAAACTTATTCTCAGCATCATCAACAATTTTATACTTTCCCTGTTCTATATACCCAAACATAAATAAAAATCTACAAGGTATTGCTGTTGTCAACTATAAAAATCTTTGTTGCTTGCATTTGCTTTTAATTCTTGTTTCTTTTGCATATTTAGATGCATTTTGTTAGCCAAGAGATTTTTCCCTGTTAGCCTTGTTATAATATTTAGATATTAAATTCTTTACGCTTTACCTTTTTGCAATTTTCTTTTTTCAAATGCACTTAAATGTCAAATACTTGTCTTCTCACAATATTGCAATTTTATACTTAGTAAAGTTTTGTGTTGCCTTCACTTTTCCTTCAGCTTTGCCGACAATTTGCCTTTGTTAACTTGGCTGCCTGGCAACGGCGCCTTGTGTCCGCCTTGCTTAACTTTATGAGGTGATGAAGGGCTGTGGCACATTTCCGCTTCCGCTAGCCTTGTGCTCCTCCTCATCCTCATCTTTGTTAACCATTTTCCATTCGTTCTTTTTGTGCTTCTCTCGTCCTTCGGCTGCACTAAGCCTCGACTAATGCATATTTGTGCAAGGGCTTTCCATGTTGCTGACGTTAAATTAATTTCCGCCAATGAAATTATAATCTTCTCTTTCCTCATCTATTTTCAACAGCTTATTGGCATATTTTAGACGGCATCCTAAAGTTATTTTAGCTATTTTAATAAGCTTAGTGAACGCCTAACACAAACCTCCTCAACATGGAAATAACATTCTTTAGAAAATCACATTTTAAACAAAATTTTTTATGGCGAATGCCGCTTTTTATTTTCCTAATTAATTATATGTATTATAGTGAAAATGTAGTTTATCTTAGGTTGAAAACGATGCACTATTTATTTTTATTTCCGCCTGCGATCAAACGTTTTTTTATATATGTTTATATCGATTGTGCAATAGTTTTAAAAAATATTGCAACCTCGAGTGGAAACTTTCATAGATATATATTACCAAAATCAATAATTTGATTCTTCGAATTCATGTTTAATAATATATAAATATTATTGAAAGAACATAATAAGTCAATCTATTATTATCAAAAAGTTCTCTCTAACTTCTCACGATACTCTCTATTTATATAGGTACTTAACAACCAGTATTCAATTCGATCACATTTTGGATAACTATTCATTTCTTAAAAAAAAATCTGTTGTTTTTTATTTGTAATGATACTTTTATATTCGCATTGCTTAATTTCCATTTCGTATTTATTAGTTTTTTAGTTTTTTTAAGATCAATACTTACCCAAGCGTTTCTTAGCAAATTGTAACACAATTTAAGCTTGAGTTCTTGGCACATTAATAGATTTTTTTGTATTTTAGAAAAATGCTTCATCTTGGAACTTTCTTTTTTCAACAAATATTCATAGTTTGAAAATATGCTTAAATATAACGTTAAGCACTTTATTTGTCGTTTGTTTTGTTTGAAATGTAGAGTTTCGTTCGCTCTTGGCATTCACCGCGTGCCTTATGGTCAGAATACATAGAGGCCTACAGTGGATACCAGGAGAAAAACGTACCAAACGACGTCACTGACACAATGAAGTTCCTCGGTTCTGAGGACTTCGGGGTAAGACACCAGAGACTGGAACTTGCTTAACAGCTGATGGAGTTGTTGTTATTAAAGACTTGCTGAGGCGAATATCCTTCGCAATTATACGCCTTAAGGAGGCACACAAGGCGTTGGGTCAAGCCAATGACCCGGGATACGAAATACCGAATAGAAACACACCGAACCGGTTTTCAAGCACTTTTTTCGAATAACAATTTACGTTTTTGGTTCTTTTCGAGTGCGAGTCCTTGCACTGGGAGCTGTGTGTGATCCTTGCCAGTGTCGCGATCGAACTGCCCGAATTGCTGAATACGCAATGCTACAAAACTCTGATCCCGGCCAGAGCCTTAAGTAGTCCCACGATCTCACCTATTTAGGGGTTGATCCGAGCACAGTAACAGGATCAGCAGCGGTCCTCGCACTCGCACTCCCTCTCGCCCTCGCTCTGGCTCTGGCTCTGGCTCTGGCTCTGAAATCCGGTTTCAGTTAGGGAAGCCTTTGGGTTATCCTGCCACGCAGCTGCTTGCCTTTCATTCAAAACGTGCATTGGCTTAGGACATACGCATTCGAGAGAGCGCCCGCTGCTCCTTGTTATTGTTATCCTTGCTGATTTTATGATTATGTGCAACTGTGTGCGAGTGTTGAGTGTTGTTGTGTATGTGTGTGTGTCCCTTTTATTGTTGCTGGCGTTTACGGCGTTGCAAATGCATTTTTTTATATCCTGTTTATGCGCGCGCGTTTTTATCAATGGAACTTTGATTTCTCCCAGCACACTCCCTCTCTTTCACTCGTTTACTCTTTCTCTCTTTGTTGCTTGCTGGCTTTCTCCCTCGTCAAGTCAACAAAGCAGCATTAAAGGTGAAGATCTTAATACTTTCGTCAACTTTAACTGTCATTATATTTATTTTACTTTACATATTGTAGGTTCTCATAGAAATTGTTTCAATTTTTATTATTGTGCAGATTGTTAAAGTTAGATAAATTTTATTGTTGTGTGTGTTTAAAAAAATGAATCAGTTATATTTATAGCATAGATACAAAAAAAGTTTCAGCAAAATAAAAGATTTATAGTAAATTAAACTATTTTGATAATTATTTTATTAAAAAATTCATTTTGCGGTGAAACATAATAATGGTTTCAAGAAAATTTAAAATTTAAAAACGTCAACAAAAAAATTTTCAGAGTAAAAAATTGAATTTGGCACAACTAATTTGTTTCTGATTTTTCCAAAAACTGAGCTGATACAAACTTAAAGTTAATAAGACTCTATAATTTATATTGTTAGAGTTCAGCAACCCTTGAAAAACTTTTTGCAACTCGATACAGTTTTTAATAATATTTTTAATCTCTATAAAAAAGATATGTGCCAAAATATACATAAATTGTAGAAATAATTCCAATAACTGAGTTCAGAAGAAGCTATTCAAGATCTTATAACCCAACCACGCTAATGACTAAAATAATAATTATATTATTGCAAACTCTATAAGTAATCCGCAATCTTTATATTTTGATTTAAGCATCGTTCAGTTAATGTACTTCTATATTTGTCTCCATAAATTTCAACGCAATATCGATCAAATTTTATTCGCCGATCAATCGCAAGACACATTTGTAATTTAAAGGCGCATCTGGAAAATAGAGGGGAGAGAGGAAAAGTCAGCTGTGCTGAAGATTTCCTTTTTTTGGGGAGGCAGGATAACAAAAGGATAAACGCGCATTGTTGTCAGCAGCGACAGCAGCTGATCAGCGGGCCAGTAACTGGCAGCAGACAAACTGCCAATTGAATAGAGACCCCGGCCAGGACTTTGACTATCAGCCATGGCCCGTGACACACATTTACGCCGGCCTCAGGCTGCGAGTCCTGGGCCAATTCCTGGTCCTTTACTATAGCGAATTGGCGCCCAAACACTGAATGGCAACAATGAATTCAACCGAACAAAGCCAACGATGAACGGCATCGAATTCTCAGAGGCGTTCATAAAAATTGCATGATTTCAGCAGCTGTCAATTGAATGTTGGCCCATGCCACAACAGCTGAGGCTGCAACTGAGATTCTCGCTCTCTTTTCTTACTCTCCCTCCCTTTCTTTCAGTCTATTGATTTTAATGCGACACATTGTAGCTATTTAAATTTTTCATGCACATCGACTTTTTATCGATTGCCAGCTGACTGATGCTTCAATGCACAGCCAAAGATGAGAATAAGTGAGAGGGAAAGAGCGAGACGGGAGCAGATAAAAATAATATGAGCTGAAAGTATCTCGAGTCGGCAAATGACGCGTCACATCGTAAACCTACAACCGCATTCAAGCCAAGTGTGCATAAGAAATATGCAAATAACTGAATCGTTCCTCTACACTGAGCCAAAAAATGTGAAAAAAGGAATGAAAAGAAAATGAAAGAAAAATGTATGAAAAAAATTAAATCAATGCCTGCTTCTCAACTTTCTATATCTATTTTAATCAGAACGATTTCCATTTCTTTCTCTTTTAAAATATATGGTATGCTACTGAAATAAGTTCATTTGAGAATAGTATTTGAATGCCTGAATGCAGTAAAAAAAATTTTTTAATTAAGTTCAAATCATTTCGTCTAGAAAATATATGTGTGTTGATAATATTAAAATTTCATTTAAGTAAAGGAAATTGTTAATATAATAAAAATAATATTGGAACTTAAAAAAATATTTTCTTTTACGATAAGATAAGTATCTCAAACTTAAACTAAGATCTAAAATATTTTCTTATCTTATTTTCTATTAAGCTTCTTAGTGTTCCTCTAAGTTTAAAATTTAGCCAAATAAGAATTAATCTTTCTCTTCAGAAAATTCTTGTTAGCTAGAACGTTTCTTTAAGTGTTGTGCTTAACCGAGTGCTTCTCAGCCATAGAATATTGTATGCCTGCTCTCTTGTGGCTTTTATGTAGACACACAAATACACAGACACCGACATGCACACAGATATGCAAATGGTGTCCTGTGTCGCACACAGTCTAGCTACTACTGTACTCGTATATCCCATGGCGGAGCTGTCTCAATGGCTGGCAATTAGATGTTGTTGTTGCTTTGTTTTTGTTGCTGTTCTCATCGCTGTCGCATTGCTGTCATATGAGTCCTTAAACATGATTTTAATGTCAATGGTTTCCACGCTTTTCCCCATAGTCGCATACAGCGGGAGACAAAGATGTAGAGAGAGAGGGCAATAAAACGAAAGAAAAGAGCGTTTGTTTACTCGCAAAGAAGATGAAAGTGTTTGAGGTCGTAGCACCTTTTTTTTATAGATTTTACTTTTCAGCTTGACGAGCTTGTGTAGTGGTTGCCCCATAGATGTCAGGGCTGCTGGAAGCTCTGTTTAATTTGCTGTAAAGGACACTAAACAGCAAAATGGCACGAGTTAATGCTAGCTAGTAGCAAGTGTAATAAAAAAGTGATTAAGATAAAGAATTTCTTAAGGATTTGACCTTAGAGAGACTGACCTTGACTAATATTTTTCGAGTAGTGTAAAATATCAATAATAATAACTTATTTATATCCTTTACGTTCCAAACTATCTATTTCAAAAAATGCACATAGTCAACTTTTTATTAATGCTGAAAGACTTTCAAATACCTTTTTCTCCAACTGCAACTTCAAAAGAAAAAAAATAGTGCAAGTCGAATGAACTCTTAGTAAAAAGTTATAAAAGTAAAAAAAAAAAAACTAGAAAACGCAGCAAACAAATTTTGAACGCCAGCGAAGCGTAATCGCAAGAGATAAATAAGACTCAAGTTTCAGCGGAACTTAAAAGAAGATGAAGTAGAAAAAAACTTGCTATGATTCTTATGCAAAGCACGTACTCGATTTTTTGTGGAGTGAACTTTCGGCATGCTGGTGACAAAAGGAGACAGGGGGAATGTCAGAGAGACACATAAAAATGTCATTTCCTTCCGCACACCTAACAACGATAACAGAGAGAAAGGCGACAACCTGCCATTAATGGCCTTAGATGTACACACATTTCTGCACGCCTAAGAGCTGATGCTACAAATCATCTCTTGATTCTCATCAAGAACAACAACAACAACAACAATAGGAGCATACAAAAAAAAAGTATTTTTGGGTGCGGTCCTTGACATCGTGTACGACGCATGACACTCGTCTCAGTGTGTGCGTGTATGTGTGTGTTTGTGTGTGTGTATGCTTCTTGTCTGTGCTTCAGATTCGCAGGGTTGCCTGCTGCGAATACTCGTTTCGAATTCACGATGAACTCGATTTTACGACAGCACCCGCCATCATCACAGATACTCAGCGTTAGGCGATGCCGATGCTGTCCAGAGAGATGCTCACTATTAAGTGTGTGTGTGTGTGTGAGCATCTCCGTGTTTACCCTCCAACGCACACAGACACACTTATCCACTAAGCGAAATTTGGCAACCCAACAAAAGTTTACAAAGGCTGCTCTCTAACTTGATTATTAGTGGAAAAATATTTGTGTCGTTTTTTTGAGTGAACCAAAAAAAAACAAACTTGTGAAAATTACGAAAAAATTATTTCTTATAAACCACAAATAATTTTCAATTTTATTTAAAGGAGTATCCTCAGGAAAAAAAAATTTATTTTATTTTAAATATTACATATTTTTCCTTTAATAAGTAAAATTTAAAAAATTGTATCCATCTATTAAATTTAAAAAAATATTGTATTTTTGTCAATCATTATTAGGTTTTGTGCTATTTATTTTATTCCCGTTTTTTTAATGTCTAAATAAGGCATTTGATAAATATTGAAAAGAAAATTTGACATAAAATGTTTAGAAATTAGTGTAAAATTTGAAATAATTTGTTAAATAAAATTTAAATTTACATTGAAAAAACGGCCCTTTATGTTTCCTCTTGGTATTTTAAATTTTTAATTTTTTAAGCCATCTTTTAAATGAAAAATTATATAATTTGACATATGGAAAAAAATGTAATTAGAGTGTGAAAATATTATTTAATTATTATTATATTTATCAGTATAATGAATATTTTAAAGTATACTCACTCTATTGCCTCTTCATTAATTATAAGCGTTAATGATGGTTTGAAGAACAACAACAATAGGAAGTACAAGTAGAAGAAGATTGACAACAACAATGACAACACCAAATTAATTTAACAGACATATAGACGTATATTCCATTACAACATCAAGTACATACCCATTGGCGATATACCGCGCACTTTCAACGTTTCATTTTCAAGTTAAGTTTAGTTTTTTGGTTTGATATTTATATAGAAGTGACTTGCGGAATTTGTTGTTAACACTTTTTACTTGCATTATTGTAAGATTATTATTATATATTTTTTTTATTGATTTGCACAAAGTTTCACTTGTTATTGATTTCATTTAACATTTGCTCCAGCTGATAATAAGTTGCCCAAAGAGTTTCAATTGCCAAATGTTTCGAGAAACAGCCTTAAAGCTTAATTATAAATATTTGCTATACTGTCGAATGTTTCTGTAAGTGTATGTGTGTTAGTGTCTGTTGTCTATTTGTTAGCTGCTGCAGTTTTCGTTTGGTCCAGTGTCGAGTGTCGCCTTGTTCTGATTTTGCTTTCTTTTATTTTTCTGGTAGCCATTTGTCATGTACAAGTGTGTCTCTTTCTGTTTGTCCCTCTCTGTATGGTTGTAGTGTAGTTTAGTGTGTGTGTGTGTGTATAGGTGTGCAGCAAAAGGAACTGGAGCCGTGGCAAACGCTGATCAACGCTGAGCGGTTGTGTTACGTGTGTAAGCGCAGCACCAAGCGCACTAGTTGACGCCTAAACGTCTACTACGAATTGCGTTTGTTGTAGCGAACCCCAGTTTCGAAAAATTCCAAATGGCGGCACACGCACACCACTCACAAAAGCAGCGACCGCAGCAGCAGCAGCAGCATCAGCAGCGACAGCAGCTGCACACTCTTACACACTCACACTCGCACTCAAACTCAAATGGACGCGCAGCAGCAGCAGCTCTCTCTGCTTGTGATTTATGTACAAAATGGCAAAAGCAACAACAAAACACACACAAACACACACACACACACACAGCTGTACATAAATATATGTACATTAGCACAGCATCCGACTCACACACACACACACTCGTACACATGACTCATGCATGAGCAGCGCAGCTCGCAGCGGCGACTTAATCCCAACAGTGTCCTGTTTTTGGGGGGTGGCATTGGGTAAGCTCCCCGGCCCAGGGCTGGCTATGCTGTTTATTACATAGTTGCTTATATATAACAAACAAGTATACATTCAAATACATATATACATTCGCACACATACAAGCAGACAGACTGTTGCTGCCGGCTTTCGATTTTGAGCTATTTCTGCAGCCTCTCAACGAAGCTTTTTGAGTGAGTTTTCTTTCATTGTTGTTCTCTTAATTTTTTTAGATTTGTTGTTATACCAGTTACTTAAAAATAAGTAAAAGGGAATATTGTATTCGTTGCAATTTATGTAACAGGGAGAAGGAAGCATCTCCGACCCTATAAATTATATATATTCTTGATCAGCATCAATATACGAGTCGATTTAGCCTTGTCCGACTGTTTATCCGTTCATGCCTAGAACTCAGAGACTATAAGAGCAGAGCAACCAAATTTGGAACACAGACTTCTATAAACCCCACGCTGGTGAAGTTTGTTTCCAATTTATAGCCTTTCCCCCTTTTTTTAAATTCGAAGTTAAAACATTTGATTTATTTTTAACTAGGTTATTTTAGAATTTTATGAAGCAATGCTTTAAATAAAAAAAAAACTACAAAACACCATTTGCATCAATAAACTATATTAAAACCTAAATTATCAATATTCGGCTTAAAGAAAATATAATTATATAAATCTGTAGTATTTTTTTTTCGTTTTGTCCATAGTTTACTTAAAATATAATGATACAATTATTCTAAGCTAGATTCATCACAATGTTATTGTAGTAATTACGTTATGTTTAAAAATATTACGGATCAAAATTTTTCGAATTGTTGCTTTCAATTTCTTCCTATTCAAATTTTTCAGTTTTTTTTTTTGCTGTATTGTCGTTTTAAATTCCTCTCTCCCTAGGTCCCTCTCTTTGCATGCTTTGAGCTTGCCTGGCTGAACTTTTGCTCAAAGCTTTGCTCAAATTGTGCTTTTTGCCGCTGAGATGCTGAGCGAAAGTTTCTGCCAACAGTTGCTCTGCCAAGGTGAGAGTAAGCTCTGTCACAGAGATAACAACAACAAACATGAAGAAGAAGAAGAAGAAGTTGCTGAAGAAGCAGAGTAAATGAAACAACAACTACAACAACAATACCAGCAGGAGCAACCGAAGGGCAGCACAATAAAAATCCATTTTTATGGTCCCGGCAACATCTCAGCCGCTGTCGCAGTCGCTGCTGACGCCGCTGCCTCTGCCGGGACGAATAAACCACCCCGCCAAAAAAAAATCAAAAAAAAAAGATTAAGTGGAAGTGGACAAGGGGAGTCGGGGGGTGTTGCTGCTGTTGTTGTTGCCGCTGTTGTTGTTGGTACTCCCTGCTCCTGGGGTGGCGATACCAAAATGTATGAAATTTTACTGCCTGCCAACGTCAACAGAAACTTCAAACTTTGCTGCTGGCAGCGCAGTCGGTAGCTCTGCCGCTGCCTCTGCCGCTGCCTCTGCTGCTGCTGCTGCTGAGTGCCTTTGAGTGAGCGCGTGGAATGTTGCCATATGCCGCCATATGTACATCTGTACATACCACAATCTGCTCTCTGCTCTCCTATATATCCCTTTCCCTCTCCTTATCTCTCTCTCACTCTCTCTCTCTCTGTCTCAGTCATACTATTGCTGTGTCCGTGTGGTACAGTCTCTGCCAACAGCAGCAGCAACAGCAGCGTTAGACAGCGACTGCGACGTCAGCAGCGGCAATAATGTCCGTCCCTTCATCCCAAGCGTCCAGACGTGCAGACTTTTGACTGTGTGGGGTGACCACTTTTTCGTGCTTGACGATGCTGCTTCATGTTGTTTTTGTTGCTGCTGTTTCTTTGATTGCCACAAACAGGGTGCTTCAGTTTATGCTGCTAGCTAACAAAATTAAATTAAATTATTTAACTGAACATTAATATGGTACTCTATGCATACTAAACCATGCTGTGTGAAAGTCTCACAAGTCTTATGAAAATAACAGACACCCTGTATTAAATACCTCCAGATAACTTGAGCAAAATTAAATTTATGCTAATGACTTTGTTAATGCGCCAGCCATCCATTTCAGATCTTGTACAAATTATATTAAGGTTTTATCGTAAAGTGTGCACCCTTTAATAGGGATTTTTTTTAGCTGAGTCACCCTCTATTTCGTATATCCAATACAGTCTAATATCCAAAACTTAAAACTGAATAAGTCAAAAAAGAATATACGACATGAATATAATCTAGAATAATAGCTGATTGACCGCATTTAAGTTATCTAACTTCACAGACACCCTGTATTTGATGTATTCAATGCAAAGCAACGTCTAATAGGTAGCAATTTAAATTTAATAAGGCCAAAATCAGTATTCGACCTGCAAAACAAACTGTGCGAAATTGCCAAAGGCCAAGTTGATGTAGGGTTTGTGGGTGGAAAGCAGACACCCTGTATATCCTAGTTATGTTTAAGTTTAGCAAGTATATAAGCACTTGGCTTTAAGTACATAAACAGCGAAATGGAATTAAGTTTGCATAGCAAAGAACATAAACTGCTACAATTACAATAACAAGGTCCACAAAACACAAAAATTGAAACTAGTCTAAAACAACAACAACAACTGCGCTTATATAAATATAATAAAGTATATATAAACACATAGACACATACGCACGCAGAGAGATAACTACAAAGCCTGTTAAACTTTTTTGCCAATGGCACAGAGAGCAAAAAAATATAAGAAGAAAATAAAAGACAGAAAGAAGAGAATTGAGTATGTAATTTATAATACCCTTTGTGCTGTGCTGCTTTGTGCTCTTGGAAAGTGAAAATAAGTATGTGTAGCTGTATATGTGTGTAGCTGTGTGTGAGTGTGTGTTTGTACATGTCAAATACTTTACGCCAAACATACACACACACTTAAATAATGTCGCGCGTTGCTTTTTCGCCGTTTGTCGTTTGTGCCGGGCAAATAGTTAAAACTAAAATAAATTTAGTTGTTGTGCAGATATAAATACATATATGTACAAACATACATATATGTGTATTTTTGCGAGTATGTGTGTAGACAGACAAAAGATAGCAGCTTCAGCGACGCCATTTTTGTGCACGTCCCTCGTCCTTGTCCTTCGTGACTCGTGTTTCTCTCGCGCGCGCTGATAAGTATGCAATACTTGTTTGGCTTGGCCCGTTTTGGCCATTTTCGTTGTCGTCGTCATTGCTGTTGTTGTTCTTGTTGTTGCCGCACGAAATCTCATTATATTTGTTTTATTTTATTTGCTGCCACAACGTCATTTTCTTCTTCAGCTGCTTGGCTGTTACATGTTCTCTTTTATTTTTGGCTTTTTATGTCTGTTTCTAGGATTGGGCCAAATGTACTCTAGTGTGTATACTGACTTTGGACCAGTTAACAGACTCATCCCCCTCCCACTCTCATCCACTCTACCGCCCACACCATTGTCATCTACTTACTTACTACTTACTGCGTGCTTAGTTATTGTTTTAGTGTGGCCCTTTGTTTCAAAATTATTAACAATGGACTTTGCCAAGTGAAAGGTGCTTTATAACAAATGCTGGTAATAGCATTTAATGCACCTCCAAACACACACACACACAAATACACTAGAAGCTAAGGCGCTTTGTTCTTTGTTGGCATTGTCTTGTTGCAAACGTTTGCTGCAGCTTCGCGATAGCAACAGATACAGATACAGGGAGAGACAGATGGACAGAGAGGAAAAGAGTAAAACACTTTAGCAAGACAGCTTTATCATCATCAACATCATCATGATCATTATCATCGTCATCATGGTCAGAGCTCATAAGCTGCTTTAGAAATGCTTCACTCTTTCCGTGTGTTTGTTCATTATTATTTATTTATTTTCGTTGAGCTTAAATTTCACTCATTTTACAATGTTGTTTGTTGGCTTTGTTGTTGTGGCCTTGTCCTCGGTCCTCTGTCCGTTCGTGGCGATGTCCAACCCATTTCATTTAATTGTAAAATTGCAAGCTAATGATCTAATTTTATATTTATGCATATTGGCTATTTAGCTGATGTCCAAATTTATGTGCTGAATTTTACATGAATGTCGAATGAAATATTTAAACTTTACTCTGAGAGAAGTTGCTAAATGATAATATAAATAGATAACTAAATGGATAACTGAAATGAAGAATGAAGAATTGTGTGAGCCGCAAAATTGTATAAGTTAATAGATTAAATAAGTCATATTAGAATATAATGAAATAATTGTATAATTATAATGAACGACAATAATTTAATAACAAACGAAATAAATAAAAATTATTTCAAATAAGTAGACATTTACATAAATTTGAAATTTTCAATGGGAACTCAATGGGTTAAGGAAAGCTGTGTATCATTCAATGTAAAAATTATTGCTGTGCCAATACTTTTGTGAGTCTCTGTAGATTTATTAAATTAAATTTTTAAAAATAAAATACTTGATGTGAGAGTCAAAGAACACAATAAGTAGGCATTGACAACACGCACATGAGTTATATATATTTCGGTTTTTAGATTTATTAAATAAAGCACGTTCTATACAAACAACAAAAGTGGGCATCCATTTGTGGATACCGTGCTCAAAAGCAAAACAATCTGCCAAAATCAATGATCGGATAACAGTAGTGAATATCAGAATATATGTTGTGAGCTGTCCTCGAACTTCTTGAACTTGAAATGGCAGCGGGTCGCGTTAATCTCTCGAATTTGGCACTGGAGAATCGTCTGGTTGGCGGCAAATATCGTTTGTTAAAAGCAATTGGAAGTGGATCCTTTGGTGAGATCTATCAGGGCATTAATACGCAGGATGGCAAGGATGTGGCTGTTAAAATCGAAGCAATCGATGTCAAGTATCCTTTGCTGCGTTACGAGTCGAAGGTGTATGAACAAATCGGACCTCATCCCGGAATTCCAACATTTTTACACTATGGCAGCGAGAAGCGTTTTAATGCATTGGTTATGGAATTGTTGGGTCCCTCCCTGGAGGATCTGTTTAATCTTTGCAAACGGCATTTCTCACTGAAGACCGTGCTGATGATCAGCGATCAGTTGCTGATGCGTTTGGAGTGTGTGCATCAGCACAGCTTCATACACAGGGATGTGAAGCCGGATAACTTTCTGATTGGATTGGACAGGCATTGCAACAAATTTTATATGATTGATTTTGGTTTGGCCAAGCGATTCCAGGATCCAATTAGCCGCCAGCATATCGCCTATCGGGATGATCGCAATTTGACGGGAACTGCGCGATATGCCTCGATCAATGCCCAGCGAGGCATCGAACAATCTCGTCGCGATGATCTCGAGGCGCTGAGCTACTGCATCATGTACTTCAACATGGGCAAGCTGCCCTGGCAGGGAATTATAGCTGCGAACAAGCAGCAAAAATACGAAAAGATTTGGGAAATGAAGCAGAGCCTATCGATCGATGACACCTGCAAAAATTGGCCCAACGAATTTGCATTGTTCATGAAATACGCACGGAATTTGCGTTTCCAGGATGATCCCGACTATGTGTATCTACGACAACTCTTTCGCTTTCTCTTTCGCACACTAAATCATCAATATGATCATGTCTACGACTGGACGCAACTGCAACAGCAGCAGCAGCAAAAAGGACGCGATCGGGAACGTGATCGTGAACGCAATCGGCGCGAGCAACAAATTGTCGAGCTGGAACTGAAAAATGCCAGACGCCGCTCGAAATTGGATCGCGATCCAATTGGTGATGGCATTAAGCACAAGTCGACTGCTGATAAAAAGCATTACAAGTGATGGATCCAAACATCCAAACATGTCTACCAAATTGCGGATATTTTATTCAAAATTATTTAAAGACATCGTTTGCATTTTTAACGTTAAATTGTTCAGATGTTTTTAGAGTTTTATTTCAGTTACATTTTATGCCCTTCAGCTGAGGCAAGAGGCTCAGTCGTAAATTAAAAGAAAATATTCAAGAAATATATGAAATCGTAGTTCCAATCAGAGGAAAATGTATAATTAAATGTGGTACTAACGTCAAATTGTCTTGTCCTGTCGAGGCAATATACAAGTTTGCCCCCAAGTGAAGCTGGTTTATTTTCGTTAGTTATTTATTGAGTGGCAGGTATACACACTCACACAGGCACACAAACACAAGCAGCTGAAAAAACACTTGCAAGTTATGCGAAAACAAAATAAATTTTACAGCAGCCATGACTTCATTCCCAGTCAGTTTTTTCCTAGCACAATACACTGGCAAATAGTTTATCCCCAACCGCAGCGCCAGAATATTTTGCCATTTTTCTTTTTAACTTTTCTCGTCTTTTTCCCCATATTTTTTTTTTTTGGGGCGAGCCCTCGGAAAAATAAGTGGAAAAGTTTGTGGGAAAATGCTTTGACTGCGATGCTTAGTTCTGTTAAAGACGGGGTCGTGTCGCACCTGCTGCCAAATTAAATTGCAAAATAAAACAAAATATATCAAAAAAACAAAGTTGAAAAGAAAAAAATAAGAGAAACTGTAGAAACTATAATAAGAGTACAATGGCAAGGCACAGAGCATAAAAACATACTCACAGTCAACTATGGGTATGACAGACTGGCAATTTTAAAAATTTATGATGCCAGCGCCGAAGCAACGTCAAAATCATTTTGACATTTTTAGCAATTTTTCTTGGCCAACAGACAGAGAGGGGAGGAAAACTTTGTGCAGCAGTGGAAAAACATAATTAAGTGTCGTCTTGAGTGCTGCCAGTTGACGAGGCAAATAGTTGATGAACAGCAAAAAAAAAGAAACACAACAAAAGTTGAAAATGCCTAGGGATAATGGAGACCGTCGGTCGAACTTGCAACTTGTCGCAAATAAAGAGACGTGACAAGTGACAAGTGGCAGTGGCAAGTTGCAAGTAAAGCAGGCACAACAAAATGCCACACTAATATTGCATGCATGCAAAATGTTGAGCTCATCCTTTGCCAGCGTGTCATCGTGCCACCGTGCCACCGTGCAACATCACTTGCCACACACAACACACCCACACACATTTGACAGTTGCTCTGTCAACATATGATAAATTGTTTCAACTGACAACAGCGACAACGAGGACAACTTGCTGAAATGATGTGTTATGGAAATTCGACGTCCGCTGACTACAAATGTTGCTCTCACCTCAGTTAACTGTTAACTGTCAGTCAGTCTGTCTCTCTATGCATATATTTATGTGTGTGTGCGTGTAGCATAATGTAATTGCACATTTCGTTGTGTGCATGCCAAAAAGGTGTTTATTTAATTTGTGGAAATGAATGGCGCCGTAGACTCGACCAAGTGTACTTCTAGCTGTCACAAGAATTCAATCTTCTCCTTAACTGATTCAATGTGACTGTTCAAGGTATTTTTCATAGAATATAAATGCTGCTAAGGAAGATATACTGGCAAATGTGATTCCAGAAATAAATTTTTACAAAAGAAGTTTAAACATACTCATTGTTCGATACTCATATTCATTTTATTAGCTAAATTTGCTGACAATTATTTATAAAAATAACTATTTTAAGCTTGACTTGGGCAAAACAATTAAATTATTCTTTAATCTGTATTTTTTCAAGGATTTAATTTGCTATCAACAATCATTAGAAGAACAATCCTAAGTAAGCCTCTAAACAATTATTGAACATTTAATTTATTCTATTTCCATCTCATACTTTGTAGCTAAACGGCTACACAATTATTAATGGAAAATATAAAGTAGCTTTATAAAAGCTTTATAAAAGCTACTTTAAGGATTAATGGCAGAGTGCATGTAAAAATAGTGCATTAAGTGTAGAATTAGCAGAACATCCAGAGATAGCAGAAATACATTTTTTAAGCTGAAACGTAATCGCAGCCACTTAAGATGGACAGGTAACCTAGGTAGCATCCACAGCGGCAGCAGGAACACAACCATTAGACTACGAAAAAGGAGAGCTCAACAAAGTTTTTCTTTGCATATATTTTCCAGCTAAATGCAGCTTGCACCGCATTGAGATAATGTAAGCCAAAACCGAATACAACTCCCATTTGGATGAGGAGAAAGGTAGAGAGCAGGTCTCTCAACTTTCAGGCAAGCTCAAAGTATTCACTCGAATAATTACTTTCACGGGTGCACTAATAGAGAAAACGCCACCCAGAAAGTCATTTGGCCAAGAGAATTGTATTTGGCAGCTATGTAGCTACAACTAATACTACGATTTCTAATACTTTTACAGCTTTTACTTCTATTAGTAGTACTCTTGCTTTTGTGCCATGTACGCTTTGAATTATTTATTAAGAAGCAACGGCATTTGCAGTGGGAGTAAAGTAATTATGTGTAACGTGGCGTATACGCAATGCTTTATGCCATTTTCAAAAGCAAGAAAATTAATTAGTTTGCCAGCTGCAGCTGCTTTTGTGGTTGACAAGCGAGCTGATAATGAATCGATTTGCTTGGAGTGAAAGGAGCGCACAGCAGGTGCGCTAACTTAAGCAGATTTCACTGTCTGTTGGTCAACAAGAGATATTCCAAGAGAGAGATTCCAAAACGTTTCCAATGCCCAAATAACTCCAAGCTGTTGTTGTTTATTTTTGGGTGTGGGTTAAAAACAGCATGCTCTAAGGATAGACACAGAATCGAATGTCGTTAAAATAAAGACAAGCAGTCAGTCCGGGTGGGCGGACAGGCCGACGGGCCGACGGGCTGACAGCCTGGCAGCATCATGTTGAGAGCTCATTAAAACGAATACGAATTTAATGGTACTTAAAGCGGAAATTGCCTGGGAAGTTTCCGCTATGGTGAGCACACAAGCAGCAGCAGCAACAACAACAACAACAGCAACAACAACAGCAACAACAACAACAACAACAACAGCAACAACAACAGCAACAAAATCAACAACAATAACAACAGCAATATTCAGAGGCAAAAGTAAATGGCGCTGAGCCGAAGTTGAGATCGAAGTCCCGCAACAAAGCTTTTACGAGCTGAAAACTATTAGTGGCACCAACAACAGTTTCTACTTTTCACACACATACACACACAGAGAGCACATCCCACCTGTATAACTATGTGTGTGTGCGTGTGTGTGTGTAAGGGGGTGCAGAAAGTTCTTGTGTGCACCAAATAAAGCCATCGTCATTGCACACGGCACAAAAACGATGCATGCTGTGCAAAGAAGAAAACAAAAAACTTCCACAAAAAAAGCATTGCAAAAAAAAACACAAAATAAAGAGAGAGAACCCGAATATCTAATGTCTTTCCCTGAGTAAAGGGAATTAATAAATTATTTTCATGTTTCTGCTGGGTGCTGGTGATAATCCTTTCAATCGAAATTTGAATATTGATGTTGGTATTAACACGGGTCGTGACTTAATTTCAATTTAACAAAAAGCATTTAGCAGGAAATTAATAGAACCGTTGTACTTAAATGAACTTTGCGGACAAGGAGAAAATAATTTTATTCAAGTCTATATGAATTTAATCATTTCCAGTTGAGTTTAATAATTATGGAAATAATTCTGTAATTTAAACGCTTACATTGAATACATAAACACTCTTGCATTTGAAGAAGATAATAATTTTGTATGCTTTTTTCAAAAAATCATTTGTAAATATTTTTGTGCTCCTTGAAAAGCGCCAGAACCGTGTACACATTTTCAGCCACAAAACTAATTAATTAACTAATTAGTAAATGTTTTAAGCGCATTACAAATATAACATACCCAACTTGAAGTGGAACACTCAAAAGAGCACAAAACAATAAACGAAAGCGAAGGCTTTAAATCTGCTGACAAAGCAAACACAAAAGCGCGTTGCCATTTTTGAAAATACACAAAAGTATGTCCAAATGTTTTGTTCGCTTTGCTAAAAGCAAAGGCAGCAGGACTGCAGATGTTTATAGATGCAATTAATAATGTCCCAAGCAGCATGAGAGTCCTTGTATGCCCGACCCGAACAGGAGTTAAGCTGATAAGAGGAAAGAGCGAAAAAGGAAAACGCAAAAAAGAACAAAAGCGGCAACTGTAACTCAGCTGACGATGCGAAAAAGTGCGACGTCATTTTGCGAGACGCACAAAAGTATGCTATAATTGAATGTTTGTTTGCTCGACGTGATGTGCAGCATGCGAAGCAACTTCGAGTCGCAGGTGTTTATGCATCTGTGTGAATACATGCATATATGCATATTTTTATACCCGTTACTCATAGAGTGCAAGGGACTATAAGTGCTAGAGTATCCAAATTAGACTCAACGACTACTAACGAAAAATAATCAAATGCACAAAAAGTTTAAGAATTAACGCTAATTTTGATGTTGGACGTTTCATGTTTATCGGATAAAAATAACGAATGTTATGGGTGTTTTAAATTTGAATAAAACGCAAACGCCTTATCGTATGCAGGCTATTCTAATATTGTCCAATTATTAAAATTGACCAAAAATAAATTTTAATTGAGTAACGGGTATCTCATAATCGGTAAGTCTATTTTGGTCATACTTGTTAGATTTCCCTCTACACGTTCGTTTATGTGTGTGTGCTGTGCATGCAAAATGCTGGAAAATTTTATGCATGTACATATGAGTATGCATGTCAGCAAGCGCCCATAATGGCAATGCCATTGTATGTACATTGAGTTTTCAATTTCAGCTTTTTGCCAGCAGACAGAAAGAGAGAGAGGATGGCCGTTTGGGATTATGATGCGTATAGAGCAGTGCATATGTCCGCTCTGGTTTGGCTTTTATGCGCACCACGAGAAACAACAAAAAGCTGAATCAAATGGTTTTTGCTTGTTTTCAGATTCCAGTTTATGGCGTCGAAGCAAATAAAAACGCCCAAGTTTCGCCTGAATTGAGTTGCAAATTGATTGCGTTTATTGAATCATATTTCAAAGTAAATTGTTTCGAACTTTATATTAAATTCTGTACAATCTAAATAAAATGAAACCTTTTTGGCCAACTGCATGAATATACGAATTAAGTCAAAAAGTTGAAGAGAAATAAAGTCTCAACAGCTTTTCAAATTTATAATTGTAATGGTCAACGACACGCACAGATCCAATCCCCAAAAGAGGACGATTCCTTCACATAACAGCCGACAGTTCTACACACACACACACACCCCACATACGCACACACTCAAAGCCGACTTTGAAGTGCACTTAGTTGCCAAAAAGTTAATAAAAATAAGTGCCTCTTGGCCATTGCCGTTGCCGTTGCCGTTGCCAAATGCCAGAGACTAGCAGCCAGCATATGAAGTGGCCTCAACTTGTATTTCGACGTGGACTCGGATCCCTACCAACAAAGTAATTTAGCTTGCTGGCGAGCTATGGACAGCTGCAAACCGTTACTCTTGTTACAGTTACTTGAAGCAGTTGGCCAGACCCAAAGACAGGGTAGAAAAGCCACAAACTTGGCAAAATAATAACAAACTCCAGAACCCAGGGCAACCAAGCAGAAATGTTGTGCCAGCAATTGACAATAATTGCTCTTGGTAACACAATTTGTTTTTTTTTTACTATTCTCTATGCAAAATTTGCTGAAATTGTTTTCTCTGTCATTTCGTCAAAATGATTTGAAATATAACATGTTTTCTGAGAGCATCCGATTAAAATTCCAATTAAAATGAAAGTAAATAAAGTCGTTCACAAATAAATGCAAAAATGGAGTTTCCATTCTCTAGAACTCGCACGTGCGCAAACTTTGCCCCATTTAACAACAATTTATGCGTGCAACATTCAGTGTGTACACACCCCTCAAAATATTGCTATGACCTAGCCGCATTTTAATAAAGCTGCGAAAAAATGTGTCAACTACTTAAAGAGACGAGTGAAAAGCCGCAGCAGGCTAAGACCCTGTAATCGCATTTCTAATTAAGTGCGAATTTCCAGAAGGAAGCGTCTTCTCCATCTCCATCTGGTGACAGCAAATTGTGTTGTCGCCTAGTTTATTTTATTTGAAATTTTTGTTGGTTTTTTTTTTTGTTTGTATTTTTTGCCAGTGCCAGCTGAATTTAATTAAATTTCTACACTTCAAAGCGCGGGTAATGTGTAAAATGTCCCACCGAATAGTCAAAATGAAAGAAGCCAACTTTGCAAAAGGAGACAAAAAAAATTGTTAAGCATGTATTTAAGTTAAGACTGATCGACTGGGAGGATACCTTATTAAAGAGCAGTATCATCCTAAAAGAAAACCATTGGCATCCCTAAAATTTACAACCTAAAGAAAATTAAACATAAAATTAATTTTCATTTCCATCAATGTTATTATACCCCCTTTCTTCTATTTATATGTACAGGGTATGTGCGAAAGAAGAAAAAAAAATAACGTTGAAATGGCTGCCAAGGAAAAGGAAATCTTAATTTTTCTTTGTTGCCTTCGTTATTTTACTTTGTTTCCTTCAGGTTACAAATTGTTGAAGCTGCTGTTTCTGCTTTTCTGCTTTGCTTTGCTCGTTTCTTTCTCGGATTTCGCTTTTGCTTCCTTTACTAATTAATTTCGATTCATTGAGCACTTTACAAGAAATTACACACCCACTCGACAACCCCAATTGTATCTGCAATCTCTTGGCATTCCACTTTTTATTCCCCAGCCTCTAGGTCCCTCACTCTGAATCCTATTCCGATTGCCATTGCATTACGTTTTATACTATTGCTTGCTGAGTTTATTTTTTTGCCTTGCTTTCACTTCCATCTCGTTGTTGGGAGCTGAGCAGCATCAAAGGCAGTCATTGGATGCCCCAACAAATGAGCGTTTCAAATTGTTGCCAACAAATTTGCTGCCATTGAAGGAATTGCAACAACTGCGCGTCAGAGCGAGACGGCTGATGATGATGGCCAACAAAGGCACACTAATACCAGAAACAGCACACAACTCGAGAACAACTCGATATCAGAATAGAATCGAGTGCACAAGCCAAGTGTATATAAACCATCATCCAGCTAAACTTTTTACTTTGTGTGTGTGTGTGTGTGTGTTTGAATGTGTCACTTTCATTTTATTTCTATTCTTTCCATTCTTTCCGTTATTTTCTATCCGCCTTATCGATGTGTCAATTAAATGGTCTTAATCTAATGCATGTGTTAGATGTCCGCATTAAGTAGCTTGACATATCGTAGCTGTCACTTTCCGAACACATCGACGAAATCCAAGCCTCAACCATGTCGACATTGGGGACATTCCATATACTTGTCAGATTAGAGTAAGCAGCTCATTGAACAAGGCGTTTCAATTAAAGTGGACACGAATTTAAACTGAAATTGAACTAGCTTGCCATCTGACAACGGATAGAGTTGTCACATCGTCAACATATTCATTTTAAGTAAATATTATAAATAATTACAAAAATATTATTATTGTTAAATATTAGGGTTGAATTTTTGTCAAATTTCTCTATAAAGAACGGCACCTAATATTTGCATAGAAGTTTTGTCTACTAATAATTTTCTCAGTCTTCACTTTCTCCTGCCAGTTCATTATAGTGCAGTATGTCTATATTAAATATTTGTTTATATTTTAATTTCGAAATTATTTTTAAGTTCTCCTTTTCTCATAACACTCCACATTCTTTGGCACATTGTTTGCTTAATGTTAAATTAAAACAAAAGAGAACGTAGCAGTTAACAATGATCGACTGTGAGGTATCCTGTAACCAGTTAACTTCTGAACTTCTTAATTTTAGTGGTGACATCTTTCAACTATAATAATTTTATGGAAATGCGATAAATTTTTATCTACACAAAGAGTTATTATACCCAATTTGCTTACAGGGTTTTCAAAAAAAAAAACACTTTTTACATACAAAATTCCTGCTTTAAATATCCGAGATATAAACGGAACATGTGCAAATTACTGGACAAAGTTTACATTAACCGAAAACCCGCAAAAACCACAACACAACCTCTACACACGAATACACACACTCACACACACACACTGAGTAAAGCATGTAATAAAAATGTAGAAAAATAAAAATTAAATACCGTATAAAAAAGAAAAATAAAATAAACGTAAAAGGGAAAAACAGAAAGAAAAAAATGGGAAATGCAAGTGTAGCAGACAGAGCAATTGCAAAACGAAGCCACATCCACCAAAAATGTATTAAATTTTCAGCATGCTCATTAAAAAAATATTAAAATAAAATTTCTATGGTAACACGAACACACACACACACACACATGCAATAATGCTCTCGTACTAATAATACCCATATGTATTGTGAGAAATGAAAATAAAACTGCAAACTCGTCTGCCTGATGGCAAAAACATGAGTTGCTTGTGTGTGTGAGTGTTGTGTGTATGTGAATGTGTGTGTGTGTGTGGGTGTGGAAGGAAGGACTGGAAGCACATTAAAATTGGCATCATACATATATATTCACACACACACACACACACACATATTCACAGATACACAGTATGCCTGCACATTTAAACAACGCCACGTTGCGGCACCCAAACCTCCCGTACTGCCACGCCCAGTTTGCCACAAGGCGAGTCTGGATAAAAAGAGGAGAAGGAGAAGGAACTAGATAAAAGTGTAGGGCAGGGGAGGTCAACAGTGGGGGGGAGGGCGGAGCGCTGAGCCAACGATATGTGAATATCAAGATTTAATTTAAAGTTAACTAAGTAAGATTAAGCTTTAGCATTGCACATACACACACAGATACAGACACACACACACACACGCACACGTGGCCAGTTGCAGGGTGCAAATGTGTGCGGTGGAGAGCGGGGTAGGTGGGAGGTGGTTGGTGGAAAGCAGTCGCTTGTACTCGTATCAAGTAGAGCAGAAACTCTTAATAAAGCAATTGCCTCTGGCAGTCAAAAAGTAAACGTCGGCGTCGAGCAGCAACCTGATTACGACAAAGGGGCGGGGCCAGGCGATGGGGGCGGGCACAGGGGGATGGGGAAAAGGAAAAGGAAGAGGTGACTCGGTCCAGGGCCACGACCTCAATGCTTGTGTGTGTGCGTGTCTCTCTCTCGCTCTTTATGTGTAATGTGCTTGAAATTCCTTTTTTCGAGACCCATGACACTGTGCTCGCTGTGTGGGTTCGTTTTAGTTCAGTTAGTTGCCACTTGGTTGAGAAGTGGTTCAGTGGTTGGAGGATGTGTGTGGTGCAGCTGCAGATGAAAGTTGCCCGAACAACGCCCAGAAATATCAGCTAACCATAATTATATATTGAATAGCGCAAGCAGAAGAGTTTTGAAACGCCAAGCGAACCATAACCAACTATGAACTGAATTTAATTAGCTTTTTCAGTATGGATTGCAATGCACAGTGGTAACAGCACTGATATTAAAGCCACAAAAATATCTAATTAAATGAGTTTCTACTGTGCGGTCGTTTAATTTCATATTCTTAAATTGAATAGATTTTGTAAAAAAAAAATGACACATGAATTTGCAGATTGTTCGAAATAGTTTTGTATAAGAATGATGTTACAAAATCTGAACTCCATTTTTCTAAAGAAAAAAATATTTTACATAAAACTGACTTCACACGAGCACTTTTTCACCGACACTTTTCGTCAAAAAGCTGTCCGTGTCGCTCACCGTCGCTCACCATCGCTGAGCGTCAGTTTTTCACCGAAGCTTTGAAATTTTGTGTGGTTACACGATAAGGACAGCTTTTTGACGAAAAGTGTCGGTGAAAAAGTGCTCGTGTGAAGCCAGCTAAAATATTTTTTATATATTTATATTGATTTACAATTTTTTTATACAATGATATAGGTTTCATCAATTAATTTCTACCTATTGAAAGTATTTAAAGAACAAAAACTGTCATCTGAGATTAATTTTCCAAATTGATATTTATACCAAAAAGACAGTTGTTCTTCCCACTGTGCAATCGTGTGGCGGCAAGAAAATCTGTGCAGCAAAAGGCAAATTACATAGCGGCAGCATATTATTTGCAGCAGAAGCAGCAACGACAGCAACTTGGACACATGAAATACAGCTTCCAGCAGCAGTCGAGCAACAACAACAACAGCAACAATGACAGCTTTAAAGGGCTTCGAAATCCTTTTATTATCTCTATATATGCATGAAAAATATTTGGGAAAAGTATTAGGGGAGAGGAAAAAAACAAATTTAATGTAAACATAAAAGCAAGTTTCGGGTAGATAGTTTTGCATTTTATAATCAGCGCAAAACGCGGGGGTTGGCCACATCCCTCGATTAGGGTTGAGGGTTGATGGTCGAAGGAGGATCGTGGGTCGTGGGCCGAAGGCCAAAGGCAACACGAAATGGGTGAAGGGTGGAGGGTGGAGGGTGACTCGACTGTCTGCCCCGGCCGGCATGTGCTGCATTTGATGATGCTTGTTGTACTTGGCCGGGGGAGCTGAATGCAGCAAAAAGGCAGCTGAATGGGATGACAGACACACATTGCCCCGGAGTCTTAATAGTGCGGACTACGGGATTGAGTGGGACTGTGGCAAGGGTTTTGGTTCGTCTGCCCTTTGTGCTTTTGTCAAAGGGAAATTTTATATGATTTTTAATGCTTCGCGCTTCATAAAAATGTTGCCGTGACTACAGAGACGGAATGCAAATAAATTGGCTTCACATGGCTTCACAACCAATGGCAGCCCCGAAGCCTTTAAGCCAATTTCTTTTATGTCTCTCTCCACTCTCTCTTCCGCTGCCGCACTCGCACTCGCATTCTCTCGCTCTATTTTATCGTTCTACCGTTGTGTATTTGATTAACACGTTATTGAAGCTGCGCAAAATGGCCCAAAAATGTGTGATTTTTTTTACTTTTTTTTCTTTTCTAGTAAATAACCCAAAATTTACATGACAAAATTGCTTGAAGTTGCCAACACGAATTTATGCAAAAATTTCTAGAATTTGCATATTGTACGACATTCTCTATAGCATACATTTCCACACACACGTACAGTTTGATCAAAAAGGTAGCACCACAAATTCTATCGTCCGTATAGCGAAATCATTTTTAACTGTAGTTGTGCATTGATTGTCAGTTTTGTTTTATAACAATTCTTCATTAAAGTCAGAGATCATTTATGTTCTAAGAAACTATTTTAAATTAATGTTGCGTTTGCTCGCTTTTAGCAATAAAACATGAATAAATAAATAAATAAATGCAATTTTCTTCTGCTTGCCTAAGCGATGATTATTTCAAAACAAATATGCGTGTTTGTGTGACCAATGCTGACCTAAAAAATACCCTATAACCAGTCTTTATAGAAGAGGTACGACATTGCCTCACTTAATTCTTTTTTTTAAATGCCATGCTTTGTTATTTTTCTCGATTACCCCTTGTTATAGATTGTGATTACAGGGTACAAGAAATGACTGCGATTCATATGAATATTTAATTGAAGCAAATGGCAATAATTTTCATACTTAATGAAGCAACACCTCATTTTAAACAACTTTTTTACAAATTCAGTATATTTCTGGTGCAAAATTAAAAAAATTCAACCGAATTGCATTAATGGCCTATGCCAGGCAACTCGCCCATTATGTAGCAATAAAAAAAATAAATTAAAACCAATTAAAAATGGAAATGTCAAAATGTAACCAAAAAAAAAAAGAGAGAACAGAGCAGAAAATTATAATATTATATACATATACAATATACATTTCCACCTGGGAGCAATAAACGTTTACGCAATTTAATTGAGACAAAATGACAGAAAAAATTTAAAAAAGATTGACTAAAGCTCCTTTAAAAATTGCAGCTTAATGAATATAATATAAAGTGCAAAAAGGCAAAATGAAATGCGAACAATTAATAAATATCATAAATGGACACATTCATATAAATTTGTACATGTTTCCTTATAGACTTTCCATCAGATATTACATATATTATAAATCATATACTATAACTAATATTTAATTTAACATAATGAACGAGTACTTCAAAAAAAAGTAAATGTTTTAAATACATATTTACATTTTTAAATATTTCCTTTTTTTATTTGGATTTCGTGCCAACTGACGAATAAATATTATTTGCGATACGACAAAGATAAAAGTGTTTTGCATATTTGCAATGAGGGTGTCAGCTCATCCGCTTATATAATTTTCATTTTCAATTTCATTGGAATTGTTTTGAATAAAAGTATTTGTTTTTCGACGCATATCAGAAGTCAGCTTAGCGAACAAAACAATCCCTTCAAATATTCAAATTCAAATTGAGTTCGCACACATCAGACGCATGTCAGAATATTTACTGCTTAGTTAGGAGTGCTTAAAGCCACCTGTCGCTATATTTTTGCTGATATTGACTGATGAATAAAACGGATATTTAGAGAGAGATAGAGAGAGACAAAGAGGGAGTGTTGTCAATTAAGTAAAAAAAATGCTAGGGCTTTTTATTGCATTCCGAATTTCATTTTATATGAACAAATCCGTGGCATGCCTTAAAGCCTGTGCTTTCTGCTTATTAGTAATTATATATGTATGTGTACATATTTCTTTTTATTTGCGCTAAGTATGCAGCACAGTACAGGACCTTTGCCCGCCGGCTAAGTACGACGTATCCTTGCATTTGCCTCATTTTCATATTGCTTTTGCCGGCTCATCATAATATTGCGTCGCACCCCACAACAAGAAGCAGGAGCGGAAACAGCGGCACCCTCAGGCCATTCTTCAGTGTCAAAGCCAGCACACACCTCCCACACACACACACACCCACACACACATACACACACAAACACACACACAGTTTTAATGCGTATCGCTCACATTTTATGAGCTGTCACAAAGTGCGAGAAGGCAAATGGTAAACAGCGGAGAAAAAAAAAGAATGTAAAGAGGAGAAATGAAAAAGAAAGTAAAAGGAAGTGCGCGTTCACCCAGCTGTGACCAGCATCGCAAATAAATGAAAAAAGTTAACGAAAATCAAGCAGAAACAGCAGCGACAGCAGCAACAACAACAACAATGTCAAAATGTAACCATAGGTAGAAAGTTATTGGACTCTTTTATCCTGACTCTTATTTAATTAAATGTCAAGGACTGGCGTTCGTTCGTTCGTTTGACCCAACTGGCATTTGATTTGGTTCGCATCTAAAGGACGGACAGTCAAACAATTTGCACAATTTGAACTCAGCTACAACGGAAAATTTAATTTGCAACGTTGATTTCTCGACCGAAATGCTTTGAGAATGGCTGAACGTTCTATTTACTCGTACCAACAAGTCAAACACAGAATTTTTGAATTCTAAGTAATAAATATTTCCATGTTTTCAATACATTTTAATACTGTTGACTCGGCAAACGATCCACATATGTATCAATAGAAGGAAAATAACATAAAAAAAAGAGCCTTACGCTTTATAAATCCATTTTATTTATTCGACCAGAAATAATACGTATACGCAATGTATGGCACGTATTTTTGCTTCTATCATTTTCGTTTCTGAGTATTTAGCAAGGTTTTTTGTGGAAATTTAATTATCAATTAATTGATGCACAAGCCAGCATTCCAAATAATCATACAAAATCAATTGGAATTATTTGTCAATATGATTCGTGAGTGCTCTACATTTATAATTTGAAATTCACATTTATGTGCACTTAATTTCACGCTCCGAGACACTAACTGAGCCTTGAATTCATTAGGATATTGCATGACATACCCTGTACAAATTTATTATTAATAAATGTGTCATGATAATAGCCACTTTCAAATATATTTCATTTTGGGTATAGTATATTCGTGAAATAGAGAGGTCTACTTTAAGCTGTCGATGTTTATAAATAATTTGATAAATTGGGAAAACATTTAACTTACAAGTTTTTGGTATTTTCTATATTGTTCGATTTAAAAATTAAAATCCACTTTTAACGTTAACAAGCAAAATAGATCATTCATAATGATGATGTAGATTTAGACTGAAAACTAAAGCCTGAAATAATTGCGAAGCATTCACTGGATATCTAAAAGTCTCGCACTTCCGCCGTTTACATGCTGTCCTGTCCATATTTGTTTTCGCTCTGAATGAATGCGACAGTTGATTATTAATTGCATGAAAAAGCATTTTTCTTCTTAATTTGCAGCTGATGTATTGCATTTAACAAGGCATTTGCTTTACCAAAAGGAAAGCTAAACAGTTTGGCAGGCACACAGAGAGAGAGAGAGAGTGAGAGAGAGAGAGAGAGAGAGAGAGAGAGCGCAGGGAATACCGAAAATGTTTGATATTATTATGCTAATATGTCAGTACATTTAATTAACCACATTTGACAAAGTTCCACAAAGAGAGAGACAGAGGTAGAGAGACAGAGACAGAGAGAGAGAGAGAGAGAGAGAGATAAATCTGGGCTGCTTGTCAAAGGACATCAAAGGCATTCTGATACGCGACTTGCAGGTTGCCACTGAGTAATTAGAGTTACACTGGCAACCCAGCTAAGATATTATCAATAATGCATAGTTGGGTTGGCAAAGTCTGTCTTTAATTAGTGGTAAGTGCATATGGCACATGGACACAAATCAAGCCAAACAAATTCAATTTAACTAAACTCCTTACAAATAAGGTTGATTTTCTTGGATTTTCTAAGCTTACCAATAAAAACCAAGAAAACCAAATCCAAAAAAGGTATAACGAAAAAAGAAAATTGTTCATAATTGCATGTCGTAAAGTTTTCAACTTCTATTTGAGTTTTCCGACAGAATTCGTCCTGAGCAAACAACAACTTGTTGTTCGGCATGGCCTGCGGTGGACTAAACAATTTTCCAAACTAATGCCTTATCTCCTCGACCCACCCAACCGCCTCTCAACCACAACTCTCACTCCAGCCCTGAATTAGGGGACCTGCACATGTGTAGACAGGAAACTCCACCCAAAAAAAAGTAGATAGAACTAAGTCAAGCAAAAACCGAAATCCCAAAAATCCCTTGATTTATTCCAAATGCTCACACACACACACACACACACACACATACGCATATTGCATAGAATGGTAAATAGAGCAAGTGAAAAGTTGTCTGCAACCAAAACAACAACAAATTCAACATATCCCGCAGGAACTAAATTGTGCCAGCGGCGGTTTCTTTGCTACATTCTGCTCCCTCTCTCTCTGTCTCTCTCCCTCTTCTTCATTCTCCTTTGTTCCCGTCTCCTTGTCATTGTGCTTAGAATATCCTGCTGCCGCTGGCTCTTAAGAAATTGCGCAAAAAGCACGAACATGCAAAGTGAAGCTAAACGAAAGTGCCTCAATTTAAGTTGTAAGCTGATTTGCTATAGCACACAAGTAAAATATTTGCTACACACATATACATACACCCACACACACACACCCACACACACATGGACAATCAAACTCGCACACACATATGCTGTCACATTTGTATCTGCACTTCATATGCGTGAGTTGCTTTGCCGCCAGCTTATTGAAGTAGAAAAACTTTTGGCAGTAACTGTAAGAGCAAATGCTCAAAATTAAGGCAAAACTTTTGCCAAACTACTCTAGCTTTTGGTTAGTGCGATAGGGTATGCAAGACTGCAGCTTAAATCTGAGAGATAGATCAATTAAAGATATTTATTCACGATAAAGATTCAAAATAATAATAATAATAAAATGTTTGATATGGGTTAATATAATAAAGAATACAGAATCTAGACTTTTTTGTATAGAATAAACAAAACAAAGATGAAAATATACCCTAGAGTATCTTTAAATCATCACTCTTTAGATAAACTTAATTTCTTGAACCGGACGCGTCTTCGCTTTGGATTCTTTTCGGTCTGATTTTGACACAAATCCCTTTGGTGCTAAAGCAATTTATGCGGTTGAGACTATCGGGCGCAGGGCAAACACACACACACCCACACACACACACACACACACACACACATACCCTGGAAAACTCAGTGAAGATGTGCGCCCTGAATATGTGAATACGCTTTTTGTATGGCCCACATGCACTTGACTGGGTTTCTCGGTTATGGTTGGATGGTTGGTTGGCTTGGTTAGAGATTGGTTGCTTTCTTGGGCTGCATAAGTGCAATTTTATGTTTTTGCCCCAGAGTTGATAAATGGCGCCCAAAAAGCGCCCAGCTCGAAATTCAGCATTCTCAAATCTCAAAGCCAATTCCCGGCCTAGTCACAACCTAACTATGTTGGGAATGTGCCCACGTATAAACAACAACAATATATTACACATAAAAAATGTAAATTTTTGCACATAAATTTACAAATTGTCATGCATACCTACAAAATAACATATATTTTTAGATATAGAGACATATTTTGTCATGTCTGTGTGGCAACGGCCATTGGAATATACAATAAGCCACGCCTACCTTTGACAGAAACGTGGTTGCAGATAAAACGTCCGAAAGTAATGCCAAAACATTTCATGTCATAAATTTATCAACATAAGCGCCAAGGAAATCCAAACACAAAGCCAATGCATTACAAAAAGAAATAAAAAGCACAATAAGATATGGAAAGACAAAGATTGTATACCCTAAAGTTTTCCACAAAAATTCAATATAGTTCTATTATTAGAGCTCAGGAAGCTCGAAATTTTTAAATGTCCTTTAAACGAATTCTCTACAACCTTAACAAACTTATCAATTTATTATATAGTTTTAAATATACAATACATACATATTCCAAATGTACTTATGGAATAAGCAAAATAAAAACTAACAAATCAAGCTTAATTTTACGATTTAATTTCAGAAATCCGTGTTACAAGCATCATACATTTTTCAATATTCCCCAAGCGCGCATTATGAATAAATATTGATTTACAATTTTCTGACGTTAGAACATTAATTTATTTCCCTTCAAAGCACCACTTTCCCTTCTATAAAACGGACGTTGTGTAACGCCAAAGAGAGAGATAAATTAATTTAAGTGCCCGAAAATATTTTTGATAACATAAAATCAAGCAATCCGTTCCGGAGATCTGCCTTTGGGCAGGCCATTAAATGAAACGAGTTGAATTTAGTAGTTAAATGTCTTTATGTTTTTTGGACAAAGAAGAGTGAAGCAAAAAAGGCTTTGGGGGGAGGGAAGGGGAAGACCAGGCCTAGGCAACAATTTAGCAACTTTGCACATTTTATTTGTCTTACGCTTGAAAATTTAATTAAAAAAGTCGAAAGCAAACGAAGTTTTAAAGAAAATGTTGCCCGGCATTAACGTTCAAGTTTCCTCAGAGACGGACTTGTGGAAACTGAAGAGGGGCGAGTAAAAGCAGGGGAAACTTGCCAAAGTTGCCGCATCGTTATCAGCGCCATCATCAGCAACAACAACAACATATACAACCACGAGAACAACAATAACAAGAACAACATCTCAGCGATTCCTCTTCGATTCCTTCGTTAGCAATACTTTTTAGAATAAATTGTCATGGCCCCCCAAGTGGAAAGATGTATAAAGTAAAGTGCCAGCTGGGAGGGAGGTGAATTGTTCAACGAAGAGACGTTTTTGGGATGCGGATGCCACGTTACGCTTCGTTTGAGCCGTAAATGTTGTTGTTGTTGTTGCTGTCGTCCTTGTTGTGGTTGCTGTTGTTGTTGGCCCCGGAAAATTAATTGCATGCAAATATTGACAGAGCGAGCGCAAGTAAATATAATTTCGCTGTTTGCTCATAAATACGCATTATTATTTGCAAAAAAACAATGATGAGAATGAAAATAGAAATAGAAATAGAAGAAATTGTGTACTGTAAAACAGCCAATACTATAAAAATCGATATCTTGAGGCATTTCAATAAAATTATTTTAACGAAATTAATAAAACTCGAGCCAAAAGTTTTTGTTTATTTTGACAAGATTTTTTACAAATAAAATTAACGTCTCAGAATCAAGTTTAAAGTAATTGTTTCTACTAAAATGGCGTAGAAAGTGGATTACAAGTTAAAGCTAGAGATTCAAAATTCCAAATCAAAAAAAAATTTTTTAATGAAACTAATAAAATTTGAATGCAAATCTATTCAGTTTTGGTCATGAAAGTTTTAATTTGATTTGAATTTCAACATAGCAACTTTCCAGTTAAAAATTATGCCTGTATTTTGGATTTTTAATTATGTTCGCAATAAAATCAAAATAGTTAATCATCAGATGTGTCAAAGCATTTTACATATCTTAAACATCATAACATCTTTAGTGAATTTCCGGAGCAAATAACTTATGACAGACACTGTAATATAACGACTGATAGCCGTTCTTCCCGAATGAAAATGCACCTTCCCTCTCAACCCAATCCATTTCACCCTTTTAATACAATAAGAATCAAAATGGCGACTTTTAAGAAATGGGGGCATTTTAAAAAGGGGGAGGTGGCAAGGGAGGGAGTTGCGTAGATTTCAAGCAGATTTAAACATTATCCAAATGCTTTAAACAGTTTGTGAAAATGTTGTTGCTTAATTAGCAACATTATCTTTGATGGGGTCACGCACAGCTCGCTGAGCAGCCAATGAGCAGGCAGCTCACGGATGGGGCTGGGTTTGGGGATGGATTCCTACTGGGGGCGGGGGGATGATGACGCTGAGCGCTGATAAATGGAATTTGCCGCTTGAAGGTGGTAATTAATGGGCAAGCAGAGTGAAACCATTTCCAAGTGATTGAGTGTTATAATTAATAGGCGCGATAAGCACGGCGAAAAAAAGACGATAAGCTCCCCTAGCAGGTGGTAAAACTCCCCCCATTCCCGCTGTATTTTGTAATTGCCCAATAATTGAACTAATTTAAGTTCGCCCAAAGTAAGCCGGAAAAGCGCTTTAAGCCAACGATAAATTGAATGCTTCTCAAGTGTTGCGCGTAATCGTCATCGAAACACGTTTATTTTTGGCACCAATTCAAAACTTTCCTCATAAATTATAAAAGAAATTTAAACAACCCTCTAAAAAACTGCACAATACAACAAAAACAAAAAAATTAAATACAAAACGAAGAAAAACTCTCAGCTTAAAATGAAATATGGCTGTAAAAACAGGCTAAAAGTTAAATAATCACAGTCTTGTCAGATAATAAATGATTAACGTGCCTTGCAAGACTCGCCCGGAATTACTCCAAGTTAAATCCAAGCCATTTGGGGTAATTTATTTTGCAGTCTTGAAGCACAACAAGTTGGAACTTTAATATGCCATGCTCAGATATTAAATTTTATCTGCATCAGGCTGGGCGACTTCTCTGCTTCAATTGAAATTGATGAGCACAACCCAAAGGGAAAAACCACAACAGTATCAAATGAACCCTTAATCAAAATATGAAGCAGAGAAAGAGATAGACAACAGTCTGGTTTATGGTTGATATTACAGTTGTTTGTGTGGTTTACACTCTCACTGGTTCTCCCATTTAATTAATGTTCAAGTATTCTTTGCTGTAGACTTTGGTTTACAAAATGAGTTCGAAATACACATTGTTCTGAATAGAATCCCAATTTAAATTAGAACTCAACATTCTATGTTAGTTTATAAAATCAGCTCTCAATATTACTCGCTTCACATAAAATCACTATTCTACATATTTCGAAGTCTGCTTGCTTCGATTTAGATTAAATTTCTTTAATAGATTTCGATAATCTTTTTTCCAGAAAATCTACCGAGTCCCACCAAGTTATAAAGTCCATTCAATTATATTCACATATGTCGAGCATTGATCTAATCTATCTGATCTTCTGCAACGTGCTAGCTGATAATTTATTTATACACATTCAGATGTACATAATCAAGCTAAAGTGTGTAATATAGAAAATATAGACTCGTATTTGCCGATATCGCAATTTAGAAACTCAACTGGCAAAGTAGCGCAGTACCACGTATGATCCAATGGGCAATGGGCGTGTTTGGATTACAACTGAGGAGCATGGCGACAACAAAGTTTGTACTGTGTCCTGTGGTGGACAGAACACCACGTCTCTCCGCCGTCTTGTACATGGGACAGGTATAACTATGTCTCTCTGGTAAATCGCTGCGTTTCAATGGCCTCAACCAAATGAGAGGCATTGTATCGAAGAGTTCTCGCGGTCGTGATTCGGCCAGATATTTATTCTTGCGATCCCAACAGGCGCCTTCCAGAAAGATGCCATAAACGAAGACTCCATCGGCGGGTGCTTCAGTGCCCGCCATTTGATTCTCCTCCAGCGAAAGCACTTCGTAGTCAAAGGCCAACAGATCTATGGAAATTACATATTTTCGGGCATAGTTCTGCTGGGCGCCCGTCAAAAAGGCCTGGGTAAAGAAGAACCCGGACAACCAGAAGGTCGGTGGAGCGCCATGGTCATACCAATGCTAAGTGAAGAGAAAGAAAAAAACAGGGTCAACATTTGCTAAAGTAGGGCCTATTGATTTGGCCCTGGCAAATAATAAACAAACTTGCTGCCCCGGACAACAACAAGTTGGTTGCCATGCGAGATTCGACTCACCTGCAGAAATTCCAGACGACGCAGAAAGTCAGTGACATAGCTGCCAAGTGGCTTGAGACTGGGATAGGACTTGCTAGCCCACATTCCAGGAATCTTGGCAATAAGCACAGACTTGTAGACCGCCTCCACAGCAGCGGACATTACCACGAGACCTAAAAAAAAAACAAGAAATAAATAAATGTAATAAAAGTCAAGCAAAAAGTTGTTGAGTAAGTTCATCAAGTAGGCGAATCGCATTGAAAATTCAATTATAAATCGGACACCGAACGTGAAAATCACTTATAAATGATTAGCACAAGTTTAGGAATTATTGTGTAAAAATAAATACTTGATAAATAAAGCGTAATTAGATAGAAATAAATAAAATGCCAACACAGGACTTGGGAAAGTGCCCAGATCCGGGCATAATGAATGTGCTCTTTGAGGCGCGACGCATTCGCAATAGCAGCTCCACATCGAAGCACAGTTCTCCTCGTCTCTCCGTTTCCGATGTCAAAAAGGTTCGATCCAAGGAGTCACTCATGCTGGTGGAGCCACCGAAGCATGCGAAGCGTGTGACCTTCAGCAAACAACGAGCTGTGGTGCAGACATCACAGCAAACCACCGTGAAGGATTCGGAAATGCAAACGGGTCTAACATCGTGTTTGATCACAAATCCCACGCGGGATCTGCGGGCAGCAGGAGGTGAGTGTCGACAATTAACATGTATTTATCAGGGACAGTAATCATTATTAGTTATATTATAAAAATTACATAGTAATGATTATTTAAAGATTTTTAAGGATTTTCTTTAATGATAATGATTAATCTTAGGCGAAAAAATAAAACTCATAAGTAATCATTATTAGTGATTTTTATTTTTTCGCTCAAAATACAACTAGCTTTTAAAAAATATTACGTAATCATTTTAAAGATTTGTTTTTGGCGTTTTACTGGGTGAATATCATACCACAAATTGACATGTATTTAATCATTATCATTATTTTTTTGTATATGTATTCTAATTATTGATTTTTTGATGAGAAAAAATTTCAATAATCATTATTTGCAGTCCCTGGTATTGTATTGCGGATTAACGCTTATTAAGTAATTATTTTTAAATAGTATATTAGTGTTATTTGAAATATAAATAAAGTATAATACCGCCGACAAACTAATTTAAATGACTTGGTATATTCTTAAACTTATATTTTCTGTATGTTAAACTCCATTTCCCATTATTTGATATAACTTTTCATAATATTATGCACATTGAATGATTTGCGATTGTTAAAGAGGGTTTCAACAAATATTTAGGGAATTCACTTAGCGTATTGAATAATTTTTTATTTATTCCGTAACATTAAATCCTTCGTGCTGTTTGAATTTAAATTATATTAAAAGTTTTATTTTTTAAGCAGTATATTTGCCGAATAATTCATGATTTAAATTTTTATTTGAAACTTATAACAGTTACAGTTTGCCCTAAATATATATTTCTACCCATGAATAGGTGCCAATAATCCTGCAGAGCGAAAGGTCGGTTGGTTGGCACGCACGGACAGTGAATGTCAGTTCAAAGCACCTGGCATTGATTTTCTTACGGAACGCGATACAAATGTCATCACTTTCGAGGTGAAGATGCGAGATTCGCTGCAGAGCGTCAAGGATTACACAACCAAATGCGATTACTTTCCCAAATTTGTGGACAAGCGACCCTACAAGGATCAGGCAACACAGACCTTGTATAGGTAGGTAAACCCATTTAAATGCCAGAGAAACTCTTCTCAAAAGAACTCTCTTATGATACAGGGAGTCTTCGGCCCAGACAGTTGCCTACTTGCCGGAGATTATCGACAAGGAAAAGGCTGAGAATTTGGAGCTATTCAATTTGGCCACACTGCTGCCGGGCGATAAGCCGCCGGGTCTCTATGAGGTGGAGATTCTGGAACGTGCCCGCAAGCGTTGGGCCTTCAACAAGGCATTGAAGGCAAACTTCATGAAGCAGCTCCATGAGGCAAGAGAAAGTGCCATCAGAAGCAAATATCGTCCGATCTTGGAGGCCTTTGAGTGGGAGCAATGGATTGAGCGGGAGGAACACATCCAGGAGTGTCAGATGATGCGACTGGAGATAGTCATATGTATGTTTGACAAGCGGGAGCAGGAGATGCACAATGCGTCCAAGACACGCATTGAAGTCGCCTGCGCGACAATTGAGAAGCGTCGCCAACACGGTCTGACCAAGAACGAGATTCAGTATCAACGTGCGATGCGACGCCTTCAAATCGAGCACTCGGGCACCTCGCGTCGCTGGAAGAAGCAGAGTCCCATGCAGGCCCTGGGATCACCCTGCTCCGAGTTCTATGGTCCACTCATGCGACATGGCGTTGATCCCGCCCGTCGCAACTTTGTGGGTGACGGTCGCAAGGCATTCGACATGCGCATCGATAATCTGGAGAAGCGCGTCAACATGGACAGGTTGGAGTGTCCATTTACCAAGCTCAAGGAATGGTCCAAGCCCAAGGAATATGTGAAGGAATATGAGCAGAACTTCTGCTCCGATAAGCATCTGCAGAAACTCTACGAGTCCCTGAAGAGTCTCCGATCGCAGGCAACCAAACACAAGACGGCGCCCAAATGCTTGAAGCGTCGCCCAAAGCCGCCATCCGAGGTGGATTCTCGCATCAGTTTCAATTACGAGGATGTGGACGCCACCGATTTCTTTAGGGATCGCGTGCGACGCACCGAGGGACCGGAAGCGGCTCGACACGAGGATCTATCGCCGGAACAGCTGCTGGCCATACAAAACTTCCTGGAGGATGAAGACAGACGCAAGAATAGTCCGGATATTGCCAAACAGATGTTGGAGGAACGAAGTCACGAGGATCTGGAGCAGTTGCTGCACATGTACGAGGGCAGCACCATTGGCTGGATTATGCAATTCCTGTCGGAGGAAATGGAACGCCTGAAGGAGCAGCGGAAACTTCACTTCTTCTCGATACTCGCCCAAAAGGAACGCTGGCGACGGGAGGCCGCCGAGGCGGGATTACGTCAGAAGGAGAACAATATGCGTGCACTGTACGAGGACATCTTCCAGCAGAGCAATGTGGTTCACAGTGATGTGGCCGATGACTTCATCAACAGCATCCTGACCACGGATATGGCCCACATTGCCGAGCGCGATGCCGCCGATGCTGTTGTCACTTTGGCCAAACAAATCGACCAGGATATCCAACGTTGGCTCGAGGGCTTCAAGCTCATCCAGACCCCGTTGACCTATGAACCGCTCCGGGAGGTATTACGAGGTATGGTCTTCCCAGAGCTGAATGCATTGGTGCTCAAGTACGAGAAGACTCTGATAGCCAAGTACATAATCGAAGACGTGATTTTCTCACGCATCTGGGAAGAGATGGAGACCTATGATATAGCTAGCACTTTGACCAGTGATCTGATTGATCGTCTTATCGACAACGATCTGTACTTCTTCTCAACGGAAAGTGAGAGTGATACGCCATGTAGTACATCCCATAAAGAGGCAAAGGCCATATTGAGAAAGGTCATCCGACAAGCTGTTCCGGGTCGACGTTGGATGACGGACACCGAGCGGATTGCCCACGAGACCTACAACACTCTCTTTGACGAGGTCTTTGAGGGTATTTTGCAAAAAATGAACATGGATCTCGATCCGATGGAACCAGTTGTAGTGCGTCAAGCATTCTCACGGCAAGTCATCAGTGGACACGACAACATTCGCGAACTGGAGGCAGAGAAGATCTTGGAAAGAACCAAGGCGGAATCTCATGGAGAAACGGAGTTGGAGAACATCATACATCTTCGCACTCAAGTCCTTTCGCTGCTCAAGAAAATGAAGGGCGATAAAATCACAAAAGATCTGGTTACCGATGAGAGGTACATCGGAGATGAAAGACCACAAAATGCGGAGGATTACAAGGACGATCAATTTGTGCAGCGTCTTGTCTACAATGAAGTGCAAGCGGAACAATTTGCCGATGAGGAAGATGTTTGTAGCATTCAAAGTATCATGGACATACTGAAGGAGGAGGATTTCGGAGCACTTCGCCATATCATGAGAAAGGATCAGCCAAAGGAAACGTCCAGTTCATTGTCAGACATTGGCGTCGATTTTGATAATCAAGGAACACAGACCAAGCGGGAGGATCAGCTGATTGGGGCTTTTAATGAGCTCATTTACACTGAAGGATCTGAAGAGAATACGGAATATGAGGCGGATGATGAGCGCAGCTGGTGGAATCCGGAAGGAGAGCAAGAGGAGGACGAAGACATTAATGGCGAAGATACATCTCAATTGGACGATGTAGAAGAAACCCAAATGGAGAAACCAATGAAAAAACAAGTTAAGAAACCAAAGAAACCATCCAAGGAGCCATCACAGGAGCCATCAAATGAACCATCGAAAGAACCATCAAAGGAACCATCAAAGGAACCATCGAAGGAGAAATCGAAGGAGCCATCGAAGGAGCCATCGAAGGAGCCATCAGAGGAGCCATCGAAGGAACCTTCAAATGAAGCATCAAACGAACCCTTGAAGGCAGATTCAAAGCAACCATCGAATGAACCATCGAAAGAACTATTGAAGCAGTCCTCAATGAAATCCAGGCTACACTCGAACCAAGATTCGGACGAAGATTTAAAGTCAGACGAAAAGCTGTATCAGAAATCGAGCGATTTTCTAATCGATCGAGAGAATGATGCCCCTACAGAGTCAAGGATGAATAATTCGAGTACCTTCTTTGATGCCAGGGCAACGAAAAAGTTCAGCGTAGTTACCAGTAATTACGAACTGCCGACAGCTCACAAAGGAAAAACCGGAGAGAAACAGGATTTGCGATCAATTGGATCACATCGCGAGTAATATCAAAGCCCAATTAAATGTAATCTGCTTAAATTGATTTCAAATTAAAAGTTATTTTAGTTATGTGCAAGAAATAATTAGTAATTTTCTTAAAGGAATGGAGAAAAAAATAGGCTTAAATATGTAACATAAAGATGATCATTTTAAATTTGAATTGAAATAACACTTTAAATTTCTTCGATGCACTTTTCAAAAATCAAATGCATTATAAAAATTGTGACAATTGAGTTAGACACAGAAAGCATTGAGCTATAACTTACCCTTGATGCCCTTCCTCAATGTAATCAGACTCGTTCGAATTGTGTTCAGAAGGACATTGAATCGCACCATTTCCTGCACCAAGACCGTATTCATGCTCTCATTATACCGAGTTGGATACTTCAATAGGGCTGCATCCCGGTCGAACAGCTTAGGAAGCTTGTCCAGGATATCGGTGGCGACATTGGTCACCACCTCTTCAGGTGTCAGCGCCTTGGAGCCTTCGCCGTCGTCTGTCGAGCCGCTTGTGTCCTTGAGCGGCATATTGTAGAGCGCAAGGAAGGGTGGACATGTGGGACAGGTGGGTAAGGATAGGTTTTCGGGATAGCGTTTCGACAAAACATCTACGTAAACCCTTTGGGTTTTCTCCAGTTTCTAAAGCGCAAGCATGGAAAGCAATTACAAATAAACTTGAAAGCAGAGAAGTTCAATTGAACCTGGAGCCTGAAACTTACGCGTTTCTCATGGAGATCCTTTTAAGATTTTATTGTAAGCATGTTTTGAAGCAAAATAGTTAGTTAGAGATCTTTCATAAAGATTCTACGCAATCCTAAAATGTACTTACCCAACGTTCCTTTAAAGCGGCAGTTGAAATTCAGCAAAGAATATTAGCAGATTTTAAAGCAAAACAAATGCTACAAACTAGAGATTCTATGTTCTACTTGGGTAGGATGTTTACACCCCATAGAAATCCTACTTACCTGTGTCAGCAGCGTGTGTGAGAGCAACATATCCGTTTCCTGTTGATCCTTCATAATATCGGCATTCGCATGGAAACCGAAAATAGACGGAGGAGAAATCTGCGGCAATTCTTTGGTAAATGTCAAATATAAATCGACGTCTTTAAAGACGGGTATATAGTAGAGTCCAGTGTCATCCAAATAGTATGGTTTCTCCAGATCAATGACAGCGGGATGATAAAACCTATCCAATATCGTTTTAAGAGTACGACGATCCCAATCGTCGGTGACTCGACCGCCATAATTACACTCTCCAGTCAAGTAGCGCAGGGCATCGTAGTTAACCGTCTCGTATTGATTGAGGAACATGCGCAACTGCATCAGAGAAATTCGCAGATCCGTCTCATTGAACTCGTAGGGTATATTCCAGCCGATGGGTCCAAAGTAGCGACGTTCTTGGATGACGGCATGGAAGAAGCACAGCGAATAGATCAACTGCTTGAAGACGCGAGGCTGGGTGCAGGATTCATACCACTCGAGATCGCTTATAGGATCGCTTATCATTGATCGCAGGATATTCGAACGTAATCCTTTGGGCGGTTCATTGGTCATTTTGATGCCATTCTGCAGCACCACAACCGGGAAATGTTCCGCCGGATAGGAAGTCAGCCATAAACGGAAATCCGGATGCGTTGAGTCCGGTAGAAGATTCTCGCAGACTTTCTCCAGCGATGGCATAAAGCTGGCAGCCAAATGACAATTCTGGAGCACCACCCAATTGCCCAGTTTGACGCCCTCATCAATCATCTTGATGGCAATGGGACCCTGTCCCTGGCCCAAGGACAGCGAGAACAAACGATTCGTGCCGAAGCCTTGATCCTCGGCAAATTTGAGAAGCGTAGCCGTTGGATCCGAGCCGGGAGTTAGAATGAATATCATTGGCACACAACAATGAGAGTCACCGAAAGATGCAGCCAAATCGAACTGCGGCGGCTCCACAAACTTGGGGCCCAACTCTGCAGCGACAAAGTTTAGCACGGCTGGCACCAGTTTGTCCGGTCGGAAACAGCGCAGCAGTAATAGCTTCTGGAATAAGGTTAGACGACTTGCCCACTCCTTGGGTATGGATGAATTATCTTGTGGAATCTTCGCATCGAATAGCATCTTCCAATTGGATGGGTTTGCGGCAAAGTCTTCGCGTAGTCCTTTAAAATTGGCAAGATTCGACAGACGGCAAAGCTCATCCCAATTTTGTATACCCAACCAGGGTACGGGATTCTTATGTGGATTCTCCAAACCAATGCCGCCAGTGAGCAGGAACATCCATTCGGTGTTGTCAATCAGGTTTTCATGCTTCATCAGATTGATGTTCAATATGAGCGAGAACAAGAGCTTATCCTGTCATGGAGTAGAAATTTCATTAGCTTGTGTTCGTTGGCAACATTCTCCTCCTTCTCTTCCTCCTCCTCCTGCCTTTCCCTTTATTTTCGTGCTTCAATCACGCATTAAATGGGTTATACATGGGTTTACATAAGTAAAAAGGTTCGCTACCCACTAAAATCAAAGCAATTTAAAACGAAAAAAATCCCCAAACGCCATTGCGCCAGATAACATTTCAGCTCTCCCCCTCGCACTCACTTTTCATTTTACACAAGAAAATTAAAAGCCAAGGATCAAAGGCGAGCTTATGCGAAGGGCAAAGGACACATCGCATAATTGACTGAAAACATCAGGAAGCCAGCAAGGACCTGCAATCTCTCTTTTTTACCTATCTGCTTTTTTTATATGTACACGCTTTGATTCCCAGCTACGTAATAATATTATTCCCACTGTGAAAGTGGCACAGTGGACGGTGAAATGATTGCTGAATTACAGATGACACAGTTAGTTATAAATGGCACAGGTTCATGTCACAGATGAGCATGAAAAATGGAGTTCCCCTTTGAAAAGTGCAAGCCAGGTGGAAAATGTAAAAATGAATGAATGTCGTAATGAGTGGCTTCAATTCATTATTCATTACAAGCATCACTTTATCCCTTAAGTATGTCAAATTAATATTCACATTAACATGATCACATTAAAAAAAACAAAGTCACTTTAACTTTTGCACTATTAGCAAAACACAAATAAACATTCTAATTAACAGCGTTACTTTAACATTAGTAAGTTAACATGCCATTAGCACTAACAGCATTACTTTATCATAAGTCTCTGCTAATTTTAAATGTTATCTAGATTAAATTTTACAGAGTAACTGAAACTCTTAAGCCAGTCAACCTAGTATATAAACTTGACAGCTTCCATCTCAAATGATTATCCTTAAACAGAGAATTATAAATAGCAAAGTCCACAGTGCGCCAGTAACGCACCTGGGAGACAGTTCGCATTTCAGCCTGTCAATTGAAGTGACTGGCAGCGAGGCAGGAATGGTTATGGCCAGGCTTAGGAATTATTATAGCCCAGTGAAGCTGAAATGTTGGGTAGCCACAAAGAATATAAAGCAGCCAGGAATACGCTTCAAAAAGAACGCAATGGGATTATATCGCAATTACGACAAAGGAGTGGAAAAACTCTGAATGGGACTCCAACTTGAACTAACTGTTTGACAATAATTGGCATTAAGTTAAGGTACTTACACGCTCGAACAGACTGCGGCAGATGTTGACGTACAAACTATAGGTGAAATGACTTCTCAAGTCCGCTAAGCGTGCAGCAATATCATCGACCTTTTCGGTATTGTCAATGGAACCCATATATAGATTGACAAACCACACCAAACTGTACTGATACATGGGATCAATATTAGCAAGCTCCACTGTAAACATAACAAATAGCATTAATAGTTTTTATGAATATTTTATAAGTAATTGCTTTACCTATGGTAAAGAATAGAATCGTCGAATGCTCCGCAATGGGAACGTAGCTGAGACGTGCCAAATCGATCTGTTTCTCTGTGGCCTCCGTAATAATTTGCTTCTCGTTGATGTCATTCGCCAGGGCTTTGGCTGAACTCAAGATCTGTACTGCGGTTTCATCCTCGAGAATATTTTCAGCTGATGAAAGCACCTCCAATATCTGATCTTCGGTCTCTTTCAACATGCGCTTGTTCTCAGCACCCTGTACAATTAAATTATTCTTTTCCGCCTCCAAATCGGGTCGTTCACGTGCCACCGTAATACCCAACAATTGATCCTGTAATCCCTGTGTGGTAATCATGAAGTTCAAAAGGGTCACCTTGACTGCCACCTCGGGCAGATAATGGGGATTCCTCAGCTTCGTTGTCATATAAAATCTGTCAAAATCGATGGGAAATCTTTAATATGAATACAAATAAATGTTTTAAATATACGCAACTTGAAACTATGGTTGTATTCAATAACCGAATCACCCAGTTTAATGCAGAGTGTGCCACCCTGTTTGAACAGTGTCTTTGTCAATATGGACTCCAGTATGGGATCCAATTCCTCCCCAATGTTTTCCAGCAACACAGGTAAGCCAAATTGAATGGCATTTTCCAGTACACGCGTATAATCCGCTTGATTCAATCGAATGACGCACAATTTATTGTTTTTCTCGTAGTTCTTAATCCATTTATTGGCCTGTCCTTGTGGATCAATCATCAAAGGCCAACGTCGTGCATTTCTATAAATAGATTGCATCATACATATCATTACGAAGATATACTATTTTTAATTTTAACACTAAATAAATAAATATAAAAGAAGGAAACATTCTCTTTTTTCTCAGTATAACATATCCCATACAGAAGGTATAAGTTCCTCAAGAGCCTAAAAAAAACAATAAAACAACGTTTGAATAATATTTATACATAAAAACATTCATAATATTCGCACTTGTTAAATATTTTTTGAGAATTACATATATACACAAGGATAGATTAGCTCAAATTTAGACAACAATATTAGTAAAAATATAACTGAAAATATTATAATACTCGATCCAACTTTTTTATTATTCTTATAGCAATATATTTAAAGAGTAAATTAATTAAAGAATCTCAAGAGAATACTCGGATTCTTATATTTGTATGATAACCAACCTAGAGGGTAGTTTAAATTTTACATTAAAAACTATTAATGACACATAAAAATATAAAAATTGGGAGGTTTACCCTTAAATATAAATTTTGATAAAAATTGTACAAATATTCCACATCAATATACATATTTTGTGAATGTATAAAAAACATAAATTCTTAAATTGCAAACTCTGTCAACATTAATTGTATATACCCTTCGCTCGCATACCAAGAGGGTATAAAGCCGCAAATATACATACATGAACAAAATTGGCTCAACAAATTTATAAGTAAAAATATTTCTATAGAAATCAAATATGAAATTAATATAATGAAAAGAACAGACACAGAACAAGGACCTGAATAAACATTAAATATGTAAGTACATAAAAATATATGTATACATAATACATGTGTGGTTATGTACTTATTTACTGTGAGTGTTAAAGGCACACACATTCAGAGATATGCAGATACAGATACAATAGAAAATCGCAAAAGGCAGCAACAACATAAACAACAACAGCAACAAAACAATTGAATACCCGAAACGCGACAGCATCAGCACATGACAAATTCACACCGAATACAAATTGTTCGTGCGAATGAATGAACATTTTTGTAAATTGAAAACTTGATGAATGAAAAATATTTGATGGAAAAACAAAAGAGCCAATTTCGAAAGCCTTAACAAAAAAACCAACACACAAAAAAATAATAAATGTCAGCGAATAAATGCACAAACTACATACATATGTATGTATCCATATGCGACTATACATATCCATATATCTATATGCATATAGAGTACATAAGTCTGGACAGAAAGCACAATAGTGGAATGCAGATACGGAAAATGATTGCAATTGTGGAGTCCACGTACTGTAGGAGGCGGAAAATGTGGAAAAACTGACCAAAGTTCAAAGCACCCGCAAGGGACAGAGGGTTGAAATAGCAAAAGGAAAATAAGAATGAATTGAAGGAAGGAAAAAAACCGGAAAAAGAAAATAATTCACACAATGTAATTGCAGAGAAAGAATACAAATTGTATACAAATGAATCTCTTTTAAAAATCACGAAAGGCTGTGGGAATTGCACGAAAAGATTTCCTTTTCAACTTAAAATTTAGGAATGGAAATGTTAAGCTTTAAGTTAACTAACAGCTTCAATTTATTGTATATACCCTAAAGAAATTCTGTGTAACTTTGGCATCTTTCAAATTAACCTTAACATATGAGGATGCCTTTTTATTCTATAGGAAATTTATATATTTAAAACATATAGCTTAAAGCTGTGTGACTGAAAAGCTACACAAATATTCTATTCCCCAAAGGCAATTCTCGTTTATTTTGCCCTTTTTCAAATTAACATTATTTAATCAAACATTTATGCAAAGACACAGCACCCGAAACTGGCCAAAAACGAATCCGGCACCTGCTACCCCGTATTAGTAATTTACGTAGATGGCCTGCTGTGGGTCCCGTTTGCTGGTCCCGTGAATCAAGAGGGTCACCATGTGGTCTACGTGTCATCCAAGACCTCCCAAACGTGGCTACATATAAATGGAAGCCACAGCAAAGAGCAACACAAAAACAAAGCAAACAGCGGGGAAAGATCCGAGTATTTGAATGTGCTAAACAGGTAAATACCCTGGAGACACGTTTAAAGTAATTAGCTTCGATTTTAAAGATAGAATTGAAGCGATTGCTTAAAATATATAGAACTAAGCAGTTAATTTTATCTAGATTCATGAAAAGAGCGTACAAATCATTTTATCTTAATAAACTCATTAAATAATCTGTAAATATTTAGTAAATGTGACTTTTAAAAACTGATTAATATTAATTATTCTTTATAACATATTTCAATTTTGTACATTTAAGGATGCCTCCTGTCGTCTACAGTGACTCGTGATGTAAAAAATATCCTTTCAATGATAACACAATAGAACAATTCAATAGAAAATCGGATTATTGATAGTATATACTAATAAATAACATAACATTTTTTCAAATGAGCTTCAACTTCAGCGTACTTTAGTTTTATTTTAAAAGATAATCGAATATTTGTTATTAATGGGAAATAGTTGAAATACTATCATCGATTGTTGATACCTACTTATCAAGAATTTCTGCTGAAAACAGGGTATTTAATATAAATACAACAAGATAAATAAATAGAAATTCATTCATCTTTTTTGTCCAACTGCAGTAGCTGCTAGTAGACTGTCGTCTGAACAAATCCCAACATCATTCATTTGCCATGTCTATTCGATGTAAAAATTAAGCGTAATGCGCCCGGAGCGCACATTAATCAATTGCTTATCCTTTGTTTGTGTGCAAGTGTGTGTGAGAGTGTGTGTCAGTGTGTGTGTCAGTGTGTGTGTGTGTGGTTGCCTCATGGCTCGTACCTCAGGTATTTTGGGCATGCTCCAAATTACTTTGAACACTTTCGAAAGGCAACAACAGCAGAGGCAGCCAAGAATTTCCTTTATTAAATCGACAAGAGACATGGAATGGCATGTGGCATGTGGCATCGCGACGTTGCCGCCCTTAGTGACTCCCGAGTTCACGGCGGAAACTTACCAGATGCGTAATGCTCTCTCATCCACACGCATCAAACATGAAAATTCTACGCTCTTTTTTGTCTTCCCTATCCCTCAGCATCCCTCAGCAATCAGCCCTCAGCATTTAGACAGGGTTTGATATTGAGGGTGGGGTGTAATTTTACCTTGAACTAAAGCAACCACCGGCGCATGCGGTGCTCCTGCTTTCCTGGTCACATGCGGGCGCAACACACAAGAGGAAGGCACAATGCCCCCTCCTCCACGTTCCACATCCACATCCACCTCCACCACCAACTCCATCTCCACCTTTAAAAGTTCAAGTAGCGCTAACAGCATCCGGTGTTGTTCTCACACTCGCCACGCTAAACACCGTTCGTATCTTTAATTTTCATAATATGCGTGAATTCTAACATTTTGTGTTTTGTAATTAGAAAACAACCAAACGAAATGAAGCAAAATAGAAACGTGCATTTCGTGAGACTGACATGCGTCCCGTGCCATAAATATAATTACCGTGTCAGGTTGTTTAATTGATGTGGGCGCTACGCGATTATACTCGGATTAAATTGAAATGGATGCGAACCACAGCTGTTGGCCCACTAAACTAATGTAAGCGTGATATCGATATGTTGACAAGCTGAATTCGACCGAATGGCAACAAAGCATTTCAGGATAACAATTTTAACTCTTAAAGATCTTAAAACTTCAAATTTAAGATCTTTTCATTAAGATCAATATGCAAATTAAATTAAAGCATGAAATCAAAATAAATTAAGTTTTAAAAATCGATGATTATTAAATTTTATGCATTACAGAACCGAAATTAACCGTTATGCATGAATCGGTTTCTTAACAGTTAGTTCGGTTTGAAATAATTTCAGTTTTGTTGCGGTTACGGTTACCAATTTCAATCGGTCAATACCGGTTTACGGTTACGGTTGGCTATGGTTATTGTTATGGTTTTAATCCCTGCTTAAAACGAATGTAGAATTCGGAATAAGATAATTAATTAAGATTTGAATAAAGCTTTTTGACATTTCGGAGGAATTCATTCAAAAGAGGATTCAATTTTTTCGTGTTGAATCAGTTTCATCTGAACAAACTCTTAAAATTAAAATTAAATTGGTAATGCCTAAAGTTAAAACAAGTTAAACAATTCTGTGAAATTGTGGAACTGTGGAAAGTCCCTAATTAAATGAATTCCACAAAATATCCGAAATGTTTCCATTTAAAGTAACTTATAAAATAACTGCACTACTTTTAAAGCAAATCAATTCCATGAATAATGTCTACCATACTCACTTCATCATAATGGCACTTTCAACTGAAAATGCATCCGTTGGCAATCCACAAATGTTCCAGAAACGAATCTCAACAGCTTCACCCAGAACAGTGGCCAGCTGAAAGTCCGGCGTACAATGCACACCGGAATCAATGCATTTTGTGACCCATTTGCGGATTTGTGTGAGTCGAAAATCGATTGTAAATGGTCCCAAATAGGCGACAACTCCCGAGGAGATGAGCACATCACCTGTGACACTTTTAAAGCTGGCTTGCAGCATTTTAGCCGATTCCGACCAACGTGTTCGCTCTCCTCCCAAGCCAGAGATGAGTTCTTGGGCACGTTGCAGTTTCTTGGTACAGGCTTCATGCTCTGACAGTAGAATACTACGAAAAGGAAATACATGAGAACATAAAGAAGTGAAAGCGTAATTTGTACTCACCCGTATTGCCGCAACTGTTCATCGAGAATCTTTTGAATGGCCGCCAAGTTGGCCTCGACACGCGCCAATTGGGCCAACTTTTCATTTAGCAATTTCATGGCCGCATTGTAGGTAGCCTCTGCCTCGGCCAGGGCAATCTTTTTAGGCGCCACAATCTTGGCCACGACATCGTACTTGGATAGGGCAATAACCCAACGACAGAGACCCTCGCAGGCCGTAGATGCCGACTTGATCTTCTCCGGATCGAAGGCCTCATTGCTGAGAATACGTTGTTGCAACTTCTTCATCACCTCGGGTGGAATATTATCCTTGTCGAAGTTGAGCAAACTGTCCAAGAATTTCATGTCACTGAGCACACGCTTCGAGGGACCCCAATAGTCTTCCACAGTGCCCACGCCACTGGGATTGGGCACCTTATCGGGTTTCATGTCCTTCAAAATACAAACGGCTTCCATAACGATACGCACACCAATTGGAGGACTCTTCATGGTCTTCACCACAGCAATATCGGCAGTGGTAAGGGTATTAAGTGCGGATAAGGCCGACTCCAAAATGGGCAAGGCTTCACCCAATTTGGCATCGCATTCATCCTTGATCTCCTGGGCAACAGCTGCCTGTTCCTTGGCCGCCTGTTCATCCAGCTTCACCAATTCCCTCTGCTCCGCGGCGACTTTACTATCCGCCGTCACCTTGGCCACCTGCTCGGCAACAATCTCCGAGGCTTCCTTCAACTTTGGCTCCAAGGCCTGCAATTGTTCCTGCATCACGCCCACTTGCTGTGCCGCAATGTCCAGTTGAGAGATACCCGTCAAATAACGATTGCGATTCATTGTAATGTTGCTATATGAATTTTAGATACAATTTCAAATTATTATTTATTTTTATTATTTAATTAAATATATTTTCACTTGCAACTCACTTTCTTTTCTGACTCAACAGCGATTTAAATGTCTGAATCAATTCCAAATATGAAGTGGGCGTCACATAATTATATCTATGCAATCTTGTAAAGAATTTCGCCGATAATTCCTGTGTGGATGTATGGAATTCCATGCACATATCTATGGCCGTCTTACGCTCCAGTACAGTTAGATCCTCGGAAGCCAGGAAACGTGTGGACACCGCCAGGAGAGCATCTTCTGGCCAGGGCTGGAACCAATCGATCGTACAACAATTGACAATTGATGGAAACTTTCTTATGCGATTTCTCAAGGCGTCGCCAATGGGCGACATGGCCAGCACTATATGCAACTGATCCTTACAGGTCTATGGGAAATATATTTAAGCATATAGTTAGTTCACAATGTAAGAGGGAAATGGGCTAGTTCACAATCAGCTCCCACCGTCACAAAGAAATTAAATAGGGCCACGGGACTGCCATCGGTTTGTACGGCTTTATCACGCTGCTTGTCGATTTGTGACATCTTCTCGACCACCTCGATCTTTTCCTCGTTGGAGAAGAGATTGGGCACCTCACCGGAATTCAGCAGATTGTTGATATCCTCCAGGAATGATTCGTCTTTAATCTAAAACGCTCCAAATGTTATTAAATATGAAACAGAAATATGCAAATAATAAAAAGGTGGAGTCATCATCGGCATGCCGATGAATTATTACCCTTGCAGATCGATCTTATATATCATTTATTGAATGCACAAAATTTTACAAAAGATATCCTATTATAGAAGTTGATAAACATAAAAAAAATATCTACTAAAATACTGGTATCGATAATACCAGTAATATGGTTTCTGCAAATAGTTCCTAAATAGAAATACAATTTTAATCGCAAATAGTTCCTATAATAATTATAGATTATCGAATCTCTCTAATTTATATCGAGATATCTGCAAGAATTTTAACTGAACTTTTCTGTAATAATCTTATGATAGAGATACCATCTACCTTTTCGATATATTTGTACATTTCTCCTAAAAACTTGGAGAGTAAAAGAGTAAGTAGTTCACATAGAAATCGAAATCACTATTTTAAACTGATCATTAAAAATTAGTACACACAATCTTCTCATAGTATCCTCTGCAAGGGCATACCAATTAATAATCCCAAAAAAAAAAAAAAAACGAATAAGTAATCGTAACATTTGTTTATACCTGTACGTCCGTAAAGAGGAAGACACCATGCATTTCGGATGCACCGATCTTGCGTAATATTAATTTGATATCCTCATGATACTCATAAGGACCATACAATCGTGTGATTTCCACTTGAAATAGCTCATAGTCACATATATGCGAAGCCAATCGAGTCAAGCTCTGGCGCCCGGAGCCACCGACCCCGATGAGCAGAGCATGACTACGTGGCTGCTTTATAATGCGACATATGCGCGACAAATGCTCGATGGCAAAGCGGAAAAGTACCAGATTCATTGGTTTCTTCGACATATTATTATATTCAACAAGATAGGCCTCCACAACGCTGCGCAATTCCTCCAGATCCTGTACCTCCACATAGTTCTTGGTATCCGCTTTTGGATTCGTAAAATCACAATAAATCAATTGACGAAAATCGGCCTCCTCCAGTTTCTTATCTTTTCCCACAAAACGTCCAAATAACTTGGATGGATCCATGTTGAAACATTCCTGAACGGTGCTGCAAAGTTTTCCAAACAACCAAGTGCGATCCGCGTCCTCAACCAAACGATCTCCGTAGACGCGCAGCACTTCATGGACCCACAGACGTCGCATCGAGTGCATATCCTCCGTTGCCTCCGGCACCGACAACAGAACACCCTGTATAACACGTGAAAAATCACGCAAATTGAACAGATAATGCGACTTTGCGGGAGTTGGCAATAGATTCAACTTGGCATCATTATAAACCGATAATGTCGCACTAACAATCTCATCGATGCAGGGATCAAACTCCTTAGAGAAGCCGCTATTTTTGTATAGTTAGGGGAAAGGTTAAAGTATGCAAATACAGCAGGTTAATAGAGATCAGAGATGGGAACATGTAAAACAAGCTAAAAAAGAAAGCTAAGAAACAAATACCTTACAAAGATTGGAAGCAAACAAAATTTCGATGATGTAGATGTAGAAACAATTATTACAGAAGCAATTACAATAAAAACAAGTATTTAAATGGGTTAAGTTTTGACAAAGTTGAAAGTTCAAAAATATTTAAAAAAAATGCTTAAGGGTTTATATGGAAGAAATTAAATTATTTAAAATTTAAAAGTCAAACCAAGAAAATGTTCACATTCCGCTAGGAAATCAGTTAAGTTTGTCAGAGTTATGGGAGCCGGAAGTTTTTGAAAATGCGGGCATGGAAATATCGAGAATTTTCGAAAAAGAAAATTTATTGTCTTAAATTAATAAAATTGAAATGAAACCAATTAGAAGTTAAGCCACGATCAAATTGATATTTCGCACGATAATCGAATTTGTTATGATAAAGTATATGAGAGTTAAAAATTGTCGAAAAAAATGTATGAAGAAAAACTGTCATGTTGCCATCTCTAATTTATATTTGATTCAATGACTCACCGCGTGTCCAGATGCCAGAGCACAATTTTGCCAAAGATCGTGCTCATAATATCGTCGTTGAAGTCATCGATGGAGATGACATTGAAGAAGCGCTGGAAACGCGGCGTGACCGTGTTTCCCGTCGAAGGTGGACCCATGGCGACAATCATTTGCAGATCGATCAATTTCATGGGCACAATGTTCTTGCGATCATACCACATCATGTGATCCAACATCATGCGCAGCAATTCAATCGGCGGCTGAGCGCCATAGTTCTCCTTGAGAGGCATGGAAACGTCGTCCACGAAGATGACATACCGACTGTTGAGGGGCGGACCAAAGACGCCCTTCCGCCGCTTGTCCAGCTTGGACATGATAATGTCCTGCGTCTGATTCGCCGATGTCTGAGCCGAAAAACTAATCAGGAGGGGCTTAAACACAGACAGATCCATCCGAGTCAGCATATAGTCAATGACATAGACACTCTTTCCGGTGCCCGTGGGTCCAACGAGCATCAGGGGTTTTCCATGTCGCACTAGAAGATCGATTACAGCAGCTATGCGGACACTCTCGTTGGTCTGTATAATGATCTGATTGACGGGTATGTCACGTGGCAAGGGAGGAGCAGAGTTGACATCGTCCTGCCAAGGCTTCCACTTGCCCTTGCCCTCCTTAATGTAGCGATAGTCAAAGACTGAACCCTGCTTGGGTATGGGGAAGATAAATGGCTTGGCCAGCGTTTCCACATACAGATCCTCCGTAATGCCATAGGTATCGTATAAGCTCTGGGGGAATGTCTTCTCCAACAATGCCCGGAATATCACATTAAACTTCTCTCTGCTTTCGGCTGTCAACGAACCGCCAAGTGACCAAATTGCCGAGAACAAAAAGATGCCCTCGACTTGGGCTCGGAAATCCAAATCGGATATATTCGCCACATACTTTTCATCGCGGAAATCATCAATGAAGCACTCGAAGAAGTTCATCAAGCTGACCATAAGATTTGTATCCGAAGTGGGCGCAATTTCCCGGAGACTTTTCCTCACCACATACAGAAGCAATGGACAGAAACGTTGAATCAACATGGAAATTAAATTCTTGCTGACGCTGTGAAATGAGACGGGTAATGTATTCTTCCAGGACGTGACCAAGGGCTCCCAGCCCAGGGAACTGGGCTCCAAATAGATCATGCCACAGCGGGAGACTGTCGCTGGAGAGGCGACCTCCAAGTCCATTGGTTCAAAGATCAAATTCGTCGTATTGGAGAGCTGAATAATCTCACCGGACATCAAGCACAATTTCTTATTGTCATCCAGCACAGTGTTCATGTTCTCAATCCAAATGGCATCGACGGGACCATCGAAGATTAGCCACTTCCGATCAGGGGAATCGGAGACGGCAAAGAGGCGATAATTGACGGCCAAAATGCCATCGCTCCACTCGTGGGAAACCGCATCGAACTGACCGTAAAGCTGACCCATTGTGATTGCCTTGGGATTGATAATCGTAAAGATGGCCTTGTTCTCGGAGCCATCCCTCTTCTCCATGCACTCGAGAGCCTCGGCGAGCACGCGATAAGTTGTGCTCTTGCCACCAAATGGATAACCCACCAGCATCAGTCCATGCCGCACCACAATCATCTCGTACAGCTAAAAAGTAAATCGTTTAATATTGAAAGACCATCAAAGATTGAATCTTTCAGCCCACCTGTTGCACCTTCTCCAGCACAAAAGGTGTGCACTGTTTATTTAGCTTTTCACAGGCCCATCGAGTGCACTCATTGAATACAACGTAGTCGGCCTCGGGCAGTGTTACGCCTGGGAACAGATCGGAGGTAATGCCCTGGAACAGCGGTATATCCTGATTAAGGAACTTGGGCAAATTGACATCCTTAATGGAGCGCAGGACGAGAATATCCTCGTTCTCGTCGCGATAACGCAGCTTCAAGGCACCAGCTGCTTTCAACACAGACTTGACAGCCCTCATGCCGTAATCATAGTGACACTGGGTGCTCAGCTGCTCCGAGCACAGACGATAGGTCGCCACGATCTTGACAGAGAGCGGCTTGGCGGTGAGGAAGCCATAGGAGTACAGCTCGATTTCCGAAATTAAAGCATAATCCGGCACCATCATGGCCACCGAACGGAAGAGAGCCTATAAGATTATTTCAATTAGAATTAATTAACTAATAAGGAGACTTAAATCAAGTGTGCTCTTAAAAAAGAAATAATAAATAAATAAAAGAAACATTGAAGTAAATGTATAAAATAAATATTAATGTACCGAAAATCGACATAATTATTGAATAATTTGTAATTTCAAAATCTATTATGCGATCATTATGTCATATTATCATTTTTATAATATCATTGTGAGCAAAAAATAAAATAAGATGTAAAATCGACTTTTTCTTAGCGAATGAAGGCTAAAATTATACATATTCTTAGTCAATAAGCCAAGACAAACCATAATAATAATCATAAAATTAAAAAAAAATCTTGTGGAGAGCACCAAATTAAGGTTCGTCGAAATTATAAAAAATAAAACTCTGAAAATAATGATCATTCCTTAAGTTTTATTTTTTGCTCAAAAAAAAAGAAAAGATTATTGGTTGAGCAGTAAAGATAACTCCAATTTAATCATTATTTTGTGAGCAAATCAATAAACCTTGAAAAATTTTTAATAATAGTGCAAACGCACAAATGAGTATAAAGCTGAATATTTGTATATTTTTTCGCCGTCTCCACTTATTATATAAGTGAGTGATTTTTTGATTAAAATATAAACAAATAATCATTATTTGCAGTTCCTGAATTTCTCTAGATTCTAATCAAAAAAATATATAAAACTACACTTTATAAAGTTGAACCTGTTGCAATCTACCTGTTACATATATAAACCTTTGAATACCAATTATTTAATTATATTACCTTTAAGTTATCGGGCAACTCAGAGCGACCCGCATAGCCAGGATTCATGGTGATAAACACAGCGCAAGTGGGATCCAAAGTCAAAGTGGTGCCCTCAAAGACCAGCGTGGGAGATCCCGAATTAATGCCACGTTGTATGGTCAAAATCTGTTGGGCAACCACGGACAACACCTCCAAATCAATGCGATTGAACTCATCAAAGCACGACCAGGCGCCGCACGAAGCCAGACCCTTAAAGAACTTGCCCAGAGCCAAGTAATCCAAGCCATCGGAGCAATTGAAGACCACACATTGTTTGGCCACCGCCTTGGCCAAATCCTTGGTGGTCTCTGTTTTGCCCGTGCCAGCTGGACCCTCCGGAGCACCACCCAAATGCAGATTCAGGGCGGCAAACAGAGTGCGATAGCAACGATCTGTGAGTGGAGTGACCACAAGACGAGGAGTATTCCCGAGATACTCATAGCCGTAGGGCAACGAGCAGTTGATCATGCGAGTGTCCAAGTTGTTGTCCTCCCAATAATAACGCAGCTGGCACAGCCACTGAAAGTCCTGCAGATCCTCAACTTCCTTCTCCACAATCTCGGCGAGCACATCCCGAGCATGGACATCCAACACAACCAGAGCTCCCAGTGTTATGCGATTCTGTGTGTTGAGATCTCCACGCACAAGATCCACAATCTTGTTGATCTGCATCATACATTTTTGCAGATATTTGGCCAGACTTTCTTTGGGCGTCTCGCTGACAAAACACTCGGTGATCTCCAAAGTCCAGTAGGTCAACGATATGGACTGCACCGATTGACCTGGCCAGGTCAACACCCAGATATGACGCTGCATCTTCACGTAGCTATAGAATGCCTCCGATATCTTGTGATGCAAGCTCTTCTTCATGTCAAGCTCCAACTCGAGCAGCCACTTCTCGACCTGTCCACGTGCCTTGGCCGTCGAGATGACGTCCACCAGGACGACCTCCTCCCGCTCCGAGGATCGCATTGCTGTCACTTCCAATTCCTCGGTGAAATTCAATGTGCCAATGCCCTCGAAGCATTTCTTGAGATGCGGTTGCACACGGGTTGGATCCTTTGTTTCCGAAAGTATCTCGAGCAGCTCGTCATTGGACAGGAAGAAGAAGCGCGGAAAGTACAAACGTTTCTTCTCCAAATACGCATTGAGTCCCTTTTGGATAATCTCCAATAGATAATATGCCTTCTTCAGCTTGTCATTCATCTTGTCGATTTGCACAACAGTCATGACACGCGGATCTGAAGCCACCTGCTTCATCAGCTCCTTCCAGATCTGCAAGAGAATTAAAGGCAATTAAATAATGATGAAATTATCATTCTGGATAGAAATTAAAGGACTTCACAATCGTTGAAATAATCGAAAATATTACAACTTTTCAAATGCAGGTATTAATGCAAATATAAATGTAGAATCATTTTAAGCAGTTATCAAAAAGAAATTCAAATTTTTTTGTTCAACTTTTAGATGCTCAAAGTTTTCAAAAATATGCTATGCAAAATGCAAAAGAATGTAATGCATTGATTTATCTTATAAATGTTTTTTGTTTGAACTAAAAATATATGGTAGTTCTTTTTTAAATTTAATTTAAATCACTGGCACAGGCGACATTTTGTTCCACAATATATTTATGTACAGAAAAAGTAAATTTATTCCAATGTAGAATCTATATGTTCAGTTTGCAAAAATAACTTAATTGTAGCAACACAAACTATTGATCAATTAAGGGGAATGTCTCTAAGAAATAGATTAAGTTTTAAAGCGATGAGACTAAGTTATAGTATAAATTTTAATATCAAATCACAATAAAATACAATTTTTAGCATAAAAACTTATTCAAGCAAAGAAATATTCGAAAAAAAAATGTATATAATTAGTTATATTAAGAAAAGCTATTTTTTATTATAGAGTTCATTAAAAAATCAAATTAAGATTCAAATTTCGAATGAGCATTGGTTTAATTACCACAAAGTTTGGAAAGCGTAAATTCGAAAAGACAAAGTGGGCAGACAAAAATTTAAAATTTAAATTTAAAGTGCAAATGGAAAGCTAAAACGCACCTTATCCACTGCGCTGAAGCGACGACCCTCCTCGGGCATTTGTTGCTGGATGTCGGGACTGCTGAAAATGGGCTCCAGGTACATCCAGGTGGATTGGACACGCAGCCACTCATCCAGGATTTCCTGCAGCAACATGAGCTTAGCCTCCCACTTGCTGCAAATGCACAACGTGAATCAGATGTGAATGCGTTGAGTATGAGTATAAGTATGAGTGTGAGTGTGAGTATGAGTGTAATTGTGAGTGTGAGTGTGGTGTGTGCCTGTCGTTGACAGGTTTGGAAGTGTACTTACAGTATCTCAGCCTCGAATGGCTTGATGTAGGGTGAACTCTTCATTGTCTGCGTCTTGATGATTTGATCGTCCAGCAATATTTGTATGTCGTCCACGGCAGACAGCTTAAAGGTACCAGAATCTCTGTGGCAGACATTTCAATTACCGGAGGGAGACATTCATTCAAATTGATAGATAAACACATACCTATATGGTGATATGTTGAACTCAACACCTTCCCATTCGTTGACCATTTTAGACATGGCCTTTTCGAGATTATTCTCCTTGGTGGCGCTCTCAGAAATTGCCTCAAACTTGGGCACATACTCATCCAATTGATATTCGATTATCTTCTCGAGTGTCAACTCCGGCGAGACTTTAATGGGGAAGCCAATGATCTCAGAAACTTGCTCCCAATGCCGTGCCTTCATGCCAGGATTTCCAAGGGTATTAATTATTGGCATATGACCACGGAAGTGTTCAATTTGCTCCTTGACATCCAAGATTAACTGCATCGTTGTGGGATGTTCACCCATTAGTTTCTCCAGTTTTTGGATGACACGATAAAAGTTGGCAACATCCCCGTCAATTTCATCGGGATCAAATGAACCCACTTGCGAGTACATCCACAATTCCCACTTGTCTATGAAATCCTGTCCAGCGTCAAAGAGATTCTTGTAGGGCTTCAGCTGATCGTGGGTCTTCTTGCGCACGGGATATTGGGAGAGATCCCAGCCGTAGGAAGTCTCCTCCTCGTTGATCTGATCGATGGTCTCCATGGCAGTGACCAGACGTTGATCCAAGAGCGTGGCACGTTTCTTATACTTGGACAGCTGCTTAATCTCGCCCCAAGTGTCGTAGGTCTGCACCTGGTCGTAGTAATTCTGCAACTCCCGCCGGAACATTTCGATGCGTTTCTTGAGCAGCTCCTGGTACTCGATCATCTTCTCGGCGATGATGGCGCGATGTTGTTCAAACACGGACGCCAATTTCAGATACCACTGGAAGGAGTTGCTGTTGTTCTTGATCTCCAGCGGTGAGTACAGCGTGTGATCCATTAGCCAGAGTATCTCGGTCATGTTGACCTTCAAGCGCGTCTCCATATCCGGCACCAGATTCTCCTCGGCATGCACCACATAGGCCTTAAGTTCCATCAACTCCGCCGTATCCTTGGGCACAGTTAACGCCTTCTTGGCTATCGTATCGTACTCCTTGCCTAGTCGACTGATCCTCGCCTGCTGATCGGCAACCATCCTGGCCAGCAGATCCGATTGCAATTGTCTCGCCAGCTGTTCCATGTTGTCAATGAACTTCTCCCGATGAAACTCGTACAATCCCATCCGAATGACGCCCCACACCTCCTTGGCAATGCGATCCTCCTTCTCGCGATACTCGTAGACCATATCAATGTACTGCTCAAAGGTCGCATCGCTCTCCATGAAGCGTCCGACCCGCTCCGCATCGATGCCATTGATCAGATCGATGAACTGATCAAAGTCCTGCAATCGCAACTCTGGTCCAATCCTCTGCTCCTCCAGCATCATACAAATCCTGTTCTTTGTATCGGCCACAATGCTATCAGGAACCGTCGGCGTCAAGTAGAACTTCTTCGAGATCTTCAGATCCGTATAGAGTTTGCCCTCGATCCGTGGCATTGACTGTACACTCATCACAATCGAGTCTATAACGCGCAGCAGTTCACTCTGAACTTTTGAGAAGCCCGGATTAAAGGCAATTGTGTCCTCTTCGGCCAGGAATATGGAAATCTCAAAGCCCGGATTCGCGCGCTGTCGAGCAAAGGGAGAAGGGGGATAAGGAAGTTGTTAGTTTAGTTTAATAATAGTTAATAGAAATATTCAAACTTACTATACGAAAAAATATTTGGTTTTTTATAGATTAAGCATAGCTGGAGTTCGAAAAGGGAAGGGAAGAGATGAGAGATAGAAAGGATGTAAGATACGGAAGGAGATGAGAACAACTTTACTACTTTAAGTACAAAAAAGAACTTGACAAAATATGTATAAAAAGGTTTAGCTTAAATTTATAAACTGAAGTAAAGTATAGAAGGGGGAAATATAAAAAAGATACGATATTAAATGCAAAAAATTCTTGCCTTTTTAACATTGTAAAAATCCCAATTGTTAAAAAGTAAAAAATGTGTCAATTATATCGTAACTTTAAAATAAAAATTTAAAAAAATAATTATTAATTTGCAATTCTTATTTTAAAACTTATAAAAATTGTGGTCCCTGGTAAAAAGCTTTTGTAAAATCATAAAAATAAGATTTAATCGTGATCAATTTTAAGTCTGAATCAGCACCATAAAAAAGACTTAATTCAGTCCTCATCTTACCCCAAAATCGCAGACATAATCGGCAAAGGCCTTGAGGCTGCGTATGCAAATGTCCTCCAACTGTTGAGTCATTAAAGCAGCGACACAATTGAAGAAACGCTTCACCAGCGTCATGCGTCGAATGTCCGGCAATTGGCCACGTTTGCTGGCCCTCAATAGAGTTGTATGGATCTCACCATACCACATATCCTCCAGCATGCTCTTGGCAATATCGATGTGGCCACCACACAAATACTACGTGAAGAAAACATTATTAAAGTATACAGAGAGTAGAAATCGATCGTAGAATACTTACGACAAAATTGAATAGGGTAAATGGCTGTTCGACCTTGCTAAGTTCTTCGATATTGACCATGGTCTTGTTGCTGTATTTCATGCTCCAGACCTCGAGAATGCTCGCAACGCTTCGATGGATGCAGAAAAGTGTTTTCATCAAACGATTGCGATTCTCATCGTAGCTAAGAAGGCAGCAAAAGAGAGCAGAAGATTATGTAAATTATGTCAATGGGAAAACTTTTCACTTGAGCTATTTTAATATGGCCCATTAAGCAGAGTGTGCAGAGATCCAAAACCTTTCCAACTTGGCCTACTTCTAATGTTGCTAAATGCTTTAAGCTATAAATTAGAACCCTCTCCTTCCCACAACCTATTTAGCAGACGACCCACTTGGGCTCGTCGACTACAACGAAAGTTGTTCCATCTACCATACTGAGTGCTTGCCACGCCCTCTGGTTACGCCCCAATCTTGCTACTCAGTGTCAGCGGCAAGTTCAATTTTCATTTTTAAGCATATCCCATTTACACAACTTGTTGTATATTGTATGGGTATGTGTCTGCCACGCCTACCGCCTATCCGCCCCCTTAAGTATTGCTGTTGCTCATCAAATGTCAAACCAATACACAGGAGGATTTAACTTCTCAGCTTTTGCCTTTGCCTCTGCATGTTTCCAACTTCGACTTTTGCTCCTGCTGCTTTTCCATTTCCGCTGAGCAGCCATTGTAGTTGGGAAAAGTGTGGCTAAAAACTTTTTCGGTTTGCCGCAAAGCGATTTTTCGCGTTCTCTTTCCCTGCCTCACCCCCTGAAGCCATATTTCCAGGCAGTCTCTTAATAATCTCGCCCTGCGTTTCCTCACACTTGCACAAATAAGTATTGTCAAGTAATTTTATAAGATTTCGCACGCTGACAACTCATTTTGAATTGACTTCTTTGTAAAACTTACAATGGAATCTACACACTCACACTATTAAACACAAGTAAGTGTTTGTTGTGTTTGTGTGTGTGGGTGTGTGTGCGTGGAATTGTGGGTGTAATTGCATGTCAATTGCATGGCAACTTCCTAACGACTTTTCCGATTTTCATACTTGTCCGCAACTTTATGGATTCTAATTTAACACTTTGAGCTTTCAATTTACCTTTTTTGGTACATTTTCTTTGTAAGAGAATAAATAAATAAATAATTTATTTTAAGCTAATAAATAATGAACTAAATTATAATTAATAAAAATATATATTTCAGAAATATCTGAGAATCTAAATCAAGTAAAAGTTAATATGAAAACGATCTTTGCCGTTTGCTAAAATAGAAATGGATGAAATAATATAAATAGCAATATCTTATAAACAAAACTATCAGCTCTGACGATATTAAATAATATAAAGATAATAATTAAAGCAAAGAATTATCCATCTCCATGATTCTTAATAGCTTATTCAATAAATTCCTTGCACATTTTAACTTAATTAAATCGACTAATTAAAATGTTTAAAGTATGCCAATTCATTAAATTGAATTTTGAATGAAATTGAGGCCAGAATCAATTTAAGACCATGTCGAAGTCTTTACAAAAGACTTATCTTTTAGAATTTAAAAGAATACTTGCTTCCAATATTAGAATGACTTACCGATATCGCCAGTGGTTCATCAGGACCTTAATCTCCTGTCGTTCGGGTGTTTGAAAGGTGGCTGGCGTGCCCTCCTGGGTCAAACGATCCAAAACCGAATGTCTCAGGACAAAATCCACCACAGCCTTTTTCATAGCAAACACATAATCCGAACGAACCTCGGCTATGTTTTCAACTAAAGCCGACTCCCATTTTTTCAATAAAGGCGGCACCAGATTTATGATCCTTAAAAACAAGCGATTAATTAATTGGTAATTGATAATTTGATTAACAATAGAACTCTACCGTTTAAGGGTCTTTTTGCTAATGGTAGACACGTGGATTGTGTCAATGCCATGCTTGATATAGTAATAATAACGCAAAACTTCACGTTCGTTTTGATCGGGAAAGACAGACTCAGATCTAGGGGCTGGATTTGAATCACGATCATCATCGTCCATATTCAAGATAAGCTCCACAAGTTTGCGACGAAAGTTCTCCCGCTCCTGCCTCATCGCCATATAATTCGACGTTGATTTGCCTTTGGACTCGCCGTCTCCAGACTTGTCGGATAATCTGTTCCGGGATCGAGATTTTGGACAGGCCATGCCCTCGGGCAGATCGGACAGCATTTGACCATCGAATAGGCGACTTGCACACTCCGGCATATTCAGTTCATACCAAAGACGTCGTGATTTATATTCGGAATTCGCTTTTGATTGCAATATGCTTTGGAGTACATCTGGCTTGGGACGTGTGTACAACATTTTCGATTTGGAGCAGATGCGCCGGGCACCGCATACCGATGTAAAGCTGGGTATTTCCTTGTTTGGGTTTTGTTTCGCCATATTGTTGATGTTCTTGGATTGGTTTTAAATTACGCGCGCACACCGACCTTTTTCTTGGCAGGTGGCAGCACTGTTCAAAAATGTATCGAAAAGAAATATTGTCAGAGTTGTTTTCGATTCATCGAAAACAACACACAAAAATGTCAAATCGATAAGTTTGTAAAAGCCGGCCGATTTGTGAAAATGGAACTAAAAAACACCAAAAGTTAAAAAAAAAAATTAAAAATAAATACGGGAAACAAGTATTGCACAAGCAATACTTAACTTACTTTAATAGTTATTGTTAAATTACGCGCTGCAGCGCGTTTATTTGTATTACTTTGGAGCCAGAGCCGGTGTCTGAATATACCAACGAGTTGAAAACAAATGCAAATCACACGCAATTCATTCAGAATAAGAAATTGATTTAACAATCGCCAGGTGTGCCAACAAATAACAAAATCTCGTTGCCAGTGGCAGCAGGCTAAGCGCAACAAGTAACCCCAGTAAATTGAACAAAAGCCCAGACACATTTTGGATTCAAAACAAACGAGAAGAAAATGCTGCTACAAAAGTTTTTCAGTCGCACTCTTCACACCACGCGGCAGTTGTATGCCGCCGGTGCGGGACTGGAGAAGAGTGCGCTGTCTGCGCTGCGCAAGAAGACCGGCTACACATTCGCCAACTGCAAAAAGGCGCTAGAGTTGCATAACAACGATGTCAGCCTGGTAAGCCAGAGTGTGAGAGAGAGAGAAAGAGAAGAGATAACTAATATAATTCCTTTTAATTTCATAGGCAGAGAAATGGCTGCATCAGCAGGCTCAATCTCTTGGTTGGTCCAAGGCCACCAAAGTTGCAGATCGAGTGACACAACAGGGACTCGTTGGCGTTCTTATCAATGGCAATCGGGGCGCAATGGTCGAGCTCAATTGCGAGACGGATTTCGTGGCGCGCAATGAAACCTTTAAGCGATTTGTGGATCACGTGTCGCGCATTGTGCTGCACTACACAGACCAAACCGAGTTCGATGGTGATCTTTGGAAGGTAACTATACAGAATAGAGGACTGGTCAGAGATACCTCGTGAAGGTCTGCACGGCTGCATTCAAACTTGAGCGTCTCTGAGTACTCGTGAGATTAATTCAGTTCCCCGAGTGGAATAAATTTAAAGATCCGATTCTCATCGATTGAATTCTTATTTGTGACATAAATTGAAGTACTCATATGAGCGGCATCGAGTGAATGAAAAACGAATGAAATTAATGAAGCAAAGAGTTTTTGGATTTTTTTTTAACTTTACCTTAAAAGAAACTAAAATTACGGTACTCGTTTTTTTTCAATTATTTCTTCATTCAATTCAGTCTCCTTTTTTTGAATGTAGTTTTCGGTTTCAATTCATTCATTCAATTCATGGGAAGACACAGCCGAACTCACTTAATTCAGTTAGGCATGAATGTCGCATTTGACATTTTGAATGACCTCTATACCTACTACTACTTATAATATTATGCTAATGAATTCTTTTTTTCAGCTTGGCTTCGATTCGGATGCTTTGAAGAATCTGGAAACACCACAAGGCGGTTCGCTGGCCGATCATCTGGCCTTGCTCATTGGTGCCATTGGAGAAAACGCCACCATTCGACGTGCCCTTTGCTTTAAGGTGAACAATGATTTGATGCTGGCGGGTTATGCGCATCCAGCACCCACCAATGTGGGCACCACACAAAATATCACGCAAGTGGGCAAATACGGTGCCATTGTCGCATTCCGTTCACCAAGAGAATTCGAGGATGTGGAAATCCAAAAGGGTATTTGCCAGCAAATTGTGGGCATGAAGCCAGCCAAAATTGGCGAATACGATAAGGATAAACCGGCCGAGAACAAAGATGATGAGACCTGCCTCATATATCAGGAATATCTGCTGGATGCTGATAAAACTGTTGGCGAAATTCTCAAGGAGCGATCCATCGATATTATTGACTATCATCGATTTGAATGCGGCGAGCCAACGAAGCGCGAACTGCAAGAGATCTTGCAGTCCCAACAGCAGAACAGCAACTAAACTCCGCCCTGACTATAGCATACCAAATTTGTTGTACTAGTAATATCTTTCATTGTTAATTCATAAATTCTGGCAGCAATAACAGAACTGGGAAAAAACAAAAGCAATACACTCTCCAGGTGCCTTTACAATTCAATGCGTCATGCTCCCTACATTGTTTTGGGGGTAGAACGAATGTGTCTGCGTGCGGGAAGCACGCTTGACCGCCTACCGCTGGCGTTGGCCAACTACCAACTGGTAGTAGGGCCAAAACAAAAAAGAATGAGTTTTATTCTTTTGCCGGTAATTACCCGCACGTCACTTTGCCCCAAATGTGATGTGCGGAAACACACAGGTTGTTAGTGTAACAGAACCTCCGGCTAAAAATATGCAATAAGAGTAACCCTCTACTTTTGTCTTTTTGTAGGGTACATAAAAAGTAGGAAGTGCTGTCGGTGCTGTCCCCCTAAAATAAAGACTTGGCAAATACTAAAAAAGTACTTTGCATATCGTTTGAGCTTGAACTTTTTCTTGACCTGAGCCGAAATATGATCGCATTTCCATCAGGCAGCAGCAATATTTTATTATTGAACTGATCCTTATAATCTTTAGTAAATCAATATTGAATTTTTTAAAAAATAAGATAAAAGAAACTAATTTATTCTTACATAAATGTATTTATAAATTTAATATAACAACTGGTATTTTTTAACCTTACACATCTTAAAATTTAAAGGGAGGAATTTTTTATTATAAAAAAAGTTTTTTTGGACCCGCTATTTTTGTTTCTTTATTAATGTTAGAGTCTTTAAATAAGCATTTGAAACAACTTAAATATAAAATAAAAAAAAAGATTTTTCAGAAAGTGATATAAAAGATACACAAATAAAATTAAATAACGCTTTTAGCTAATTACAGTTCAACTTCCATAACTCTAACTATATATAACTATAGTTCTATAATTCGAATTTCTTTCTAAATTTAGTAGTAGTAAAATTTATACTCTTAAGAAAAAAAACTGTAAGTCGAATATTTCCATAACTTTTCCTAACCACCCTTTTTTTATAATGGTGATTCGAGTTAGGGAAGTTGGACTGTATCTGTCAAATGACCTGTCAAAAATGTTGCAACTGACATTAGTCAGATATTTGATAGACTATCAACATATTGGTTAAAATGGACTATTTGGATCTGGATTCATTTCGTTCGACGATACAGCGATATAACGGTAACTGCCGTGCCCACCCAGAAATCAAAGAGCACGCAATCGCCTAAAGAAAATAATGGTGAAGTCGAGCGAAAAACCGATGAGGCAGTTGACAAGCTGCCACCGCATGTGGAAATCATACCCGTAGGTCCTTCTTCTTCGACTGCTGCACAACAATTGCGTGGCAAGCAGCAACAAAAAGTGGCACAGGATGCGGTTGCTTATGCCAACGAGTACAAACAGGTGTTGGCCAAATTGGAGTACACCAAATATGTGCAGGCTCAACTGCTGATGTCCATGTCCAACGGAATTGGGCCACACACATCGGGTAAGCATTTCCATTTCAATTTTAGATCAGCGGTGGGCACGCAATGGCTCCGGGAGCCAGCGGCTGCTAACGAGTTCAGATCTCGTGCCCACCTTTGTTTCAGATCATTCAATCAAATTAATCAACACTTTTCGAACAGAATCGCACAAGAGTGTCAACATTCAGGATGCCTATGGCAAACTGTTAAGCGTCATTGCCGAAATGCACAGCAATTTGGCGCCCACGACAATTGGCCTGCGTGCACCGAAGGAGCGTCTGTTGCGCGACATTGCCCAAGCACGTGTCCTCGTGCGGGAGTGCACACTGCTGCTCATGCGCGACCAGCAGCAGCAGCAACAATACGACGAGTGACGTCACGTCAGCAAGTGACGCTTTAATTATTTCAAACTTTGTTTTAGTATGCCATAATAATAAAAGAGCAAAACAAAGAGCAGATAATTATGTATGTGTGCATGTGTGTGTTTCGAAGAACCTGCACACACACACGCATTAAGACACTCTGCACTATAGGTCAAATGGACGCTTTTTCTGATATAAGCTAATTTCTTAACAGTATTCAAATTAACAAACCTTTTTACATTCCTATTAGGAATACATCAAACTGTAATGTTGCATACCAGAAATGTTAACATTGCATTCTGATGTTAAGTTAACAGCTGTTAAACATGCAGCTCAAATATTGGAAATATTTTGGTGAAGTTCAAGTGCTCAAGTATTTTTAAATTTAAATTTTTTAATATAAATTATGATGAATAGTGATCAGAGCGGTTTGTAATTTATGTTGGTAGATATGTGCTGTTGGTATTGTTCGTGGTGTTGGTAGTCAGTGTCCATAAAGTGACGCTTTCGAAAATAATTATTTGGGAATAGTTTTAAAAAAATTTCAGTAAAGTGACTATCATATAAAACAAACTCTTACGAAGTAAAAGTCTAGTGACGTAAACATTTGCATGCCCCAAAATTTCTGATATCCAATTTTGTGACGAAGAATATTAAGTTTTACACATAAATTATTTAAAAAATATATATATATATATATATTTTCAAAACTATTTCCAAATGCTATCCACTAGAATGGTATTCAAAGAACTTTACATCAGAACTTCATATGAGAAAAAGTGTCCATTTTACCTATTGTGCACTGGTGATTAACACTACACCGGCAACAACAATCACAAACAAAAACAAAAAGTCCGCCCAAAAGGGTCACAAAACTTACCGCTGTCGCCGCTGACATCGCTGTCGCCGTCAACGTCGGCGTCGAAGCTACGCTTGCCTTGACATGCCACAGAGCCGCGCTTCAATTGAAGTCATCAGGCAGGGGACGTTCGTTCAGTCGTAAGCCGACTTTTCACGGGTTAAGCCAGCACTGAGCGCAACAACGGTTAATACTCACGCATATTCAATTGTTGTTGTTTGTTTATTTGATTTTGTGGCAACAGCAGCTGCCTTTTGTGCTTCCGTTTACAATTCGGGTTAATTTGTTTGGAAAGTGCGCAAGAGCTTTTATTTCCGCTGCACAATTTTCGCAAGAAATTATGAATTACGCAAAAAGCAGCAGCAACAAATGTTAATTATATAGCACACGAACTGATCTGCACACTGTTTTAACATTAGTACGCGCGCGCGCCTTTCTCTCTCTCTCTCTCTCGTAATTTGTGTGTGTGTGTTTTCATCTCTTAATCTTTGTGTAACGGTAAACTTGCGAAAATATATAGCAAAGAGCAAAGCGGGAACACAAACGGTGTTAGTTGGTGACAGCAAAAGGAGTGCGAAAAAAGATTAAAATTGTTTAATTTGTTGCTATCGCTGTAATTGGGAAGCGGCTTTAGTCATTTAATGTGCAACTACAGGCGCAACTGCAACAATAAACAAACAACATCAACATCAACAACATCACAATATCAACACTAGCCATAAAAGAAGCCAGCAGCTGCTGCATTTGTCGCTTCCAGTTGTCTTTCTTTCTTCATTTCGCTTTGTGCTTTGTGTTTTTGCATGACAACAGCTACAAATTAGTGCGCACAAAATGCCACCGTTTAATTTCATTAAGCAGGTGAGTGTGAAAATAAGCATTAAAATGTTGATTTATGCATGTGCTAACAATGCTATTAAAACTTACTATTTATATTTGTGAACACATCTAGTGTAATTAAAGATATCAAATATACCACAGGTAAAAATTTATAAACAAATATGGCTGTCATATATTTCTTAATTTAATATTATTGGATATTAAATACATACACTAGCCAGAAAAACTATGTGTACAACCTTTTTTTACTTTAACAGCTATTGTAAGTCAAGTCTTCATAGTACAAAAAATAAATTTAAATTCCGTAATTAATTAAGTAATCATTGAAAAAATCTAATTTTTGTGAACGTTTACTTTTTCAACTTGTATCTTCGACTTTCGACAAAAAAAAACTGTTTGATGCAAAAAAAATCCTCAAAGAATTCCAAGAGTGATGGATGAAAATGATGATTTATGATTTTTCGAGAATTGCTAAAAATAACTATTTTAACCCCTTTTTCCTCCATTTCATACAAAAAAGTAATTTTTAGCAATTTTCAAAAAATCATAAAAAATATTAGCGAAGAGATTTTTGAAAATTATTTTTGTGCAGTCACTCCTATAATTGTTTGAAGATTATTTTTGCATCAAAACATTTCTTTTTAAAAATCGAGGAAAAAGTGCCAAAAGTAGACATTTAAATAAATTAAAAATTTTCAATAAGTACTTAATTGGTTAATGAAAGTTTTGTATCATTCAAACGGAGCGAATAAACACTGAAATCTCAAAAAGCTTGCTGTGTATTTTATCTAGAAGTTAAAGTCCAAGAAAACTTGGATCAACATCAACTGTATTTATCTGAAGAATTTTATGTTCTCACAGTTTAGCTACACAAGATCTTCGAGTACAAGAGAGCATGGATCAAGATTGAAAATACTTAATTTTAAAATGTTTTGTACTCAGTTTAAGTATTATTAAAACTTGATTCAGGTTTAAGTGGCACTTAATAGAGAAGCATTTTTAGAAAGTGTCTAGACGCAATCTGTTGTCTCTTCAAATCTCCCGTTTCGATCAAATATCATTAGCTAGTAATATTTCAGGAAAATCAATTGAGTGTTACAGTGCTACCGCATTGCTACTGATAGTAGAATCCCTATCAATAACAACAATTGTTCCATGTATCTTTCGGGAGTCATATTCAAGAAGACGACATCAACAAACGTGTCTAATTAGCAAGGCAAAAATGAGACAACAATATGAGAAATGGAAATGAAATCAAACACTTCAAACGTTACACAATTTGAATACCCGAAACTCATTTGGATGCTACGAAAATAGATTTATCTGAGTGAAGAGCACAGCTGGAAACGGAGACGCGGCTTTTGTAATTAAGCGTGTCTGCCGCTGATCAGATGCCCAGATACATAGATGCTCAGAGATAGCTTCCGGTGATTAGACTGACCGTCTAAACAAGACCAAAAACGAAAAATGGTAGAAAAGAACACGCAGAGACCGGGCAATAAAGGTGGGAATAATTTCTACGGGTATCTAACGCCAGAGCTTTCTAATTCTAGAAATGTTGATGAGACTGAGACCCAGATGATTGTCTACTCTCTGCTCACAATACAAATGGTCAGCAATGGACTGTGTTTTAGAGGCGAGTTTTGTTTTGGGGATGTGATCATATTTCGGGGCCTGGCCTCGTCTAATGAATTTCCTAGCCCATTAAAGCAACATTTTGTTTAATTTGGAGGTTTTTCTTTTTTCTGGGCCGTGTGATAATTAAGATGAATGACCTCCAGCCGAGAAAAAGCCAACCGAGAGAGCAATCCCGAACTTTTTGGTTAGAAAGTTATTGCTTCATAACATTTCGAGCTCCCGATGCTGACTGTCTTTGAACTGAGGGACTGAGGGTTTTATCTCGACGCGGCTCAACTGTGCCTGGCCATATATTTGCATTTTTTAGTTTGGGCCAGGTTAATTGCATGTTAAATAACTGTTAAATAACGGTTACTATACATCTGCAACAGCAGCAGCTGCTGTCGGTTGTTATGGGTTAACTCAAGCAATTGTTTTTCAACTTCTTGTGCAATCGCTCGCCTGTCTGCCTGCCCTTTGCTTGCTTTCTTTCTCGTCGAGCACCCACTGTAATACTGTAAAACTTGTACCTAAAATTATTTTGAACTTTGTCTTCAACTCGCACCCACATCTAAAGCTTTCGGCGTGGGAAGTCAGACAACAGCAGCCACCTCCACCATCAGGTATTGTCTCTCCAATTGTCTGCGAGATGTTGTCAGTTGTCTTACATTTTGTTTTCTCATTTTCGATATGCTTCACAATTTCCAATCGCACAGTCTATACAAATCGTAATCCTAACGGTAGCAAATCCGGAGAAATGCAACAAATCTATAAAATTAGTTACCCTCCCTCTCAATTTTCGTCTCGATGTCTGTTTAGATAGCTGCCTTTCGAATTGGAATTGATTAATCGCGTCGCTTGTCTTGTGCATTATCAATACAAATTAACAATTCGAAATGGAAAACTAAAATGTACTATTCAATACAATAAAGCCAATATATTTTATTAATATTACTGTTACTAATACAAGTTTAGTGTTGCAATCTGGACGAATGGTTGCGTCTCTTTAAATCCTGTTATTTATATTGAATTATATTAAAACTATCTATACAAGTATTTATCATAGTCAAATTATGATAAACTGCTTTTTTAGAGATTCTAAAAATGTTGTAAACTTATGAGTGTTGCTCTTAGTATTAAATGTTGAGTTTTTTTAAGTGATTGTAGTATATCTCGAATTATATTCTAAATAAGTTTCGTGGCCATGGAGAAAAGGTCTTTTGGAAACGTAATTAAACTTTAAGGTAGTCATACTTTAGGCCAGCGGTGGGCACGCAATGGCTCTGAGAGCCAAAGGCTGCTAACGAATTCAGATGCTGCTTTAAGCACATCTAACGTTCTGTGACTGTCTTTTATTTATTCATGCTGACAATATCTACTATTATGAGGAATAATAATAAAACTTACTTTTAATAATTACTTAAAGACTTTTACTTTACAAATTTTAGTTAATAATTATTTTTGATTAAAAAAATAAAAATTACAAAGAATTATTAAAATTGATTTTTAGAATATACATTAAAAGTAATAATTAAATTTGATTTTTTGTTGAAATTTTGATCAATAAGAACTATTTTCAGTCCCTGGTAATAATCGTCATGCTGTATCACTTTTGTACAAGATCATTAAGCGCTACTTTATCTCATCACACACCTGATGTCATATTCAGTGTACTTTTAGCTGTAAAACAAAGAACAACAAAACATTTCCATTTCTGATCGAAACAGCTGGTCATCTGGTTGTCTAGTCTGGTCTGTCCAAGCCTGGCCCGATCTGCTCGGGTCTGGTCTGGTCTGGTCGCTGGCAATTAACGTTAGACGCCGATGTGACCGCAGCACGGGGAGTTGGACTGGGAATCGGAATCGGGGCTCGAATGGCAGCATGTTTGCCATAGTTTAGCCATCTTCAGAGAGATGCGCAGCATTTGTTGTTGACTAATGAAACGGCTGAAACAAAAACAAATCGGCACAATCACCGCTAGCGGGCCAAAGCAGATGGAATACTAAAAAATAAAAGAAAAAAAAATTAAATTCAAAGCGGTACATTTGCTGAACATGCCCCGGTTTTTCCCCCTTCAACTTGTGCTCTTCTTCTTTGCAATGCAATCCATGTAGTCAGGTTGTTGTTGTTGCTATTGTTGCTGTTGTGCAGTAAGTAAAATGCTGTTAATGCTCTGGCATTGTTTAAACTTTACGTAAATGTCGTTAATGGGTGTTTGTCTTGAGGTGAGGCCAAGACTACAAGAAAAACTAGAGGAAAAACCAAAAGCAAACAATAAAATTGTAGCAGAGTTTTTGGTATGATAAAAAGGAAAAGTCAATTGTTTGGCCATTTATTGTGTCTTGACGTGTGTAATTACCATAAATTGTAAATTACATTTTTCATCATTTTTTTTTTTGCATTCAGTTTAGTTTTTGAATTTTCTTCTTTTCAATATGCTAAAAGTCGCACATTTCCAATGGCAAATGCTTTGCATTTACATGTTGCTTTCATTTTTTGTACGTTTTGCCAGTCGGTTCACGCCTCAACCTCAACGGTTGATTGAACTTGTCAGAGACAGAGTTAGAGTTGAAGTCGGAGATCTGTTTGAAAATATGTTGCACGGGGAAAATGTGTAAGCCGACTCTGTTAGCTGCTAAGTATTTTGAAAGGCACAAGCTTTTGTTGCAGTCGGCAACCCCAACAATGGTCCGAGTTACAGATACAGATACTTAGATACTCAGTTCAAGCCCAAGGCACATTGTATAGGCCCATTAGCGTCTTTCACGCTTCACACAAACACTTTGACTCATTAAAGAGCCATGGACAAAAGCGATTACCAACATTTTGGCTTAATTGCGTACACAACAAAACATCAAATTGTTAAACAAATCATAAGCAAAGTTCGCCAACTTTTCAAATGCTTTTCACTGGAAAATTGATACACACACACACAAATAAGCAAAGTGAAAGAGAAAAAGATCGAATGAGAGTGAGAGAGGGAGAGGAATTCCCATTGTTTCCCTTGGGCTGTTAATGATTATAGCCAATGTTGGTCTGTCTCTTTTATGCATAAATCATAAAAGTAAATGCCCAACCAAGCAAAGCAGCTGACAAACCCATTGGGAAACCTGATAGATGCCATCCAATCGTATGTTTACCTCTCTCTATATGCAATGCATGATTGCATATGGAAAATATCATTACAGACAGTGGCTAATACATATGGCTAATAAACCATATGCGACAAACTAATATACTCTTTGAGAGGGAAATCTTTTTAGCCAAAATTGCATATACTCATAGAATTTCTTAAGATGATGTTTACACCGATCTGAAAGTTATAAACTTACTATTGGATAGTCTTATTAAAACAGTCGTAGTTAAGATATTTTTAAAACTGATTTATTGTAAATAGTAAACTAAAGAAAATTTTATAAAATTAAGGAATCTATTAACAAAGATAAAAAATCATTAACAGAATATTTTGAGATCTTAGGATCTGTATTCAGATAAACAGAATGATATAAATGTAATGTTTATAAATCTAATAATCTCATTTCATAAAATCTCGCTGCTAATTGAACAGACAAAAAATCATATAATATCCTAATTCACACGTTGGTAAATTGTATTTCTAGTTGAAGAGATCTACAAGAATTAAAAGATACATTTATCATTGCTTACATTTGTGTTCTTTTCAAGAAATGTTACCAACTTCCCCATATAGTCGCAATACTCCTTAGACCCTCTATTAATTGCTAGTACTAATAGTGTAATGACAGAACAACAACTATCCCTTTTCTGTATGTTTATCTATCTGTTACTTATATCAAGTGGTATTATGCACATGGCTAATGTTCCGTTGGCTTTAGCTGCTTCTGCCTCTCACTGTTAACCACAAAGTAAAATGCTGCGCTTTCTGCGCATTTCTCACTTTTCTCAGCCAAAGACACACAACTGATAATTTCATTCATGTTACACTCTCGAGTCACATTCGCAGTTGGAGTCAGAAGTCGGAGTCGGATTCGAAGTCGGAGTCTCATAGTCGTCGTCGTCTTCAGTCGGTCTCTGAGTCACAGCCAAATGTGCTTCCCAGTTGGTTAAGCTCGTGTGTCTTGGCCATAAACTTGGTGGCACCGCATTCGCGTCGACCAGTCTGCATTTGGCTTTCTGGCAACGAAGACGCACTCGGCCGTCGAGTAGCTCTACCAGTTACCACCTTTCCAGTTACCAATTTCCTCGCGAGTCACGAATCTCTGAATCTCTAACGGTTCACGATCCACGCGCGAATCTCACGCGAGTGTGAGAAAGGTGCCTCAATTCAATTTCCAGTTCAGATTTGTGAGCCATTTTCCAAATCACTTTTACTTCGATTTATTTGGTTAACAATTTAACAAAATTCTCAAGTAAATAATAACAACGTAATAAAAACATAAATAATTCATTAAATACACAACAAAAAAAGAATAATTAACCAGACAAAAAATTAAGTTCAAATTTGTGGTGCGCGTGAGAAAATCGAGTTTGGAAAAGGATTTCACTTTGAGCTTTTTGCAGTGACTGCAATTGTTCGCCGGCAATTGAAAACTAGTTCAAGGCTGCCTACCTGCTGCTCTCCAATATTGCAAGAGACAGTCAGCAACAACAACATGGAGCTAACGCTGTCACCAAAAGAAACGGTATTTACAGGCTTTTCATTATGCATACTTACATATGTGTCCGTCCCCCGATCAACTTCTCTTTCAAGTAACTCTTACTAAGCCGACAAGTTAATTTCTTGTGTCTTCTCTTGCTAATCACGAGATGTCAATTATTACCCATATTTATTCGCAATGATTTATTGTTAGTGCGCCAGTGCCAATGGATTAGGATCATATTCATAATTTTAACGCTGTTTGCACAGCATTCAACAAGTTATTAATTAATATTTTAGCTTGTGAAATAACCAAAGTTATTTATATGTTTTATTTTTCATAAATATCATCAGGTAGAAAGAGCTTCTAATTTTTAATTAAACAATTTAAAAAATCATAAATCATGAACTTTTCTTTTTGTACATGATTCAAAAATATACTTCAGTTCGTTCTTTATATAAATGGATTTCAATTTGTACCAAAAATCTATATTTATGAGCTTTTTTAGTACCAAATTAGCTAAAAATTCTTCATCTAAAAAAAACTCATAAGCTTTTGAGATCCTAAAAAAATATGTTATGTAGTTTACAGTTAAATTTTGTCTAAGAAATAAGGCAATGAAAGAACAAACAATAATTATTTCTAAACGTTTAATTTCTGAAACTATTTTTTTTAATAAGTTTTAACAGTTGGACTTTAGTTTCTATTTTCATTGCAACATTCAGCATTTGCTTTACATCAAATTTCTTTTTTTTTTAACATAAATAGATTTTTATTAATTAAAAAGAGTAAATTAACTAATTATGACTTGTGTTCATGTCATAAATCTGATTAGAATAAAACCCACATTTAATTATTTAACAACAGTTTCATAATTACTTTCAGATAAGAAGTAATTTTCATTTTCTTTTATCACTTTAATATAATATATAATGTATGCACGTACAATAACTCGAGTTACTTACTTTTTGTCTCTTTAATCTCATAAATGTTTTGTGTTTTGTTTTAACTAATTGCAATTACAAACAAAAAAAAATCGCGTGCGTTTCATGTCGTGCAGTCGTTAAAAGAGGAGTACTTTTCTATTATATCATTTCTATTTAAGGGATAACAACTTAGCGTAATTAAATTTCTAATGAAAACGCTTTAATTTGTTAAATGCTGTGATTGTAATTACAAATTAAACAAATGGGGTTCTTGTACTGAACTGTGTCTTTTCATTTTGGAACATGCGTAGAACAATTCTGTGATGATGACACTAATTGATTTCGTGCTTTGCGAAAGCTAAAAGAAATGCTAAAAGTATATAGACAAATTCATCTTGTGAGCGGTTTGTGCCAGTTTTTAAGACGTATTTTTACGGCCATGACAAATGGTAGTTTGGCTGTCAACAGACTTGGCTAAATCAATCATATCGTCTATTGCCAATGCCTCGCCATTTCTTTATCAGAGCGACAAATGCAATGTGGACCAATTCAATCCACTTGCCATTTCCAGACAATAATTAAAATGTTTTCGCGCAATTTGATGATTTTATTTATGTTATTTATGAGTGGAAAAAGCAACAAAAAAATCAACGAAATGCTAAAAACAATTTCAATGATAATTGTTGTCTCTGATTTCTATAAAATGTCGTTTGGTCTGGCGGATGATGATGACTCCGATGATGGCATCACCCAGCCAAGCGAAGCATGAACTCGTTTTTGGTCAATGGACACGAAAAACAAACAAAAAAAAATGTTAATAAAAGTAATCATAATGGAGGAAAAGTCAAAGACAAAGGTTGATTACCATTACCATTAATTAAATGAAAATTCAATCTAATGAGTTGTTGATAAAGATCAGTTTGAAGCATAGAAGAAGCTACACAAACCACTAATCAACCACTTTCCACTTGTTCCACACGATCCATAAATAAATAAGAAAATTAATGTTCAATAAAAAAACAACTGGCCGAGGCGGAGTCGTCGTCACTGTGGTACAGTTTTCACTATCACTTGGCGGCCAAAATTGGAAAAGCCGAATGCAGAGCACACACAAGCAATACTCCCAACCCAACCGAACCCAAATCTAAAACTTGGCCATCTGGTTTTCTGGATGCCAACTTGTTACTCTTACTGTTGTTGGCCATCGATCAGACATCCACATCCTTCACAGCTGTCAAAGACAGAAGCCTGCCTGCGGCATTTGTTAACTGTCGCATCTATTGGGAGACAATTACAGAGCATTTGAAAGGTGTTCGAGCATGCTTTTTAAATGAGGCCTTGACAGGGGCTATTAAGCTCGTAATTGAGTAAGATTGTGCTGCGAAAGTTGAACAGTTTGTTTTTGTAAAGAATCAATGATGCAAGGCGGTAGAACAATTAAGTATAAAGTATACATTTTAAATTATTTATCCTCAACTCTGTTATATAAAAATGCATAATTCAATATCCTCTATAAATTAAAATAAATTCGTTTTAATGTAATCTAATTTAGATTAAAAAAAATAAAAGTTACAGCAAATGTGCAATTGATAACAGAGTATCTCAAAATCGATTCCATTTCTTTTCCCAGGAGGTGCGTCCCAACACAATACCCGACCTGAAGGTGGATGCCACATACCGCAAGGTGCCGAAACATGCCTTAACCTTTGAGCTGTGGAAGATCGACGAGGATCGTTTGGAGGCAGTGGCTCGACCACAATATGGCACATTCTATGACAATTGCGCTTACATCATCTATGCATCCAGTCTAGTGGGACATTATGCGAATCACGAGACCATTGTAAGTAAGCAAAGATCTCTACAAATCTCAACTGACTCTTGATTCCAAATTCTAGACACGCGAGCAGAAAGCGAATGTGCCGCTGGAGCGTTATATACACTACTGGTTGGGCAGCAATGTCAGCGAACAGAATCGTTCCAATGTGGTGCACAAAATTCAGGAGCTGGACACGTATCTGGGCAACGTGGCGTCCATTTACCGCGAGTCCCAGAATCATGAGAGTGCCCGTTTTCTGTCCTACTTCAAGAAGGGCTACGAGTAAGTTCCTCTCTTTGTCTCTTTTCCAAGACACTGCTTATGCTCCTAATCTCTATTTATAGTGTATTGTCTGGTGCTTTGGTGAATTCTCCTCAAGGAATACGTCTCTTCCAGCTGTATGGACGCAAGTGGTTGCGGGCCGTTGAACTGGCGGACATTGACTGGACGCACTTCAATTCGGATTACATAATGGTGCTCCAGATGGAGACGACGACGTTTGTATGGATTGGACGCTCGAGTGCATCGATTGAACGGCGGAGTGCACTTTCTTGGGTGCAGAGGCAGCGTACGAATTGCACGATTTGCATTGTCGACGATGGCTATGAGCAGTCCATGAGCCCGGAGCAGAAGCAGCTCTGGAACAAGGTGCTGCCACTGCAGCAACGTATGGTTTATCAGACGAATAAATTGGGCTCCGATTACGATTGCAAAACCAATGGCGATGTCAATGGCAGCAACAAGTTTCGCATTTACAAGTGCAATCAGCGGGGACGTCTGCATCTGGATCAGTTGGATGTGGGCGTGCCCAGTAAGGATGATCTGAGCGATGCCCATGGCGTCTATCTGCTGGACAACTACGGCCAAAGCATTTGGCTCTGGGTCGGAGCTCAGGCCACGCAAGCGGATGCTCTCACAGCCATGGGCAATGGACGTGCCTTTGCCAAGAAAAAGAAGTATCCCAACAGCACGTTGGTGGTGCGGGTTCTGGAGGGCCAAGAGCCCGTTGAGTTTAAGCGTCTGTTTGGCAACTGGCTGACCGTGTGGCAGGACAATACACGTGGCCACAAGCCTGTCTCGACCAAGTTCGGCAAATTGGATGCAGTTCTGCTATGCGAACGTCCCAAAATGGCAGCGGACACGCAACTTGTGGACGATGGACGCGGCGAACGCGTTTTGTATCGCATCCATGGCGATCAACTGGAGGAGCTGCCGGCCACCAAAGTCGTGGTCTTCACCACCAACGCCTCCTATGTGGTTAAATACACCGTTCAGGTGAGTGATCAAATGCTGTTTGCCACTTAAGCGGTTTCTTGTGGCTGACTTTAACATTTGCTGTTTTTGATGTGTTAACAACAATAAATTGTGGAGGGCTATGGAGGAGGTAGAGCAGTAACAGGAGATGCTGAAAGTAAATGGAATAATTCAATTTATAGAGATTTGCTACACAGTTTGAATGATCCTTCAGAGATTCGTAAAAACTAGGTTTTAAAGCACCCCAAGATGTTTGTTTCGAACAGACTTTAGCAAACTAAATTTAAAAAAAAACAGAAGTGGGAAAGGCTATAGTCGAGTTCCCGACCATGGGATACCCGTTACTTATTTAAATGAATTTAAAACATTTTGTATTGCATGCTTTTAGAAATTTTAATTAGCCATTACTATCTTTCTATTCGACCGAACTTGTTATGATTTAATAGGATGATAGGTAATAATAGTAGTTAACGTAAATTTGAAACAAACTTGATCTGCGTGGGGTTTATAGAAATCTGAGTGCCAAATTTGGTTGCTCTAGCTCTTAAAGTCTCTGAGATCTAGGCCCTCACACAGACGGACATCGCTTTATCGACTCGGCTATTGATGCTGATCAAGAAAATATATACTTTACAGGGTCGGAGACGCTTTCTTCTCCCTGTAACATACATTCCAACGAACACAATGTTCCCTTTTTATTATTTTTGAAGTAACGGGCATATATTGGACTAATTTCAACTAATTCAAAAATTATTTATCAAGTTTAACGCCCGAAAATACTTTTATCAATAAATATTAATTAATTTATTCCAATTTATTTATTCCATTTAATTTAATTATTATTTGCCATTTGATTTGTTGGTCTTTTGCAATTCGATATGACTACTGAGTATCTTACTGTCGAGCACGCTCTGCTGTAGCGTCTCCACTGTCATCCCAAGCTAAAGTCAATCAATTTGAGTCACTTTAAAATACGAGTAGGTTCAGTTAAGCCCTAATCCTTGGTGGGTTTCTATGATAACTAGCGTCACACCAAACCACAATTGTTAACAAAGTGTTTATTTTGTATAGTGCGCTACCGTTGTGCCCGCTGATCTGGCCTGTGTGGGCGTCAAGAGCATCGTCTATCAGTGGAACGGGTCGGAGGCATCGGCGGAGACAATAGCCAAAGCGGACAGCTTTGCCATGGCCAGTTTCGAGGCGTCGAATGGAGGTGGCATGTTCGTTCAGCTGTACGAGTTCGACGAGACGCCTCACTTCTTGCAGCTCTTCGAGGGCAAGCTGATCATAATGCGGGGTCAGCGCAGCGAGCTGCTCCACTCCAACAACAATCTCAATTGGGATTTCAAGACAAACATTATGCTGGAAACATTTCTGTTGAAGATCTACGGCGATGCTAGCTACAATGGCAAGGCTGTGGAGGAGCATCCCTTATCCTCGATCAGCTCGAAGGATTGCTATGTGATCAAGACGAATCATGTTTGGGTTTGGTGCGGTCAGAGCAGCACTGGAGATGCCCGTGAAATGGCCAAGTCAGTGGGTGCACTGCTCGGCGAGAGTTCGCTGGTCCTCGAGGGCAAGGAGAGCAAAGAGTTCTGGCAATCGGTGGCCATGTACTTCAACCAGACGCTGGTCATCAATGGCCAATCCTGTGCCAGCAGCACCACGAGCAGCAGCAGCAGCGGCGCCGGCAGCATGTGCAACGGCAGCAGCAACGGCGGTGGCAACATCTCACCCACATTGAGCAACAACTGCTATTTGAATACAACGATGCCAACGAAGCCACGTCCGCCAGTGCAACTGTTCCTGGTCTGGTGGGAGCAGTCACAACTTCGCTGCGAGGAAATTCTTGGGTTTGAGCAAAAGGATCTCTGTGCCGACTCCACATACATTCTCGATACGGGCACCTTGGCGTACGTCTGGCTGGGATCGAAGGCCATCAAGCAGGAGCGCGACCGATACACATCCATTGCCCAAAGCTATGTGCAGAATGCGCCCTTCGGACGACGCTCGGCAACGGCCTTGGCTGTGGTGCGTCAGTACTCGGAGCCGAATGTGTTTAAGGGCTTCTTCGAGATGTGGCAGGATGAGCTGGGCAAGGTATTATAATCACACAGTAGCGGACAAGGAAAACCGGACACCATAAAAGAGCGGTTTTTGGATTTTTTTCAAATGATTATTCGACCATAGGCCTAGGAACCGTTTGAATTTTCGAATTTTTGTAAAAGTCTACTTTTAAAACATTTTTCCTCGGGCTCAAACAAAAATGCAAAAAAAAATTTAAAAATCTCCTCGCAAATATTTTTTTATAATTTTTTGAATACTGCAAAAAAAGCCACTTTTTCTTCATATTCATAAAGTGGCTTTTTTGCAGTTTTCAAAAAATTGTCAAAAATACTAGCGAAGAGATTTTTAAAACAAAATATTTGCAGTCATTATTAGAATTGCTTGAAGAATTTTTTTGCATCAAAATATTTTTTGTGAGAAAGAGGAAAAAACGTTTTGAAAGTAGACTTTTAGAAAAATTTTAAATTATTTATTGGGTACTTAATGGGTTAAGTAAAGTTTTGTATCATTTAAATGGTTCCTACGCCTCGTACGTCTTTCCTATGGTGGAATAAATAAACACTTTAAAAAAAGTACAAAATACTCTTTTATAGTGTCCGGTTTTCTTGGTCCGCTACTGTATACTGTAAATAATCTCTTGTCTACAATAAACAAAGTCATTTTTCCCGCAGAACTTTATCACCTATGAGCAGATGCGTCAGGAACTGGGCAGCATTGCGCCCAGCAACGCCTTGAATGAAGGCTCTGCTTTGCATCTGAACAACAACCAGAAAGATTTCGATGGCCACAAGAAGTATCCGTTGTCTGTGCTGGTGCAGGAAATGGATATGCTGCCGCCTGAAATAAATCCCCTCAGGCGTGAGGTTAGTCGAGGCAACAATCAATATTTTTGACTTGTAACAATATTAATTCTCCATATTTTCTTAACGTTTTCAGGTGCATTTAACACACGATGACTTTGTGTCCGTTTTCAAAATGTCCTTTTATGAATTTGATGAGCTGCCCAAGTGGAAAAAGCAGGAACTTAAAAAGCTCAACAAGTTGTTCTAAGTTCTGAGTTGGTTGAACCTCCTTACAATCTGTATATAGTACATTTTAATCAAGCTTTTTACCTATTTGGATTAGTAATAAAGCCACTTATGTTATTAATGTATACATAAATGTATACACATTAATAGATTATATTTTTAAGCACTGTTTTTGAATTAAAACGAAATATACTATGCGAAATACACATAAACAAACTTCAGGTTGTTGTTTCTACCTCCGAAGAATCGGGTTCATCATCGCCGGAACCTGTTTTAAATAAGCTTTAACTATAAATCATATAACAGGGTTTGATTTGCTGAACTTACTTGGAAATATCAGACCCATTATAAAGTCAAAAATGCCACCCAAAAGATCCCAAAACATATTTTGTCTGCTGTGCTTCAAGTTTTGTAACCAAATGACAACCAAATGATTTTTGGTATTGGATTCTCCATCGTCTGTCGCCCATTTAATGAGCCGTAACAATAACTCGTAATTTCATTCTAATCAATCTCGTGATTTGGGTCAATTGAAAAGCTTTTAAAACAAATGTTCATAAACTGGGTTTTATTATTAATAACTTGCAAGCATGATTCTACACATATTTACTAGTAATAGTCATCGTCATAATAATAATCGCCAAAATACTCTGCATCAGCTATACATATATAAAATTATTGAAAATTATATCATAAAATTTGTACAACCATCGAGAGTTACTTACTGATATCCGAGAAGAATACATCATTGAAGAAACCCAGAAAAGCCTCCACGATAGCACAGCAATCCATCTTTATTCAAACTTTGTAAACTTTCTTTTATTTTTATCTTCGATTTTAGTCTGATTCTTCAATCGATTCAGAGCTATAATCGGATTTATCCGCTAGGAATAGTTTTCAAAATCATTATTTAAATAGGAATTCCTTAAATTTTTTACTCACAACCAAATATTATTTCACCAATAAATTCAATCAGAATGCCAATAACTTCACAATTCTCCATGGTTTTTTCTACTAAATTCAATTTCCAAATGGAAGCCACATTTAAAGCTATAAACGTTTTATTTTAACTTTCCGTTCAACCTTGAAATGAATGCACAACATTAATTTAATTTAATGCCATTAATTCTTAAAACATAATTAAAATGAATTGCTGCTCTAATATACATCGTAGCCGTACATGGGCGCTTCCATGAAGGCCTTTTGTTGGTCCGTCGAATTGCGGCGTATCCTTCGTCCGATGGGTTCCAGATCCGCATAGCACTTGGGGAAGACTCGCTCCACTGCATCCACGGCTGCCTGGTGGCTTATATTGCGCACAGCGAGCACGGAAGCCAATGCTTTGGTTTTCACACAGTTCTGCATAAATTTAAGTGTAAGATGATGCAACATAATTAAGGATTTGATGTCACTCACCTGATGCGCCTCCTTCACATTGAATGGCGATGCATCGCCTTGAAACATGGCGCTTAGGAACGAACAATGCGCCAAGTTGGCGGCACGAATCTCCGTGCACGCCAGGTGGTCCACATTACGGAAATCCAAATCGTTGTTGCAATAGTCAAACATGTGGATCATCTCATGGGTCAGCACACCATGTACCATACTCTTGTTCTTGGCCATATTCTGGCAGACGACAATCTGATTGAGCACAGGATCGTAGCCGCCGGTTACGGTGGGATCGCACACCTCACAGGAGATGTGACGCCGCAAGTCCAGCGGACAGCCGGAGCTCCTCAAGGCGCCCATCATCAGCTTGACCAACGGTCCGTTTTTCACACACCAATAAACGTTTTGTTCACACTTGTAGCGATCAATGCTCTCCTTGCCCTCGGCACCAAACAGTATGCGTGATAATTTCGGCTTGTAGGCTTCTCCACGACGCTCCGGATAGAGATCATAACCCCATTCCTTTGGTTCTTTGCCCGTTTGTGCCTCATCCGATTTTGACTCCGTTGCACTGTTTGCGTCCTGCACTGGCATGGCATTGGGAAGGACAACCGCTGGTGGCACGGCTTCCGTTGTTGCTGGGGACGCTTTGGCCCACACTTGTGTCAGGAATCCCATAATATTGTTGTATTTATTATCGCTTATTATCAAACACGACGAATAGTTAAATAACAAACCGGCAGCTGATTTGCAGGTGCTGCCAACTCATGCCAAAAATCGTGTTATGAAGGCCACACACGATACGAAACGATTTGTTGATTTCAACAAGTTGCAAATGAATGACAGTCTGTCCATATCAAATATACAATTTGAAACAAATTTAAAATTGTAATTGTTTATAAGTATTTTATAATTTATTCCTAGGAATTGTTGATCTATGTGAGGCCGAAACAAACAAAAATGACCCAAATTTACTAAAAAAGCGCCAAAACTTCTTTTATGCAATTCATGTTATTTTTTCATTTCATTAAATAAAAAACATTTTGTTCACAATAACACAAATATCCAAAGTAATTCACATTTTCATCTTAATCTAGTATAATGTTATTAAATAAAAATAAGCATGTACTTCAACCTAAAACTATGCAAAATAACTGATTCTGAACTGATGAAAAAAAGAACCAAATTGAAACAAAAAAAATGTGCCATTGCGCCAACAGGAAAATAAATAGCCACTTTTGGCGCAAAAACGTTAATTCAGTATTTTCATTTCAGTATTTCCATTCTGCAAATTGGTATTTTTTGGCCAACCGAATGCGTCACACTTCTTGTTGGACCGGCATTTACAATTGTAAAATTTCCACGTAATTGATTGGCCGAACACAAACTCAGTTTTCACAATGCGGCTGGCAAACATGCAGTTGGTAGTATTAGCACTATTGTCATACGGGTCAATTGCCGTGCAGGGCGGGGAGGTGCCGCGTCCCCGCGGTGTGTCGCTGGCAAAGGCGGCGCTCTATCAACCGCGGCCCGATGGCAAATGGAGCTGCTTGGACGGAAGCAAAATGATACCGTTTGCCCAGGTGAACGACGATTACTGTGATTGCGCCGATGGCAGCGACGAGCCCGGCACCTCGGCCTGTGCCCAATCGCAGTTCCACTGCATCAACAAGGGTCATCAGTCCATTGATATACCCAGCTCCCAGGTGCAGGATGGCATTTGCGACTGTTGCGATGGCAGCGACGAGTTGCCCGTGGTTGGATGTGGTAACACATGCCACGAGTTGGGCGCAGCTGCAGCCGTGCAACGACGCAATGAAGCCGAGTTGTACGTCCGTGGTGCGGTAAAGCGGCAGGAGATGATAACGCGTGGCAAGCAAATGAAAGCGGATCGTTCAGCGCGTCGCTCGGAGCTGAATGCACGTATTAAGGAGCAGGAAGCCTTAAAGGCAGAGAAGGAGCAGCTCAAACGCAATGCCGAAGCGCTGGAGAGTGAAGCTGTCGAGGCTTTCAAGGAGCAACAGCGTGAACTCGATGCCGAGACGGCGCAGGCGGAACAGGAGCCACAGCAGATGCGCCAAGAGGCCACCTTGAGCTTTGTACGCTACGATGCCAACAAGGATGGCTTCGTTGAGGTCACCGAGCTGATGGTGGACATGAACTTGGACAGCGATCGCAATGGAGTCGTAACCGTAGAGGAGGCCAAATACTTTTTAGACGAACGAGAACGCGTCGATTTGGATGCCTTCGTCACCTTGGCCTGGCCACGCATCAAGCCACAGAAAATGGTTGCCGAGGGCTTGTTCCAGCCGCCAGAGCCCCCAGTTGTGGATGCAGATCCACAGGCTGAAGTACAGAGCACTGAACCCATTCAGCATCCGCCAACAGATGGTAAGTGTGAATCTCTGCATCTTCACTTATAGTCTCGACTAAGTAATATTCTTTGCAGAACAAGCAGACATGGAAATGGGCGCCGGCGAGCACGGCGATGAAGATGAGGATACTGAGGATGAGGAGGATCAATATGACGATGAGGAGCCCGATGTGGGCGTGGGCGAGGCCACGCCTGATGTGGAAACCACAACCTCGGCGCCAAACTACGATCCAGAGACACAGCGACTGATTGAACAGGCCAACGAAGCGCGCAATGCCTTCGATGAGGTGGAAAGACATATACGTGAGATCGAGCACGAAGTCAAGGAGATTGACGACCAGGAGGGCAAGGATTATGGCCCCAACGAGGAGTGGGCTGTGCTCGATGGCGAATGCTATACGTTCGAGGATCGAGAATATGTCTACACGTTGTGTCCCTTCGATCGGGCCTCGCAGAAGCCCCGAAACGGTGGCGCTGAAACCACCTTGGGTCGCTGGGATCAGTGGATTGGCGAGGGCGACGACAAGTACAGCAGGCAAAAGTATGCAAACGGTGCTGCCTGCTGGAATGGCCCGCAGCGCTCGGCCCTGATCAACATCAAATGTGCTTTGGAGCCACGCGTCACTGGAGTCAGCGAGCCCAATCGCTGTGAATACTACTTCGAGTTTGAGACACCCGCTGCCTGCGATAGCGAGGCCTTCAAGGCGGCAGATCAGAATCAACACGATGAGCTTTGAGAGAGTATCTGTAGCTAAAAGGAAGGAAGAGGATGGAAGGCAGCGATGGCAAATTATAGTTGAAGTTAAATGGAGTTAAACGAATAGAATTCTGTATTGTAAAGTGATTTTGCTGATCATTCCCTATCGAAGGCACCACACACACACACATTTCGCATCGGTCGTAGACAAATATTCAATGTATGCATTTAAGCGAAGTAAAAAGTTTCATTTTTTAAATATACACATGTACTACATTCGTAGCCGAAAGCTTTCCTCATGCCTCTGTCACAGCCAGCTTGATGTCCTCCAAGTAGCCATCGACCTGGTGCTCCAGTGCCAGAATGTGGCCAGTGTTGCAATCCTCGGCACCCACAAATGTCAAAATCAACGGCAATTTGTTCATTTGCACCACCTACAATTTGGAAGAGGAAGAACACAAAGTAGATAACAGCATCTTTCCTTATCAACAGCTGGACACGCCCACCTGATAATTAGAGTACATCGATATAATGGTTTTATTGCGTCCCAGGCCCAGTTTACTGGCTTGATCACAAGCCGTCGTAAATGTGGGTATAAACGATGGCATTAATGCGAAATCCACATTCTTGTCCTGGCTGTGACTAACACGCAGTAACGGGACACCGTCGCGGTCCGTTATCTGTATGACATAGAGTCCGCTGACCCTGTTAAAAAACGTAAATACAAATCCAATTAACACACTCGATTTAATCAGATACGAGTTAAGGTGTCACCAACTTGTGCAGTAATCCGTTGAAATATTTTTTTATATCGTCGGACATTGCGCGGCTAACATTAAAATTTATTTATACCAATATTTTTTTATCTTTTTCGCAGCGAAAACAAAACAAATATGAACAAATATCCTAAATTTGACCGAACTATACCAAAATACCAAGCTTAGTTCCACTTCATTTGCAATTTGAGTTGGACCCATTAGTTCAGCGTGCTGAACAAGTTCAGTGGTTCATTATTTGGATTGTAATTTATTTCATAGCTGTGCCAAAACTGATCCAATTTCCAAACGCAAAGTCACTTTGATCACGATTTAGCCTCTTAATTCATTCTGCATTTAACTTTTATCAAAATTTACATTTGTATTATTACCAAATTTAATTCGGTAAAGTGAATTTGTTTTCCTAGTAGCATAAACAAAACAAACTTAGAAATAACCTAAATTTGACCAAATAATGCGGAAAATACTAAATTAAGATTCACATCAAATTGCAACGTACGTGTTTTGTGCTTTACTTTTGCTTAAACTTCTAAAATACAATTAATTAACAAATAAATACAGCCAAACAGGGTATCCAATACGATGACACTCACAAGTGGACACAAGGAGAAGGTGACATCCGAGGCTGGCGCAGATGATGACGACTACACATCGGCCATGTCCCACTTGACGATTGGCGCACAAATCCAGGAACTGTCGAAGCGACTCCAAAACACCACTGAGGAGCTGCATCAACAGGTGCGCGACAAGCACGGAGCATTGTTGCAGCAGGCCACACACGCCGGTCGCTTCGATGCGGCACTCAATATGCTGACCGAGGATGTGCAACGCGTACGCGCAACGGGACATCGCCTCAAGAGCCAAGTGGACACACAGTATCAGTTGGTGGAGAACCAAACCCAGGTTCTTGGCCGGCTGCACGAGGTGTCGCATCTGTTGCGCTCCGCGGGCACGCTGCTGACGTTGACGGCCAAATTGAAGAGTACCAAGGATGTATTAAGACAGGCGGAGCTGCACTTTGAGCTGGGCCAACTGATCGAAGACAAGGAGCTAAAGGACATTGAGTTTATACAAGAGGAGCGCGCCTATGTGATTAGCTCCGGCCAGAAAATACGCAATTTGACACAGATGCAGTTGGTCACTGGACTGCAGGAGCGCAACCAAACACAGGTGGTCAATGCCCTCAAGGTGAATAATTAAAGATTGCTGTATATATCCCAGCTAATCTCCACTGCTTGCAGATATTCATCAACTTCAACACGCTGGAGAAATCGCTGGACAATCTGCTGACCACATTCATCTCCGACATGGAGCAGTCGCTGAAGGAGTGCTTTGCAGGCACAGACATATCTGTGCTTAATAAGGCAGATGCCATGCGCTCACCCACCCATGGAGCAAGTAACGCAGCCAAGTCAACCTCAAGGGGTCCCGGCAAGGCGCCTCAACTGACAACAACACAGAATTTTCGAGCCAAGTTCTGGAAATCCTTGCATTGGCTGCTCTACGATGAACTCTACGAGAGTTGCACACAAATCAAGTTGCTGAAAACGGCGCTGGAGCAAATCAATCAATTTGGCTATACGTCGGAGTCATCGGAACAGTGCATTCCACAGCGTTTCTGGCAGCGTGTCCAGCAGTTGCTGCGCAAATCCTTTGACGAGTGCTCGCAGCATGTGAATCAGACACTGCAGGAGGGTCTCTCCAAACTGCTGACCTCGGCCCGTGGCTTGGAGCAGCGGCTGAACAATGAGTTCCAGTTTGATAACGAACTCTTTGCACCTTTGGAGGTGGGATACGTGAGCAAATGCGCGGCCAACATGAAGGCGTGCTTGGCTGGCGTGGAATTGCCCGGCAACGAGACGGTGGATAACTTTATAAGAGTGGCATCCACTGAGTTGAGTGCTGCTCTCATTGACAGCCGTCTCAGCACGGCGATTGCAAGTGTGTTTATCGTGTGCGGCAAGGAGTTGTGCACCAAGTTGGAGGCACAAATTAAACTGGGCGCGGACTCCAAGCAAGTTGTGGACATGCCCAATCTGCAGCAGCAGCAGAATACGCAACTGGCGAATGTGTTGTACTACTACAAGGATTCAGTGCGTCGAATGCTGAGGGATCTGCAGTTGCAATTTGAGAAGACAAACGGTGGAGCTAGTGGAAGCATAGCTCGATCCCTGGAGCAGGCGGATTTGTTGATTGGCACCATTCTACAACAGATTATGGAATCGATAATAGCCACCATAAGCATCATCATACTGAGCATGCATCGTGAGCCAGGCCTAAGCACGGACAGACTGTCCACAACTGGGCCATCCATGTACATGAAGGAGCTGCAGGTGGGCAGGATACAATTATCTATTGACTGTGCAAATCATATTTCAAAGTTATATTTTACAGGAATTTGTTAGCCGCTCCTGGTCGCATCACATCGAGCTGTTCGATGACAAGGAACTGACCAGCAAATGTGGCCAAGAGCTGGCAAAACGTTGCATTGAGCTCTTTATACACAATCTGTGCATTCTGCGTCCCTTGAGCGGAGCGGGCAGACAGCGACTTAAGCAGGACTGCCAGCACATGGAGCAGGCATTGAAGCCACTTTGTCCCAATCTTGCGGAGCTGGGAAAACCCTCGCGATTGCTGCGCGCAATGTCCCTGTTGATTGTGCAGAGTGCCCAGGAGCTGGTGAAGCAATCGGTTGGCTCAGATTCATTGGTGCCCAGCTATATAGTGCTGCTGCTTCTGTTTGGTCATGCCGGTGCCGAGCTACAGTCACCGCACACTACAGCAAACTGGTCGAATGAGCGTTTAATTGAATGGCTGGATGGACACACGGCGGAAAGGGAGAAATTGGAGCTGATATCGGGCGCGCTACAGAGATATCGCGATAATGCCAGGCGCAAGAATATTCAACAATACGATGAAGTATATCCCATGATGGTGGATTACTTTGAGCAGGCCTTAAAGTCAATCGCATAATTAAATTATTCAATAAACTGTAGCTGCAATATTCAAAATAAACTCCACGTTGGTTATTTTAATCGATATTGGAATAGTCGGCACTATACGATTGTTGACTATTCGTTACTTGTTATCGATATTGATTATCGATAGATGCTATTGTTGAATAGTCGGCTTACTTACTAGAAGTGTCATCCCTGACTAGACACACCATTTTGTTTGAGAAAATCGTGCGAAAACGTTTTTTTCTTGTGCTGTGTGTAAAGTGACTTCAAAAGTATTTTTAAATAAGAGTTTATTATTAGGCAACCATAATGGACAACATTGAGCGACTTTATAAATGCTATGAAATATTATCCGAAGCGGGTGATAAAATTTCCGAGGTAAGAGCAAAAAAAAAAAACACGCGTCCAAGCGAACGGTGCTCTGTGAGACATGCATACACATTCACACTCATACATACACAAGTATGCGATAATAAACGCGCGCCGGCGCTAGTTAAATAAAATGTACAAATTTATACATATATTTATAAGACATTTGCAATTTTAATGTTTGCAGCATGTGGCGGAATACAAAGAGATACTGCAGGCCGTAAAAGGCACATCGAAAGAGAAGCGCTTAGCATCCCAATTTATTGGTAACTTTTTCAAACACTTTCCGGAATTATCGGATACCGCAATCGATGCACAGTTTGATTTATGTGAAGATGATGATACACAGGTGCGTCCATCAAACCTTTATTAAATCAATATTTGTCAATAACTTTTGAATTAAACTCACAGATACGTCGACAAGCCATCAAAGACTTGCCCAAGCTATGTCAAGGCAATGCAGAAGCCACAATTCGCGTGGGCGACACTCTCGCCCAGCTGCTGATTTTGGACGATGCAACCGAGTTGCAGCAAGTCAACAACTCGTTGCTAAGCATCATCAAGCTGGATACGAAGAGCTCGATAACTGGTTTATTCCAGCAGATTACTACAGGCGATGAGCCGACACGAGAGCGTTGCTTTAAATTCATTGCCACCAAATTGCTGACAATGGGCCCGAATGTCATAACCAAGGAAATTGAGGACTATATTGTGGATGAGGTTAAGAAGGCATTGCAGGATGTGACTGCCGATGAATTTCACCTATGCATGACGATTTTGGGGGCAACCAAACTGGGCAGCACAATTACCGGTCATGCTGAACTCGTTAAACTGGCCACGGAACAGGCCGAGTTGAATTCCACGGATACCGATGCCATTGCTGTGGACGATGAAGTTGTGGAGCGTTTCATACAATGTGCCACAGCGGCTGCACCTTACTTTTCGGTATGCAAACACTAACAACTTGTAATTATCGATATAAATCTAATCAATCTTTATTATAGAAAACAATTAAATCGACACAGTTTGTGGTCTACGTTTGCGATAAACTGTTGCCCATCGACACATGGAATTTGATTGCAACTGCAGTCTCACAAGATCAAATACAGTTGCGACTGCTTAAAGTATTCGCCGAGATGATTACTAATACCGATAAGCTGGAGAACGCCAATGAGCGCATCAATGCAGTATACAATGTGCTTCTTGTGAGTCTCTTATGATTGCGAGTTTCATTGAAGATTATACTTAACTCTTGAATGAATTTGATTTACAGGAGTACATGCCGTTGCCAAAGCTAAGTGATGAGGATGTGGCAGACACGCCGCCTTCATTCCAGTTCTCGCATGCTGAATGTTTACTCTATGCACTGCACACATTGGGAAAGAAGCATCCAGGCAATTTGACTTTCATTGAAGATGCCGAAAAACTAAAAGACTTTCGAGCTAGACTACAATATCTAGCGCGCGGTACACAGGGGTAGGTAAAATTGATTATATAATGAGAATCTATTTATTAAATGATACATTTTAATAGTTATATTAAGAAACTGGAGGAGGCACTTAAAGGCAAGACTGGAGAGGAACTTAAAACTGAGGAGAATCAGTTGAAGCAAACCGCTTTAAAGACGACATCAAATATCAATATATTGATACGCGATCTATTTCATTCACCGCCCATTTTCAAGCATGATATTGTTCTGTCTTGGATTGTGCCCAAGAGTGTATGTATTTCTTTTTGGCCGTTTGTTAGTTTTCCCATTTCAATGTCTTTCTTTTTCTTGTAGAGCAAACTTGGCAAACGCCATGTGCCCATCACATTTGGAGACAAGGGTGCCGCCAATGGAAATCAGGAAGCGGATCAGCAGGACAAGAAATCGCGGCCATCTAATGAACAGAAATTCTACTCGCCGCCATCGGGCAAATACTCTGGCAAAGTGAATCCCAACTATGGCAACAACAACAACAATCGCGGACGGCAACGTGGAGGAGGCGGCGGTGGAGGCTTTAGGAACAGACGCTACAGATATTAAATGCCCCTAAGCAACAATTTTTGATCCTAGTCGTTAATCAACAAGAAACACCGCAAAGAAAACTTAACCGAGACTCTGAAAATGCTCTATCAACTTTCCACGTATTTAATAAACAACTTTCGAAATCACAATCAAGATTTGGCCTGTAGACGAACTTTGTCGAGTCCCCACAACAAGAACGAAATCTACGAACTGCTCTAAAGGCACGGGTGAGTATCAAGTGAGCTTTCCTTGTAATTGTCTACCTTTGATATATTTCAGAGCGTCTCGGCATCAATTATATACAGTTCGATTAACAACTTTTCTTTCTTGCTTTGTTATTTTTCGATATACACAATTAATTGATTCATATGTGAAACATGTTTGCAAATTTAAGCATGATATCTTCAATCAACGCCACGCCCACTTACATCTCATATTGTCATCATAGCGTTGAGCGTTGTTTTAATATATCAAACTCCAAGATTTCTATCTATTTATATAATAATATAAAAAATAGCTTGTAAACAATTTGCAATATCTTTACTTAACAATAATATCAACTGAGGTAAAAAGAAGTAAACAATAATGAAGTCTAATACATATGAAATTATATGTAGTCTCCCGTGTTATAACTATGTATATGAAACAGCACTAAATTTACAAACATGTGCGTAAAGTTTGTCAAAACCTTTTAATCACAGTACTAATTAGTTCTTTTGTTTACATATATACATATATTTAACAATTGTACCAAGTAGCAACAACAGCAACAACAACAGACAAAATAATATGCAAATTTTGAATTTCAATAAACGGATAAAATAGAAAACGGTTTCGCTAGAAACCACAAAATTAAATCGTCTTTCATTTTCCAGGGATTATAATTTGAATTTTTTGCTTGGAATAGAAAATCATTCCCATATTTAAGTTGAAAGTCGAAAATAAATATTGAGTCGTGTGTTGTATTTATTTATTTAGCATTAATAAAAATATATATGTATTGTGTATTATAAGCATTATTTTTTTTTAACATTTAACCAATCGATTTTAGCTTTAAACATACTATAGATGCGGATTAAGCTAACACTACGTGGACGCTGCACACATCTAGACACTTGGTGGCGGCTGATTGCCCGGTTGCTGGCCACCGGGTGGACCGCCGGGTCCACTGCCGGGATTGGCACCACCCTGCTGCTGCTGGGCGCCGACCAGTTGTGTGGCAAAGCTCTGGAACAGCTGCAGCATGTCATTCGGCATGGCTGGCACTTGACCGGGAGCAGCTCCAGCGCCGGGTGCGGCACCTTGAGCGCCGCCCATATTTGCAAACAATTGTCCGATGGTGTTCATGACCATGGGATTCTGTGTCATCGATTGTAACTGCTCCAGATCAATCTCGGCGCTGCTAAACAGATTGCGAACAGTTGGATTGGTTAACATGGCGTTGAGGCCATCCGTCAGATGTGACAACTGAGGCGGCTGATTGCGAGCGTTGCGAACGACCTCCAGGTTGTTGCGATAGTCCGCATTGTCCGGTTCCAACTCAATGGCCTTGGCATAGGCCTGCTCCGCCTCGTTGAACTTGCCAAGATTGGAATAGGCCACACCCAGGCGGCAATACGCCTTGCTATAGTTGGCATTATAGAGCAGCGCCGATTTGCAATCGGTAACGGCGCGATCGTTGTCGCCCAGACGAATGTGAGCGGCAGCCCGGTTGCAATAGAAAATGGGATTCTTGGGATCAAATGTGATGGCGCGATTATATTGCAGGAGCGCCTCATTGTATTTGCAGTCCTTCATCAGGCGATTGCCCTCGTTCTTGATCGATTCGGCCAAGGCCAACGATTCGGGATTGCGTTCAATGTACAACGACTGGAAGAGCTCAAACATATCAATGTTCTTTGTGTTGATCGCGCTGTTGTTGCCGCCGCCGCCGCTGCTGCCGCTGGGAGTTGTCGCATCGCCGCCAGGAGTGGCAGCCGTTGTACTTTGTGATGCTGCCGTTAACTGTTCCGGCTCCTCGTCGCCCACATCGAATGCGGCTTGCAGGCACTGTATGGCCACTTCAATGCTTTCACTCTGATCCGGCGACATGACATCCACCTGCTTCTTCAAGTAGTCAATGAAGGAGCGCACAAAACTTTGCTGCACTGCGTCCGGCATCTTGTATGGGTTATTCTTTCTTTTTCTTTAGTTTTTGTATTAAATTTCGTATTAAAAGACTTGTGGAAATTCACTTATGTGGCTCATTGGGGTCTCCTCACACATACACACATGCAAACTATGAAAATTTGTGAGCGAGCATGCGACCGATAAATCTAGAAAATCAACTCTATGAATGTAACTTCTAGGGTTGCTGTGCTTCGATAATGTTAGCAAATGACAAGCAGTTTTTTTTTGCTATCGCTCGACATATCGTTATCGAGCGCGTGAAAAACTCGTTTTTTTTAATGTTGCTGCCAGCAAAAAGTTTGGAGCAAGCTTGCAAGCTTTTTGACAGCATGCAACAAAAGACTTTTCAGTTAAACGCTCTCTGGCCCTGCTGGCGTTGGCTTGCTGTGTTTTGGTTGTGCGCGTCTCTTCAACTGGTTGTTATTGTTGTTGCTGTTGTCGTGGCGGAATGATTGTTCACTGTGTATATGTATAATAACAAAGCAAGTGATTATACAAATTAGGCACTTTTAAACATATGCTGAGACATTGCCAAAATTAGCAGCGTAGGCAACATCCCATGAAAGTGTTTGTGTGAGAGTGTGTGTGTGCTTCCTTCCGTGACGTCAGTTTCCTTGAGCACAATCCTTTACGTCTTGTCTCCTTGCCAAGAGTTTGTTTCTTTTGTTTTTGTTGCTCTCTGTCTCAGTGGCGCCAACATGGTGCGTTGGAGTGCACGTTCGCGTCGGGCGCGGCAAGACCAAGTGGAACTGTTGGCCAGCAATAATCGAATTGGCGAAGATGACACCGATAACGGTAAGCGTTAAAGCGTAACGGTAAATTAGGCTACAACAATATTTAGACACGGCTGCCATAAAACAAATACCTACGTTTTATATTTATCACAATTAATAAATTCGCTGATAAATTTATTTAAGAATTTGTTTTTTAAAAATCCAAAATCATCGACACGCTCTAGAAAACTCTTGGCATGCTATCCTGCAATGATCCGTATCCTCTGTCCTGCTTCTTTATTCGCAGCTGCCTATCGCAATTCGGGCGATCTATCGGACACTGATGAAATCTTTCTCAAGGGTCTCTTGCTTAGCAATCCATCAACGCCGCACAAGGAGCTTATGGTATGTTGATTAAATCGCACACACATCGTTTTTACTGTGTTCTCGCTGTCGTTGTTTTGGGAGCATGACCCAAATTCAAGTCAAACCATCTGCCAATGCCGGCAATGTGTTCAATAGGAAAAATCATGTACATTTTCCCCCCATTATCGAGTACGCACATACACACTCACACACATAAAAGAAAAATCTTTGTTTACTCTATTGATGGCATTGCATGCTGATTATGTACACATGTCTGGAGACCAAAAGTTTAGTGTGCTCTTACGCTGCTCTTTATTACATCATTTCCATGCCTGATTTACGAGTAATATCATTTACTGTATCAAAGGGTCATGGCTGCCCATTTACTGAGCTTTCACTTAAGTAAAGAGCACACGATGTTGGGCAATAAATATGCTGTCTTAAAGCTTGGGAACGAAGAGTACTTTGCCTTTTGTTGTGTCTTATTAAGTGCGAAACGATTTATAGTTCTGTTCTGTTGTGTCCGTTATGGGACGAGACTCTTATGACAATTATGGCAGAGCAATTAACACTATTCTTTTTAGTTAATATGCACATTAAACTTGACCTTCTCCTTGTTTGGCGTAACTTTATTGCAAATGAAATTATGTAAAATATTAGATAATTTAAGACATCTGAATGTGCCTCTATTGATTTTCTCTTCATCGCCAAATAATGCAAATTAAAATATTACAAAGAGAAACAATATTTGTTAGTTTGTTTTGGTTTTGGGTTTTTCGTGGCAAAAACTGAAACACGCAAAAGCCAACAAACCAGATTTAATCAAAAGCGACGTCGCGTGTCGCAGTTAATTAGAATGAACATTTGCCTAGGTAAGTGTGTAGTATGAGTGTTATTACAGTGACCTGCTATTGAGGAAGGCAGTGAAAGTAATTAAAGCTACAAGTCACGAGACTTTCTTGATAGGAAAAATAATAAAAAGTCACTGCAAATTCCACATGTTCGTTTAGGAGACTCACATAAAAAGTAGCAACAAACGACGACAACAACAACGCCCTATGGATAAAAAAAAGAGTGGAAACAAAGCTTTACATGAAAACCGGTTTAAAAAATTTTTTTCCAAGTAAATACGCATGCATGTGTTAATTATGGTAACTGCACGATACCTGGGCCAGAAGCAAAATCAAACAAATGCACAAGAGCAGCATCGTGGTTGGCCTACTAATAATGCAGTAGCTGCCCAACTCGAAAGCTCTGCTCTGAGAGCGGCTTCAACATTCCGCTGAGTCGCTGTTAATTAACAGAGTACTTACAGTGGCGTACAGTTGTAACGTTATGTCCAATAAAACTACGCACTAATACTAGCACACGTGACTAAGAGCGACGACTAACCTGCAAGCTCGCTCTCCTACTGTGGAGCTAGCCCTAGCATGCTCTCTCTCTCTTCTGTCTCTGTGTGTGGGTCTCTCTGCGTCATAGCACTCACACCCAACTGTATGGTAAACTGGGTTTCATGCCAGTCAGTTACTTACGAGCTGTGCTAAGGTGAGGTTCTGTTATTGTTTCGTGCGCTCGACATTCATATACATGTTTGGTCTGTTTCCGCTTGTGTGTGTGCGTGTGTGTGTGTGTGTGTATACGCGCTTTGCTCATTTGAGCATGGCTTAAACAGGGCAACGGCTCGGCATAAATATTCAACAGTTAGTTTTGAATGCTCGCCTGCTTATTCACTCACTCTCTCTCTCGATCGTCGCGCTCAGTTCTCAATTTAAACTCGAAGACGTTTTCAATATAAATTTGTGATATTTGTTATATACACACTTGTTTCATATGTGTGCCATTGATAAATAGAGCGAAAATAGCACAAGTGTTTTGTTGTGGTGTCTGCTGGTGCCTTGGTTACTCAGTTGCTCAGTCAACAACAAACCCACTTTTAGCCAGGCTAACTGATGACGTAGTCGTGGTACGAGTCTCGAGACTCGTATTGTGTAACGTCTTAGCTGTGTTTTGGCATTTCCAAAGCCAAGTGTGTGCTGCATGCTCACACATACAGACACATTCAAACATATACATACACAGAGTCGAGTCAGAAGCTCACTCTCCGGCTTGCTCCCACAGATACAGATACAGATACAGATACTTACACCTTTTGGACTTGTGTCACGCTCCGCTCTTCTTGGCTTTAACGCTACGCTCACTCGCGCGCTTTGGGAGTGGCTCCAAAAAAAGTGAAAAAACAATTGAAAAAAAAAAACGAAAAGTGCTTTCTTCAAATTAAGTAAATTTAATTTGTTTAGCTTTTAAATGCTAGTAAACAACTCGCAACAATAACAAAGTAACAAAAAGTCGCATTTTTAGGTTAAATATCTTAAAGATTCGTCAGTTCTTCAACACGTTTAACCTTCGCACGTATCTCAGAGTTGAGAAACACAAAAATTTCATTGTTATTTATTATGTGTGTGATTATAATTTGCCCAATTAGAGTTAACCTGTTGAAGTTTTTTACACCATTTAAAATATGTGATTGTGTTTTTATTATGACAACAAACTGGCAACGCAGCTAACCAGGCTGTAAGGTGAAAGCCCTTTTCGTTAGCAACCAGCAACAACAACTAACAGTGCAAAGCTCAGTGTCAATAACAGTTGTCATTTGTGTGTGTGTGTGTGTTGGTGTGAAAGGGCCAACCTAGGAAATTCTATGTGGGGCTTCATTCAACACGGAAGAACTGAAATTCGATATTCGCCAGACACCACTGTGTGTAAACAAATAAACAATATAATCGCTGATTGGATTCTCCATAGCAAACAAAAGCTCTAAATTAGGATCAAGCTTATTCACGCTCCGAAAGCACCCGCTAAGTATGACTTAAAGGCACAGACTCTTCCAGTCAGTTGTTCTTTCTCTTTTCGTCTAATGCAATGTGTCATCAGCAACAAGAGAAATACTTGAAAAGAAAAAGAAAACTTTTTCCAGCGTTCACTATACACATTGCATGTGAGTGAGTCGTGGAATCGTGGGCGGAAATTGCAGTAAAAAAAAATAAATAAAGACAGACAGGCAGACAATCGCTGAGAATGCCAAATGCTGTCAAAGGGATGTGTGGAAGACGACGAAAGTAAATAAATTTAGCTAGAAAAGTGCGCCGGAAGACGAGAATTAATTGCAATTGCAGCAAAATACAAATTCACTTTTCCAAGAGTGAATGAGAGGGAGAGGAGAGAGAGAGAGAAAAAGAGACGACCGATCGACCCAAATTTTTGAAAGCACAATCGACCCAATTTTTGACCTGACTTACGAATAAAATAGCTCAAAGTTCGCGGGGTTAACTGAAAGCGAGGAGGCTGCCAAAAAAATAAAGCGCATGCGGTCAATTAACGGACGCGAGCGCCAATTAAGAAGCAACAAAGATGACTTGACCTAGGGCAGTGAGATGATGATGAAGATGAGATGAGACAGGCGGCGGTTGTCCAACGCCCCAGTCAACTTAGAGCGAGCGATTTAATTTAATTATGCGTACATGTCTCATTTAATGTTCTGACTTCCATTCTTATTTACTCATCACAGCTGAATCCAACCGAACCGCAGCCCGTGCCCGCCTTTCTGCCCGCCCATCTGAACAACAAGCCGATCTGTGACGATATCATACGCAAATTCTCGCCATCACGACGTTTGGAATCGCGCGAGCTTGCTAAGCTCTTGGCCCAGCCTCACTTTCGTGTAAGTTTCACACACGTCCAGCGACTGGAAGGAAAGCTCAATTTAAATTGAACGCTCTCTCTTTCACTTGCTCTCTCTTTAGGCTCTGCTACGTGCTCACGATGAAATAGGACATTTGTACGAGCAACGTTTGAAAGCTGTCGGTGGATCTATAACAAAGCTCGAGGCAACAAGCCAACGCCAATTGGGCGGATATCTGTTTACGGAAGACATATTAAATAGCAAAATGCCCGTGGAAACAATCAAAATGGTCGGCCTACGTCGGGATCCAAAGCAGCCGTTGGGCCTGACCGTCGAGGTGGACGAGTACAAGCAGCTAGTGGTGGCACGCATACTCGCAGGCGGTGTTATCGATAAACAGGGCATGCTCCATGTGGGCGATGTCATACTGGAAGTGAATGGAACTCCGGTGCGCACGGCCGATGAGCTGCAAGTGGAAGTGTCACGCGCCAAGGAGAATCTAACACTCAAGATCGGACCCAATGTTGATGAGGAGATCAAAAGTGGTCGCTATACGGTCAGTGGGGGTCAGGTAAAACAGAATGGCATCACAAATCTAGAAACGGGCAAGAAACTAACGGTAAGTGGTGTGCTTTACATGTTTTTTCTTAGCTTAAAAAAAAGAAGATTTTGCTACTTTTTTGCATGGATTTTCAAGAAGTAGAAAAACAAGAAAAGAATATTTTTTGCTTAGCTGTTCAAGTGTTTAATTTTAAATATATTTATATACCATATTCAATCACCGATTGAGCTTTAAACTATCGATTTATATAGTAGTATTTAGTCCGAGACAAAATTCTAAAACACCTGCAACTAAGTAAGTAAATCTTAAGCTTGGATAAAGAATCTTCTTGAAGTACGCGTACTTAATTATTATCTAATTTTCCTGATTTTTCGATTAGTGTTATATGCGCGCTCTGTTCTCATACAATCCATCGGAGGACTCTCTATTGCCCTGCAGGGATATTGGATTGCCCTTCAAATCAGGCGACATTCTGCAGGTTTGTTGAAATTTAGATTTATGTATAATAGAAAATATATGTTTTTCATTTATTGCTTACAGATCATCAATGTTAAGGATCCCAACTGGTGGCAGGCAAAGAACATCACTGCCGAGTCGGATAAGATTGGTCTGGTGCCATCGCAGGAGCTTGAGGAGCGACGCAAGGCGTTTGTGGCGCCCGAAGCGGATTATGTTCACAAGATTGGCATCTGTGGCACGAGGGTAACTTGTGACGTACTTATATAAACTAGAAAATCTGAATTCTAATTCGCTTTCCGTAGATATCCAAGCGGAAGCGGAAGACCATGTACCGCTCGGTGGCCAACTGTGAGTTCGACAAGGCAGAGTTATTACTGTACGAGGAGGTGACGCGCATGCCACCTTTCCGAAGGAAAACTCTGGTACTGATTGGCGTCTCTGGCGTTGGCAGACGCACGCTCAAGAATCGTCTGATCAACAGCGATGTGGACAAATTTGGCGCTGTCATTCCACGTAAGTAAACAACTAATTTATATATGGATATTTCTAAATAAATTATACTCCTTTAAATAGACACCAGTCGTCCGAAGCGCGCCTTGGAGGAGAATGGCGTAAGCTATTGGTTCATGGACCGCGAGGAAATGGATGAGGCCATCAAGCAGAATGAGTTTCTTGAATACGGCGAGCACAATGGCAACCTCTATGGCACTCACTTGCAGTCCATCAAGGATGTGATCAACAGTGGTCGCATGTGCATTTTGGACTGTGCGCCGAATGCCTTGAAGATTCTTCACAATAGCCAGGAACTGATGCCATTTGTCATATTCATTGCTGCGCCGGGCATGGAACAACTGAAGACTATCTATGCCGATCGTCGCGCCACCGGCTCCAATAGAAATCTATCTGTATGTCCAAATAACTGTGCTTGAAGTAGTGCTAGCTTAGAATCCGCTAACCAATTGTTCCTCTTGCAGTTCGATCGTCAGAGTTCCATACGCTTCAGCTCCAGACGTGCACGCACCCTCGAGTCTTTAGCATCGCTTTATGAGGTAAATGTCGGCGATGTTAGCCAACGTTAAGATGAGGCATTCTAATGTTGAGTCATGCCATACGATACCCTGCACGCATTAGGCCACCTTTGTAGCTCTCCTAGATCTCTGCTTGAACACAGAAATATTGCTTAACACATCTATCCATTATCATTATTATCAACAGGATGACGATCTCATTTCCACGGTGGAGGAGAGCAGCTTTGTTCAACGAAAGTATGAAAAGTACTTCGACATGGTCATTGTCAACGAGGACTTTGATGAGTCGTTCCGTCAGGTGGTGGAGACCTTGGACCAGATGAGTCACGAGGAGCAATGGGTGCCCGTGAATTGGATATACTAGGAACGCAATTTGCAAACGAATTCTTTTATTCTAATAGTATCTAATTGTATTCATCACAAACGAAATAATGTCCACATACTATACATATGTACTTTATGTATTTATATGCAATATTGTATCATTTTAAAATGCCCTCCGCTTCTTTGAATTGATTTCCTTAAGTTTAAGTCTAATGTTACTATATGAAACGAATTCGTCCATTCGCAATCTGTTTTATTTTGTATGCGCCTATTTTTATTTATATTTTTAATGTTTTTTCTTTGCATTTCTTGAGACTTTTGTTTCATTGCAATGCGCTCTTAGATATTCTTTTTTTTATACCTTTTTGTATGCATATCATTTACATATAAATATGTAATTTAATGAATCTCTCGAGTACAACCAATTCTAATAATTAAAAATCAAGCTCTGCCAATATTTCGTTAGTATTTAGTTCAAATATGTACTTTTTGTTTCAGTAAATAGCAAAATGTTGATGACAAATAAATGCGCATTTGGCTCAAAGAAACTGTCGTGAATTTCACCTTACAGGGATTTTTATTTTTCCATAATTGTTATAATGTTGCATGAGAATGGGGAATAACTAAAGGTAAATGCCCATTGACTTTTCCACGACGGCGTGCGGTTGACGCATCTGCTCATTGTGCTCGGGAATGCTCAAAAAGTCCTCAAAGGCGATTTCATCACAGCGGCCAGTTAGCACATCCTCCATAACATTGCTGCCAAGACACACAAACCCTTGTTAAAGCTTTTATTTTACATAAATTGGTAATCATTTGGACTTACCTAGACGTCAAAAAGGGCAGGCGGCCAATTTGACGAGCGGCAAAGCGATCCATGCCCATTCTTAGAGGTGCGCACAGGCCCTCGCGATTACGCAGCATTTGCATGTCGATATTGTATCTGTGATCACGGTAGTTCAATTCCGAGTCGCGCAAGCGATGAATGTGGGCCAATTGGCTTAAACAGTTTGGCTCAGTGGGCAAGACGGCTTTGCCGGATGCATTCAGGACGGGCACGTCTGTTGGGCGAACTTTGAGCGACTGTTGGTTCTGCAATGCAATATGTACATATTTAATATCATGCTTACATTATCTTCACACAATCTTACCATTTTTTAAAGTATATTTTGTAAATTCCGGGAGTTTCAATAAAAAACAATTTACAATGACAAAACAGAATTCAGTTTGACTTGAAGTTGGCTGCAAGTTATTTTTTAGGTCTTTATTAAAAACGCGTTTTTCAGCGAGGTGGCAAGCATCCACAACGATAACGATAAATTTGTAGTCGAAAACCAAATGTGGCTTCCAGTGCGGCAGCAAACAGCTTTTGTTTGCTAACTTAAATTTTAAAAATTTCAATTTGAAAATTTTATGCTATAAGCAAATTTTAGACAATATACACACGGTTGCCACTTAAAAATATCTGATTGAGCCAAAAACAAACAAAAAATGAGCCAAATTGAGACAGTTTTGGCTCAAAACGAAAATTGTGGTAACCGAGCAGCAGCGTTCGCAGCCAACTTCAAGTAGCGCAGCTCTGTTAACTCAAAGTGCGCTAAATTTGAAATAAAAAATTTGAAATTTTCAATAACAGGGAAAAAATAAGCCAGTTTTGGCACAAAAACGCCAATTGTGGCAACCGTGAATATATACTTACAAAAAACGAACAAAAATAAATGTAAAATAAGGAGTGCTATGATTTATTTCAGTCCTGCACAAATTTTGGAATCTCGTGCTTGACACACACTGGGGAACTGTGGCGCACTCTAATCAATTTAATAAACAAATCAGACGCACAACGACACAAATTTGTTGTTTGTGTTTTTTTTTTTTGTTATTTGTGAAATCGCCCACACCTTTTAGCGGCTTTTATGATCCACTGCTCCACAGAGCACCAAAATTCAGTTTGAGATTGCTTGTTTTTAATTTCTGTGGTCACATTGAGTGACAACTGCTAGAAACAGACAGAATTTAATTAGTGCATGGTTACTAATAAAACTTGTTGCTTAATTTCCATAAACCGAAAAAAATCAAAAAATCACACAAAATTGTGTTAATCAAACTCCCGCATAAGAGTCACAAAACTGTCTGCTGAGCCGCGATCTGAACTTGAAACAAACCTGAAGCAGAAACAGAAACCGGATAAACCTATGGCCTGTGGCGTGAAGAAACAAATATGTAAATAACTTTGTACCTAGACATAAACATAAATTAATTATCTCGATCATGCTTGAGATAAGAGACCAGACCGATCTCTCCAAGAAGGTTTTCAATATTTTGCATTGATTTCAAATAAGGCTTAAATTAATATCACGCCTAAAAATTTGATTAGATTTCGTATCATGTGATTTCTATGCGGGTGTGGCTTTTAATTAAGAATATTTACAAGTGTATATATATACATATATACATACATACAAATGTACATACAGTTGAACTTCCATAACTCGAACTTCTACAACTCGAATTTCTCTCCAGCTCGAGTTAAATGTGCGGCAGTAAAATTAATAAATCTAAGACAAAATACTCTATAAGTCGAATAAACCCTCGAACCTTTTCTTTGAATAATGGTGATTCGAGTTAGGAAAGTTCGACTGTATATTTTATTCTACTTGCATCTCATATCATGATTTTTTGTTTTTAACTTGTTCTAAAAACCATTTTCATTTATAATAATATAAGCAACAAACAAAAGGAGTATTTTTTTTAAATATATGTTTTTGTAAAGTTCACTAAATTATTTGATATGATAAAATTACAAATTACTCTTTCTTGGTTATTTATTTATTTTTAAAAGTAAATATATAAATAAAGGTTTTCATTGGGTGATATAATAAAAAATGTATTATGCATTTCTTTCATAGTCAGTATATATACTAATATATGTTTATGTCATATGGGATATCATATAGCAGTTGAATTATTCTAACGTATTCGTAGTCCTCAAGTATCTTTAGCAAAAACCGTGTCGAGAGCCTCTCAACATTTGATTTATTATAGGCAGATTAACAAAAAATCGGAAACGTCCAGACCATACAAAACAAACGTGAAAATATACAACCTGTCCAGATTTGATACAACAGAATCGAATCGAATCGGTTTTTGTAGATTGCTAAAAAGGTTTCTGTTCCTTAGTCACATCGTTGGTCAGCGGGTTGCTGCTGGATTCCTGTTGAACCCAAAATATTTTGACTTTGATGTAAGTAAATGCAAAAAAACCCAAACAGCAACAACAGCAACAACAACTGTCCAAACAAGCCGATAGCGATAAAGGAAGTGTGCGCTACATTTTCACACCTACATGCTAAAAATAAAAAAAGAAGTTGTGGAGAAAACGGTACACAGGCAAACGGACATGTAAAGGGCGAGTGGAGGAGGGGGAGGGGCAACAGATAAAGGGGGAGGGGAGGATTGCGCTCTGTTTGACGGGATTTTGCATTTGCATTTGTTCATGCCGATTTTCGATATTCGAATTAAATTTAAATATACTTTGTTGATTTATCCGGCACTCGCAGAGTTGGTTGATAAATTTCAAAATTCGCTTATTTTATTTAAAAAAAAACCTTTCTAAGCTGTTTATTTATTTTATGCCATTGATTGTAAAAGCAACTTTAAAAAATAAACAACAAACATTAATTTTTTGAAAAATGAAAATGCATTTGAGGTTTTTTTTTGACATACTATTTTTTAATATAACTTGTTTAAAAGTCAGAAAATTACTTGACTAAGTGCATATTTAAATTCAGTGCCGGGTATCTTGCAGTCGAGGCCTTGACTTGACGTTTATCCAACTCGTTTCGGCTTAACTCTTTTGCGGGTACGCTGCCCTTTTGTTCAGTTGACTGTAACGAATTCGAAATACGAAACTCGAAAAATGTTTGACTTTAGCCGCCGACTTTTGGGTAGCTACTGCATTACACATACACACACACGGACATGTATGTGTGTATACTCGTATGTACTTTGGCACAATTGTTCAATTAGTGGGAATTCACAGCTTATGTTGCACCATGCGCCATTTTGTGAGAACTTTGACATCCTCAAAAATGGATAAAAAGCGAACAAATGTCGATGCATTGCGTTATCCCCAGATCAAGTGATTTATGATCGTTCTTCTTGTGAATAGAACATGGAAATGCAGTTGGCTGATCTCCCTCTCCTTCTCTCCCTCTCTCCCTTCGCATACTCGTAAAATGTTCGACTGATCTTTTTAAGATCGCTCACGAAACTGGAAAAAGTTTTATGATATGGCGGCTGTTCGGTTGCTGCTGCTGTCTTAATTGGCACCCATCGGATTGCTCGAATTGTGCCCCTAGAGATACTCGGTCTGACACTGGCACTCTCTGACTATTTGACTCTCTCTGGCATTATCATTTCTGGCTGTCCAATCATCTCAACTTCTGCTTACAGCTGCGCCATTGTCGTCGTCTTCTACTTCGACTCCGTCGTAGGATGACCCATAAAACTTTATGGCACTCCGAAAAGTAACGTCTGTACGTTCGAAATTCAAAGTTTTTGTCCGCATCTCTTCATTTTTTCTTTTTTCTCGGATCGGATTCTTCTCCTTTTTCTGTCCAGCTGCTTTCGGTATGTCTCTATTAGTGACGACAATGCAAAAGATTATAAATTTTATACGATATCGGCATATGGATGTATGTCTTTTATTCATTTATTGCTGTGAAAAAATGTTAATTCCTTTTGTTATACTTTTATATATTTTTGACTTTTACACTTTTGTCCCTTCGCCCAACACATACATATGTATATAGTACATACATACAGTTGACTCTTTGATTGTTTTGTTGCCTTGGCATTGACTGGAGACTTGAATTTCGATTCATATACTATGTATTAATTGGCAGCATCGATAAATCGGAAAGTGAACATCGTAAATCAAACAAAGCGAGAAAGAAAAAGAAAAAGATCTACTTGCATTCATTTTTATTCTCTCAATGATAAATAAAATGAAACTTACACAACTTGATTGACTGATTGACTGAACTCATCAAGCACATTCCAAGTTGTAAAGCCGTTAAACGAAATTTGTTTAAAATCGAGCTATTCTCTTTATCCTTAAAAGGACATCCACTTTGAATAAAATATTTTTGAATTTCCAGAATTTTTACAAATACAGTTGAACTTCCATAATTCGAATTTCTATAACTAGAATTTCTCTCTAGCTCGAGCTAAATGAATGGCATATTTGTAAGTGGAACCGTACATACAAATTAGCAACATAACCAACACAGATTTGGTATAAATAGAATAAGGACCAAACCTCTTGCGTAACGCAAAGGACTTGCAATGAATGGAAGTAAAATTAATAAACTTAAGAAAAAGATGTTCTATGTATAGGTCGAATATCTCCATAAGTCGAACCTTTTCTTTGGATAATGGTGATTCGAGTTAGGAAAGTTCGACTGTATACAGCTTTAATCATTGTTTCTTTGCATAGAAAAAAGATTACAATTTTTTGAAAATATTGCAAGTTTGTTCCAATTTTTCAAGTCTTCCAACAAGACATTTTGAAGTTCCTGCTCTTTTGATAACCCGATAATTTTCTGATGGCCATACTTCCCTGATGCCACAAAACTGTGCAAGGATATAATCAGATCAAAAGTGTCTTATTTTAAATTTGAAACTAGCTTTTTAAGTATATTCAAATTTTAATTAATCTATTATAATATCAAATTTATGTATTTACCAAGTAAATGTTACTTGTTTGTTTTAAAGTTAAGAAATGAGTCTCCCGGGAATAGCTTCATATGTAAGAGTAAATTTGTGCAATTAGAAAGAGAGTTAGTTGCCCGTTTCAATCAAATTCAATAACGTGCAACACGCACACACTCTTACAATGAACCCGCGACGGCACTTTGCATTGGTGCAACAGAGCAAGCACTAGTGTTGAGAGCCTCAATGGCGACGAAGGCGTTGACAAAACGAGACAGCAAAACGAGAAACTATTGACAGCTCTAAGTCTTCTTCTTTGTAGGTGGAGCGAATCAGCTGCTGCGCCCATTGTGAATGCGGATAACTTGTGTTTACACCATTGTGAATTCATATATTCATATTAAACGCCATTATAAAAAATGTTCATATTTTGTTTTAATTTTTTTGTCTTTTTTTTATTTTAATTCAAATAGCACATGGATTTTACATAAATTAATCGTAGCCATAATTTAACTAAAGTATTAAATTACATGCATGTGTTGTTTATATTTTGATATGTAGGCATTTGTAATATTTATTTATATTTGTATAATTTATCGTGCACAAAATATGTTGTTGTTGATGCAGTTTAATTTTTATTAACATTAAATTCAAATTACACTAGTAACTAACTAATTGTTATTACAGCTTTAAAGTAATAAACGTTAAAATTTGTTGTGATACATATTTACAAGTGTCTGTCTGTGTGTGTGTGTGGGTGTGGAATCAAATTGCACCAAAGCTCAAAGTTCTCTTAATTTGAATTAATATTTGTATAATTATTTTAATTTGTTGTTGTTTAAAGTCGGGGACGGCTATACAAATTATTTATGTATATATTTGTTTGTATTGAATTTGCTTTTGATTTGTTTGCTTTTTCTCACTTAAGCACTAATTGTTGTTATGATTATTATAATTAAATCTTAAATTGTAAACATTATCTAGATTCTAGAACAAAAAACAAACATAATACATACAAGTGGACAAAATAAAAAGTTACAAGCTAAATATCAAATAAAATAAAACATAGACTTTACACATTTATATCTTTTATACTGGAACCTCGTAGCGGTGGCAAGGAGTCGGGTGAAGGGGGAACGGGGGCTGCTGGCACTGCATCAGCGTCAAACGCCACGAATATACAATCACAAAAATTAACAACGTGCAATATTCAAAGGCGCCGCTGCACAGGCCACTCGACAAACAGTCTGACTGTTGCCAAAGTTAAAGTTGAACCCCCAAAAGAAAGAAAGAAACTAAAATGTTCCCTAAGCCAAATCCACCGCCAGATCACTAGGACATGTTGCAAAGCTGGTGCTACCCTCCAGTTGCTGCATGTAGCTGCCACCGCTGCCGCTGCCATAGCTGGTTGCTGTTGCCTCGCCGTTGCCGTTGCCATTGCCATTGACGCCTCCATAGTCATGTCACATTGAGAGCGTGCCCACGCCCACTGCCGCTGCGGACATTTGGGCGCTGTGCTGCAGCTGATGGGAATGCGCCGCCGCCGCGGCCAGCGAATGACTGTGGGCGGCCAGATGTGGATGCAATCGCATGGCGGGCAAATTCATGGCCATGGGATTCATCGAGTGCAGCGTGTGCTGTAAGTGCAGGCCCGGCTCCAGTTTCGTCTTGGCATCCAACAGTTGGCTGTAATCCGTATGCTGGACGCCTCCCATCACATTCGGATCGCTGCCCTTCTTGTTCTGCTTGCGTTCCTTGGCCCGTCGATTCTGGAACCAGATCTTCACCTGACGCTCCGACAGCGACAGCGATTGCGCCAGCTCGCTCTTGCGACGTATGGTTATATAGCGCGACGTGCAGTATTCCTTCTCCAGCTCCAGACGCTGGAAATCTGTGTAAACCACACGATACTTGTCCTTGGTGCGGGTTTTTCCTGATGAAAGAGAAGCAAAAGTTAAGAATCTCATTAGTTTGGATAACAATTAATTATTCAAAAAATATCTTAAAAGATTTTATTAGTTTTTTATCAAAAATATTAGTTCTGATCAAAAATATTACAAAACGTAAAGTAAATTTATAGAAAAACGATCATGCTTGAGTCGATAATAACATAATTGGTTTAAGATCATAACGAAAATATTTTTGTTTTCAATTTCACTGTAGAAAAAATAGTAGCGTTTCATTCTTAGCGAATTTAAAAACACTTTCAATATGAACATTGACTGACGAAAATCTTATAGATGCTAGAAAAATGGTCAACATAATAATTTTGATTTCTACAAAATACTTTTTTTTATAAAACAAATTTAGACCCATGCTAAAAGAAACATTTCAATCATAAGTACTATAGTTAAGAAGCAGAATTATGTATTTAATTATTGTTTAAGTTTTCTTTTACTGGGGAAACTCAAGAACGTGTGTGTGTGTGCTGTTTTGTCGTCACATCAACTGCTGGGCATCCACGGGAATGGATGAGTGACTGGCGTCAGTTGGACAAACATATCAAGCCATCCTTATGTGCCCATCATCATCAGCAGGCTGATTATCAGCTTCATGTTCAAGTTGCTCGTCATAACAGCCGACAATATTTGAATTAAGATAGGCCATAAAAACTGACAAATAAGGAAACAAAAAATGAGGCAAAAATGTTGCGGTAAACATCAAAATGCCATCTCTGGGCAATTATGGAGCATTTTGGGGTTTTATTTTTTGGGGGCGCCGCTAGAGACACCCTGAAAAGATACTTGTGACCTGACCAAATGGCGCTCGCTGCGCAATTAGTCAATCAAAATTCAAATAAATGACACAACGAGCTAAAGACAAGGCATGAAAAAGGCCACGGGATCATGTCATGCCATAGTTGTGTCTGCCTACGTGATAAACACACACACACACACGCACACACTGAGAAAAAAACTCTCTCAGATTGCGACTATCACAACAAAATGAAATGCAAACATTAAGTTCATTTTTTTTCTTTCTTTTGGTTTGGGATTTTGCTCTAATTTTTCTATGTAGCACTCCGAATGCGTTTGTAAACCACAATTAAAATTAAGCAAACAAGCGAGTAAATAGACAAATATTTTCCCAGATGATAAGTTCAAGCGATATGGCAGGAAGACCATGGCCAGAAGAGCAGCAAGAAGTAAGAAGTGTAGGTGTTAAAGACCTTAAGATCCTCTACACCTTGTATGATATATGGTTTTTCACGCTCTGTCGCCTTAATTCTCGAAATTATAATTAATTATCTAAATTTTTAAAACAATCTATAGATTAAACATTTCCTTAATTGATTTCCAGTTTAGTTGTGAAATTCTAGTTTATAGTCTTTAAGAAAGAATTGCCTAAAAGGTCTAATGCCGAAATGGTCTGTCGCTTTTGGCCTTATCTCTTGCGCTCGTATTTATTTTTTACACTTTTGTTTAGACGTGAATTTATAACGTTTCGCTTCGTTGTTGTCGTTGTCGTCATCGTTACCTGTTTACCTAGTTAAAGCCTCATTTTTTTCCCCCGTTTTAATCTAAAATTCTACAGCTTTTCGTCGTCTCTCTGTGCCTAATAATAAATCTCAAATTTTCAGTCTTGTTGCAATTTTAGTGGGGGCTCTACATTTAAGATCTAGAAAATACTCTTAACTCGACTCGAGTCGTCACTTTTGGGCCGCGCGTGTTTTTGGCTCACACTGCTGATAAGTGGGTGTTGTAGAAGCCATAATACAACTAATGCTGATAACCCAAAACTGTTTAGACAGACTTTAGATGGCAACGTTGGATTTGAGGAACTGCACAAATATTTGTCACCATTAAAAGGCAAAAAAACGAAGTCAAGAAATTAAATGAAAACAATCATCAAGTGGGATTTACTTGTGTAAATTGAACAAAACACAAAAATAAGTATTATTCCATCTGGGACGTTTTCGCAATCTTATGATAATTCTGAGTTCTTATATAAAACCAAATAATATTGTAAAGAATTATTGTTAGTCAAGAAATATCTACTAGATTTTTTATGAAACTCGACTTGCAATTTCTCTTGAAATAATCAACTTTTATTTGCATATCTTTTTTCTTGGAAGAGAATTTTATAATAAGATATAAGTGTAATAATATCAACAAAACTTACAAGGAGAAAATAATTAACAAAAATATATGAAATGTTGTTTTTAAATTTCATAAATACTCCACATCATACATATTTCCATTTAAAGAACCAATTATAAATCATTTTAGGCATTAGATCTTCTGCCATTTAATCTGTGCATAATTTTTATCTGTTGCCACTTTCAGTTCCAATTTCTCACACCTGAACACGCTGAGTAAACAACGAACTGGCGCACAGTCTAAACTGGAACACAATGTGTTGTTGTTGTTATTGTTGTTAACGGCATTGGGGCTATGGTTCTATCTGACCTTCACGGCCATAACCATATAATCCAATAAATTGTGTATACCATATATAAAACTATAAAGTTACTAACCCGTACTGAGTGTTTTATTATCTGCACACAAAATAAATACGCACACTTTATGTGGACCACAGTAAAGTTGTCTAACTGAGAATTTTAGACAAACAGACACAGATCCGCTTAAAGGTATCTTCGTAAGATCTATAAGATAAGATATATGCAACTCATAAGTCAACTCAATACCCCAGAAACACCCAAAAATTAAATACGAAAAAAAAACTAAAGTCATTTTTGCAAACAACCAAAAAAACAAAAAAGAGTTGAGCAAACTTTTAGATATCCAAAGGTTTTTCTTCTACCTATACTATATATCTTTTTCTCATTATATATATAAGTATATTCAGATATGAAGCAGACAGTCTTAAAAGTACAAATACATTTTATTCGTAATTAAATAAAATGCTCGTGTTGTGCCTCTTTTTTTGTGGAAAAAAGGTGTGATATTTTTTATGGCTTTGTCACTGACATTTCGAGGGGGGTGAACAGTCGGGTGCAGTTTTAAGGTAAGTGCGTAACAGTAAATTTATATAAATTAATCTACTTTTACTTTCTGCTTATTCAACTCCATTAAGAGTGGCAATGATTTGTAATTATAAATTGAACTGGGACTATAAATGAGTTCTCCTATATCGCACCATAATGATGGATTAGTTTACATTACATTATCATCGTTTACAGTTCTTGTTGTTGCACGATAGTTGAGCCATCAATTGCATACGCATAAGGCGGCGGCATAGTTCAAATGCACGCACTCCCTAATCCCAGTTGAGGTCTATATCAACACTAAGAACTCCGACTCCAAATTGGAATCAGAGTCGGAGTCGGGAGTTGTGCTCCGTTAACCTGAAGTTGCAGGGCTTTGCAACGGCTTCTCCGATAAGCTTTAATAGCTGTTTGTCCCGTATCGAATGTGATACATTGTCGATATACATTCGAGCTAGCCAACTTGATGGGGCTTTGAATAATGATGGCACTTTCATTCATACAAACATATTTATTATTATGAAAACACTGCGACAAAATAGCTTTAATAATAACGTATTAAAATCAGGGATTAAAACCTTAACCGATACCGTAAAAACCGATTGAAACCGTAACCGAAAAAAAAATTTTCATTTGACCGAAATCGTTAAGCCGAAACTCTGTAAACCGAAATAACTGTTTCATTTTTGAGGCTTAATTTCGTTTTTTTTATAAATCTAAAAACAAATTAATTTTCATTTTTTTATGTTCAATTTTGAATTTTTATTTGTGATATTCAAGATCGAATTTTCCTAGCACTGAATAAGCGAAAATAAAATAAATTTGTTGAATGAAATATAAAAATTGTTAATATGTAACTAAACTACATCAAATTGAAGAATATGTGAAAAAATGTGTGAATGAAAGATTAAGAAAGTAATGTCTTTTTAATTATAATTATTAATATAATTATATTATATACATACAAAAACCGGTTCACCGTAACGAAACCTTTATTCAAAGAAATGCGAACATAACCGAAGCCGTAACTGAAACCGATATTCGTTTCGGTTTTAATCTCTGATTAAAATTATTTCATTATATTTCGGAACTCCTTTAAATTTCTTTTAATCTCATATTTTACAGATAACTATGTTTTTTTCTGTTTAAACTCGCATTTTTATACCATTAACTTATTTATTAATAATTTGCAATCCAGGACTTTGAACCCCTATATACTCAAATAAGAATATATATTGAAGTAAAGCACTTGCTACTGTTATTGCTGACCTTATCAACAACATTCTAATATATTACAGTGTAATAATTCTCAAACAATCGAATGGTTTATGAGCGTGTATCTGTATCTATCTATAAGTGTTTGTATCTCGTTCTGTGGCTATTTGCCGACAAAGGAAATAGTGTAAATAGCAAATGCCAATAGTTGGTAGGCTTTAAGATTTTATAGCCCCGAGATTATGTAACATATATTCATATTCAATTGATTGTTTTCTTTTTGTTTAACTAGAGAGACGCTCAGCAAACAGACATAATTTAGAGCAAAGCTAAAGCCATAAATGATTGTTAAGCGACAATTGACAATTTGGGTTATAAATTAAAATTATATATGTAAATGTAATGTTTAATTACAAAATATATATCTATGTATATAAAAATATAATGATTTAAGCAGCTGTTGCAGTTGAAGATGCTGCCACCGGACCATGGAATCATGAGATTGCGGCAATTATGCGTTCAGTTCCCAGCGGGCAAATCACGACCCAAGGACACTTACAGTTACGGAACTGTTAACTGTTGCGGTTAGTTACGGCCAGTTGTCATTTGGTGGTGGCTTCGTGGTTGCCCACTGACAGCGTGTTAATGTGGGCTGTGTTGTGCCCCCCGCTGTGGGTTAATTTGTCACTTGCATGCCGCATAAGAACTCAACATCTTTATCCGTGTATCTGGCTGCGGGCATTGCCCAAACATGATGACAAAATAAGTAGAGCGGTCGTAGAACAAACCAGATGAGCAAATCTATTGGGAGACATTTGTTACCTGCAACCTATTGCGCTCTCTCTCTCTCTCTCTCTCTCATACATTTTCTCTTACTCTCTATTTAAATTTGGATATTAAAGCTGCTGTCTGGGTCAAAAGTTTCCTCACAGACTCCCTCTCCGCCCCCTGCCAATGCCACATCTCGCTCAGCAGCAATTTCAGTTATTGCACCCCTGGGACGTAGACCAACACTGGCAGCAGTAGCAGCCAACTTGACTTTTCAACACTCAACAATTTGTTCTGAGCCAAGCTTTAAGTTGAACTGCAAATATTTTTTTGTGTTTCTGCTTTTATTTTTGCCAACTTGTGGGCGGGCGGAGGATGGGGGAAGGCAGGCAGCATCATAAATGTAGCAAAAGAAGAGACAACAGCAATAACAACAACCATAACAACAACAGTGACTACTGGCAGCTCTCACCACCCAAGCGACAATATAACAATAACATTTATTTGGCATTTTGCTGCTGCTTTAGATGCTGTTATATCGTAAATATTAGCTCAAATTACATCATAAAATCATTTGATTCGATTTGACGTTTATTTTATTTTCCCTTTTTCTCCTTTTTTTTTTGGCACTTTGCCTTTTGCATCCCGTTTACATGGTCCTTGCAGAATTTACTACCTTTGCGGCTGGATCTCGGTTAAAAGGGTAAATCAATGCATGTTGGCTAGAAAGGAATTCCTATTGGTCACTAAGAAGCCACATTGTTATACATTTTTAGAAAGAAGAAAGACGAATAGATCTAAAATTCTTCAAAATTTTGAAATTAATCAAGTATTTTTATGATATCTAAACTAAGAGGAACATACAAAAAATTGTAATACCAATCATAGGATTATATCTCTTGTATTATGTTGTGACTAGTGCAATAATCAACTTGTAGCACAAATAAAATAAAATAAATAAATAAATAATTGATATTGAACCACTTTACAAATATTCTTTAAACTTTAACGGGTTTGGTAATTTACATTTTCAAAACCGACGTCAAAGATTATATCAAATATAATTTAAGTTCTTTAAATCAAAGTCTTTAAAACTTTTAAAAATACATTTTTCTGTAGTTTTTATAACTGAATCCCACTTTTAAAAATGCTGTAATTTGATTTCTTCTCTCTAGGTTGTATCTATTTGGAAGTCAATATAACGTAGCTCGACTGTAATATAACTAGTTTGATCTCTGCTCTCTCTCTCTCTCTCTCTCTCTCTCTCTCTCTCTCTCTCTTCGTCTTGATCTCTTCTTAAATTTAGAAAATTAGATCAGCTGTATAAAATTCATAAAGCGTAATTAAAGTCTATGGCTGTTGTCAATAAATAACTCTTTAGCTTACACACACACACACACTTACACACACTAAGACAAACACACACTCCCATGCGTGTGCACACGCGAGAGAGAAATTCAAAATGGCGGACATCAAAGTGGAAGCATGCGACATGGAAACACTTTATGAGTGCATGTCATGAATATACATACGTCCATATGCAAAAGTACAACGCCTCCAGGCAGACACCCCCTGCCCCTTCCCCCGGCCCTCATCTCCGCATCCGCTTGCCTCACTCCATCTCTCTCCCCCGCACAAGCTTTGTGGAGCCAAGCCGCGCCCTGGCACGCAGCATTATAAATGCCAAAGAAGGAAAAGAAAAAATATTATCAGATCGCGTGCAGCGGCACAAACGAATGCCGCCTGTACGTGCCGCAGCCAAATGTGGCACGCAAGCCCAAAGACCCGAAGGGGCGGAGTTGCAACTGCAGCAGACGATGTGAAATGTGGCTATATAGCAATGGACGTGGCCAACACGCCATTGGCAGCAAACGGTTTCGAGCCACATTTTATGGACGAACGACAAACAGGGGAGTGGGGAGAGTTTAGAAAATGGCAGCCGTTGGCCAGAATTAAACAGTGAGAGACCGCGTCCAACTCAAGTCCAAATCCAACTCCGACTCTGACTCCAAGCCCAAGTCGAGAGTCAAAGTCGTAGTCGCAGTCGCCATTAAAGTCATAAATTGTCAGGCGGGTAAAAATTATTTTCAAATTTGCGTTAATTATTTCGAATGCTGAGCTGGCATGCAATAAACATTTACAACCATGCGCTATATGTATACATATATGTTGATACGATATAAGATATATATGTATATTTATGCGACTATATACGACTTGAGCTTATTTATGATCGGCACATGCAAGCCAAAAAAAAACGAACAACAAAGTTAAAAGAAAAATACTAGAGTAAGAATGAAATTAGCCAAAAGAAAATTGAGAAAAGATCTTAGGATTGGGATGCGTACCACCTGCTTCCAGTAAATCATTAAAGTCCTCTAAATTGGGCGTGCTGCATAGTTCTGTTAGGAATGAAAGTTAAGATTTGTTTCATTTACAGATAGGTTATAAATTGAACAGTCAGTTATGATGAATACCAAATGAAATTTGATCAAAACAGTAAAAGTTGTAGATTAAATTTCAGATTTAACAATTTTACTCATTTCAAATCAAATAGATCAATTCAAGATCTGTTCTATCAAAGATTCCTTCCATTAAAAGCTAAATAATAAAGGGAATCGAATAGAATTTATTCAGAATCTATTTAACCAATTAACTGGATGGTTTCACTTGTACACAAACAATTGTTTACCCAACAGCAGCTGTTTGGGGGTTGAGTATACTAAATATTATAAGCCAGGCCAACACATTATTGATAATTTGCGCTTCATAAAAATATTAAACAATAAATTTTGCGCTGTGCTCTGTGTGCATGCTCCTTGGCTGGGTGTGAACTATAAATTGTCTACTCGCTGCACTGTCTTTCTCGTTGCCTTATCTCAGTAGGTTAAACTCTTCGGGTCAACGTGCAACAATATTTGAATAATCTTTGAGACCAGGCACTGAGCAAACAGACTGTGCCAGAGATGCAACTTGGACTCGGACAACCAATTTAGATATGGAAACTGTTTATTTGTGCAGCTCGTTGAAGTTGACTAAAGTGTGACGAGTGGTGATTGGCGAGTAATGAGTAACGAGTGGCGAGTGGTCATTAATTAATGAGAAACTAAACGAGCGTCAAATCACAAAACAAATCCCAGCCAATAATCATCATAATTAAAGTGGCATAAAAATCAGAATATTGCTACCATATACAATATTCATTGTTATGGTTAGGGTATTTATAAATATATATATATATATATGTGTATGTATACGGCGATATATGGCAATATATATTGTTGACTTTGCTACTGTGGCTGCTGAATGAAATGAAACATTTAATTTAGTTTTTTATAATTATTGCTACTTTATTGTATTGTTAAGCGATTAACGGCATTGCGCTCACAAAATATATAAGGTAGTAAATGGTCTATGGGACCAGTTGGACTGCAAATCTTGGCCATAAAAAGAATAGCCCCCAACGCAATGAACGGTGGCAAACGTTTTCACATCGTACGCATTTCATAAGAAACGTGTCCACAATAAGCTTGACACGTTTCCAGCAAAATCAGTTAGTCAGTCAGTCAGTCAATCAGTGGAATTATGCCTGAGATATAAACAGAGCTGATATTTTGTTTATACACGCAAAATATTTGCCCGTACTATGTGTCGTATGAGCGATTTTGATTGACAATCGGATTTCAACGTCGTTGGCGGGGCTTATGAGACAAGTGCCAAATGTATTTTAGTTTATGGCGAAAGGAAATGGGTCTGCTCGACACATTTCAGTTTAATTTTAATTTTAGAACTAAAATTGTATTTTCTACACTTGTTTTGTTTTGGTTTTTTTGATCGATTAGCTGATAAACGTATAAACAATTGGAAAAGCCTGTCAATATTAATGATAATACTGTTTGAAAGCTCAATCTCTGTACAATTTGAAAGTTGATAGAAATGCAGAAATGAAGAATACATAATGACGAATCCATAGATCAATTAAAACGTATTTGTTGGCAAACTCACGAATAAGAATTCGTTTTAAATCGGTAAATATTGTTTTCGTTGACTTGTTTCATTACTTTAAATTCGTCCAGCTCCCAAATCCACGGCGCCTCATCGAACAACCAAAAATGAATGTATCTGTACACATTGTAATACCTTATAGAGTATATATACATGTGTATTTGGTATGGGAAGGGCTTTTGAGCAACAATTTTCTGTTATTACCAATATCAATGCCAATACAAATAACAGCGCACACATTTTATTTAAACAACTAAGTCCAAAGTAAATCGATGGGACACACAACTCATGTCAGGGGCCTCCAGAGCGAGAGATTGAGAGAGAAAGGGAGAGAGACTGTGCTAATCCTGGCATGTCAATCATGGTACCATTTGTCAGACGCAATGTCGCTATGCCCGGATAGATGATGAACTGGGCTAATCAACAAACGGACTTCATTTTGACACATGCCCCGGGACAGGCAATGTTAACTCTCGACTGCCTCGACTGTTGACGGCAACGTCGCACAAAAACCAAATATTGATAGCACTGATAACGATCGACAGCGACAGCGACATCGACATCGACGAGAACGGAGCTCTGACTGCACCACCAACTTAGTGGCCATTTTTAATGGCTTATCATGCAACACAAATACATAGGAGTAGTATCATATTTTCAAATTGTAGTTGATTTTTTCTGTTTTGGGGCCAGACATTGGGGCAACTCAAATCTATGCTGACTATGGAGTAGATAGTTCTCCCTCGATGTGCGCGATATACACATATAGTATAAATTTTGTGCTTATTGACATATTAAATCTCAATGTGTCATGTGGCATTATGTTTTGAGCCCACCTTCATTCACCTCACCCGGAATAATTGCTTTGCTCTTTCTGTTTCTAGCTCAACCAAATATCCCAATTTTGATTTATCAATGTGAGTTGCTGTTTCTTCCTGCATCGTACTCGTAACATTTATTTTTGCTCTTTTTTTTTTAATAATGATTGCAAAGATTTGGCCATAAATGTCGCTATTTAGTTTTTATTGGAAGTAATACTAATTTTTATTGGTTTATTGGCTATATTGTTTTAATCAATACGCAGGGCGGCGCTGTTATCAGCCATAACCAGGCTATGGGCTACAGATAACACACACGTTTTGATACTCGTATCACCCAAAAATTATTGGAACAACATAGAAACCCCGGTTCCAAATGCCGCACACCATAGGACGGGGCCATTGACAGGCGGACGTTCATTTCACAAAGGTGGCCTATTCTCCCTCCCCACCCCTTCCCTTCCCTCCGCAGACACCCCCTCTTATTTGCTGTATGGCTAATCTAATCGCGAAAACCCCGCCACAGGCGTTGAAACAAAAGTACAAGCAACAACAACAATTGCTGAAGAACTTTTATTGCCACACCCAATACCTCAATACCTCAATACTCAATAGCTGGGTGGATATGCCCAGTTTCCAGTGAAATGAGACCCCAACACGTAAGCCCCACAAATGTAAAAAAAAAAAAAAAAAAACCGAAGTATATAATTGCACCGAAATCGCCTAAGTGAATTCATTAAATGATCACAGTACTATGGAGTTTCCATGGCGCCAAAAGTGCAACTCAGTTGAATTGTTGTTTATTATTTATAAGAATAATAAATAAAATGCATAATCTTAATTTGTCGTCTTGACCCGTTGAAGGATTAAATTGAACAACAGCAACAACGGCAGGGCAATAAACGTTAATTGCATACCAACAGATTTTATGGGCTTAATGGATATCGTCGATATCGAACGTCGTCAACTTGAATCGTTGCCTGGGGTCATAAATTGTGAGCGCTTGCGCACGTGTTTTAGTGTGAGTGTATTTGCTTGTTAGCATTTAAATGTAAGTGTGTGTGTGTGTGTTTGTGCATTTATTGTGTCAGTGTGCATTGACATTTACATTGCTGTACATGTGTGTTGTCTCTCTCAATGAAGAGAAAAAGAGCGTGGATCAAAACAAAAGTGTGACAAGAGAGCCAAGCACAAAGATGGCCCAACCGAACAGAGGCAGCCTTGAGCTTTTGACATTTGATCCGACAAAGAGCGAACACTGCCAGACAAAAGGTAAGAGGTAAGAGAATGAAAGTGCATTGTAATGAAAGAAACAGTTTTAAAACGAAAACACGATTGTGTCAAAAAGAAGAAAACAAAAACAATGACTCAATTCAATATGATTCGTAATTAGAATGGCTCTTGCATATCTAAAAGGTATTTATTTACTTTAAAAATTCAATTGATTCGCGTCGATGCATTTGACGGGTTAACTTATTAAAAACACTTCTCACTCCGCTAATTAATGTGAGAGAGCAGTCGATGGAAGTCGTTCTTGACTTTGTGTCTATTTGTATATTTCGTTAGAAACTGAAGAAACGATCAACCCTATTGATTTTTTATAGTAAAATTGATTTACGACACTAAATTAGTCAACACAGTCGACAAGTTTGGGAATGCGACTGCTGAGCCTGGGGTATAAATCAAGGCAGTGTGCCAGCTCCATTTCAGCTCCAGTTCCAGCTCCATGGCCGTAAACTGAAGACAAACATTTGATTTTTATGAGCTAATGGCCCTTGGGTCGACTGAATGCAAGCAAATTGCTTATTGTTAGTTATGAAATTATGTTTATTTTGCCTTTTTTTTTAAAGCGCGAACAGCACGAGCTTTGACCAAATGCTGATGAAAACAATGCAGAGACTGTGCTCGCGGCTGCGGGATAAACCCAAAAAAGGTGACTAAATTCGTTTGAATTTAACCAAAGCCATGGTGAACTTAATAAGGTGAAGTTATGAGAGCGAACGCTCTGTCTCTCTGTCTTTCTCGCTCTTATTTCAGAGGTGAGACTTTCGATCGAATAAGAAAACAAAACAAAGTAGGATATCTTGCCAACTCTTTGCACTCAGCTTGAGCATAATTTTTGAGACGTTTTCCATCTCATCTCAAAGTGAGCCGTTAGTCAAGGCACAACTAATAAATATACCAAGTGTATACTACAGTTTAAGTCAGTTTAAGTGAAATCAAGTTAAGTTTAAGTGGAAGAGTTATTTTTTCCTAAGCTCATTATTTTTTTAAGTCAGCTTTAAACCAGGTTTAGATGCCTTATAAACTTGCTAGTTGACATTTTTTGAAATTTATGTATGCTTTTAAATTATGTGGGGGAAACTTACCAGGTTGCGGTTGCGCTGGATACGATGGCTTCTTCATCCAGTCGTAATATTGAGCCTTTGCTGGCGAAGTGCGATGATTGTTGTTGGCCGTGACGCTGTTGTTGTTGTTGTTATTGTTGTGTGTGGAGGGGCTGTTGTTGTTGCTGGCCGCTGCGCTTAAATGGTGGGTCAAGTGATGTGGCGACGAGGCGGACGTGGGTGCACCAGGACTCGAAATCTCACTGCCCGACACGGTGATCGGTGGCGATGGCAATCCCTCGGCGATGTGTTGTGTGTGCTGCTGCTGCTGTTGCACCTGGGACACGGTGTCTGCCCCAATGCTGACATTTGTCTCGTTCAGCTGGGCGCCACCTGGCGCCGAGGATTGGCCCACGACAGGCGCCGAGCTGCTGCTGCCGGAGCTGGCCGAGCTGCTGGAGCCGCCGCTGGGCAGTCCGCCGTTGACATGGGCATGATGATGTTGGTGCATCAACTGGTGCGCCGACGTGGGCACATTCTGGGCAAAGTTATCGCCGGCTGCCGAGCTGGAGGCGGGCGAGTGCCACTCGCCGGCACTGGCTGCCGCGGCCGAGTGGAACATGTGATGGGGATTGTAGTACATCTGATGGGCGGCCGCCGCATGATGGGCGGCGGTGGCGTGCGGGGAATCCACGTCGCCGAGAAACTGATGATTCGGTGTGGTGTGATAGTTGGGCGTCCAGTTCCATGGCTGGCCAGCGGCGGCTGCCGAGGCATAGGCCAAATTGGCGGCGCTGTGCTTTTGCGCGTACGGCAGGGTATTATAGTAGTGTGATACCATTTTGTGTTCCAGCTGCGGATCTTTGCTTTGAGGTTATGGCGCGCTAACAAAACTGGACTATTTGTGTACAATGTTTATTGCTTGGCTTTACTGCACTTTGTGTTGTGATCTGATGTCTATGGATCAATTTTGTATGGTTTATTTGCACATTTTGTAAGCTTTACTTGAAACTTGCTTTCAACTCGTTCAATTTTTTGCGCTCCTTTTTGTGCGCTCTTTTGCTCACTCACTTGAGTTTGTATTGGTGTTGGTGTTTCTGCGACTTATCGATTACAAACTGATCACATAATCGCCAAATGTTCTTTAGTATTTTATTATATTTCAATTGTATCGAATCCAAATACGCGTTATTTTAACTGATTTTACTGTTGATGTGCGTTTTAATTTTCAACTGCCGTTGCGTTTGGCCTGTTACGACGTTAACCGCAGTCGAGTACGTACTGAACGCAACGAGCGTCGCACTGATAAACAAACCAAAAAAAAAATGTAGCCGAGGCACCACAACAACAATCATTGCTTGCAACGAAGTCGACAATCAAATCGTCTAACTGGTTGTCTCACTCACACACACGCAGTCGAGCGTAGCGCTTGAATTTTTTAACCCTCATCGCAAGCCCATTTCCGTTGAGTTTGAAATTCAAGATGGCTTATGTTTTAGTGCTTGCTCTTTCAATGCTATTGCCATCTCGCTCGCATACGTCATGGCTGGCAGGTAGCTCCGCCTCCATGATGTGTGCCTGGGCAGGTACCATTTGGCTATGGCAATGTTTCAATGCCTCGATGGTAGGAAGACAGAGAGACCCCTTTTCCTTTACGACTGCTTCGATTTGTACTATAAACTACTATTGCCGTTGGCTGTCCCTAATTAAGTAATTTCATACGAGTATGCATTATGCAATTAGTGGCTGTAAAATCATGTTTGTAATGCCATAACTACGGATTTCATTTATTATACCTTTGTGCATTTGTACAATCATTCAGGCTTTGGCATTTTCCAGGCACCAATCAACGATTTAATGTTCACATTTCTGATTTGTTTTATAAGCCTTCATTGTTCCCCTATTAATTTATAGAGAAATTGTAGTTTTCGTATAAATATTCGAATAATTACATCATAAGTGATATAACACCTTATAACAACCTATTGAAAATGTATCAAAAATTATAGAAAAAAGTTAATTGATTGTTAATATGTGTTTAAATGAGTGAAATGTAACTAAATGTAACGAATATATCGAGCCCTTTTTGCGGATATAACGTAAACGAGATTTTTCCGAAATTTGTTTTTTAATGCAAATGTGTTCGTTGATACGAACAGCATCTACACCCAAAACATTAAACTTTAATTTTTTCTATTTTCGGAGATATTAGCCTGTCAATTATAATGTAAGCGACACTCGACACGAAAAAATTCACTTAACGAAATCTTAAAAACTCTCTCTTGTAAAATTTGCTTTTTGTCGCTTACGTTATATCCGCAAAAAGGGCACGATATTTTAAAATTTACAAGTTACTTTCAATCGCTTAAATGAGTAATCCGTAACAATTGATTTTCTCAGAACTCCTTGATGGATTAGTTAAAAAGCATATTCATTGATTATTTGAACCCGAAAATGTTGCTAATGCCATAAAATTTCATTTTCTCTGCATTTGAAAATGCACGGTGAACGGTGAGTGCGAATAATTAGAAATGCATTCAGGTGACACAATGGAAAATTTCACACAGACAACCAGGGAAAATCAAGAGATCGACAGTTGTTTTGTTAGCCATGTCAGCAGTTGTTGGCAGTTGGCATCGCAGGCCAACACTTAAAATTCACTTATTAACGCGGAGGACCTTTAAAATATTTGAGCTACCTCGATCGTGGGATGGTGATGGATCTGGCGTACTCTCTAAACAAAAAACCCCTTAATGCCCAAAACAAAACATTGTAAAACAATTGAAAGGCAGCACAAAAGTTTTATGATCGCGCGAACTCAAACGCGATCGCGATCACGATCACGACCTAGAGCAGCAGTCGAAAGGACACCAAACAAGGCCTTAAAATGCTGGCAATAAACTTCGCACAACAATTAACCATTTTCCTTGGTTTTCTTGCCTTGGTCTTTTGCTTATTTTTTTTCGCTAAGCGACAACAATTCAAGGGAATTTGCTGTGCAGGATCTGAGGTAGGCAAGGGTAGGCCATTTTTTGGTCCAGACAGCGGGCAAGTCATGCAATAGGGCATAATGTTTACCTGGAAGTCATTAGGGGCGCAAGATGCTCGTGCCTTGCAACAGAAGACCAAAACAGGCGACAAGATTCTCTTAAAACAAAACCAAACCAAACCGTTAATAATAAAAATCGAAGCCCTTCTAATGCATCTTTGGCTATCGCATTATGAGTCACAAAACTCATAAATTAGAATATGACCATACTATAAACATTAACAACGACTTAAAACAATAACAAAAAAAAAAACGAAAATCGAAAATTTTAAAATGCAATTATGTTAATAAATCCATAAAGAAAGCACAGCGCCACAAGCCATAAAGCAGCCTCAAAACTCAAACTCAAGCGGCAATTAGGCCGAGCGAGAGAGCTGTGATACGGATGGGCACCGACCATATACGAGCCCCAATCCCAGATATATGAGCACCTATATCTTTTGCCGTCGTCAGACCAAAAGAAAAACAACAAAAACAACTAAAAGCTGACGCGATGTTTGATTGGATTGTCGAGTTTTTGTCGCGCGGCGTCGCGTCGCTTGTCGGTTAATTTAAGGTTGAAAAGTTTTATTGCCATGACTCCCATCAAGTGGGCACCGATCGCCGCTCCCTCCAATCTCCAACCTCCCATCCCCGCAACGGACAAGTGCATTTTGCGTTGCGCACACCTTTATGGGTGCCGCGGCAAGAGCGATAAAATATCTTTGTCAATAAAACAATTAAAAATTTTTGCTTTTGCGGCAGAATAATTAACGAAAAACCCGAAATTTATTTTTTGATTCAAACATTTGCAAATATCAACATGATGAATCAGTTTTTGTTTTTAACTTTTTATAAAATTTATGCGAAAAATGAGTTGAAAATATTTAGTAGTCTCCTGCTATTTTTAGCTAATTTTTGCTTGATGCCTTAAATTTGTAAATCCTTTTATTTTATATTAAAAACTTCTTTTATTATTGAAAACCTATGCAAGCTAGTTTTCATATTTTTCTAATATGTATTACATTATTTATATATGTATACTTAACTTTGGACAGCCTTCCAATTTCATCATCAATGACAGTGAGTCAGGCAGACAGTCAGACAACAAGAAAAGTTTTATAGATACAGTCAGCCAACAAGAAGTTTTATATAGAGAGATTAAAATTTAATCTTTGCCCAACGCTCGATTAAGGTTATCGCTCAAGTATTTGTCTTTTTAATTATCTAATTTTTTAACAAGTCTACTCACATTTACCTTATTTGTTTATCATTACACTTCTTCGACTTATTATTAAAAACACAAAGCCAGCTTGGATTCGTTTTAGATACTGTTTGATTTTATTTTCACAATTTACAGCATTGGGAATTTAATTCCTAAATTAAAATTACATGTTATTTATAGAGTTTTGATTTTCAAAAAATAGTTTAATTGCTCAACTCAAATCAATAGTAAGTAGTTTTATAAAATTATTTAAATACAGATGTCCGAAAATAGATAAATAAACAAATTTATTTATATCTATTTCTATGGGTAGCAGTAAAAAAACAAGTTAAAAGAAAACGCAATGGTTTGACTTAAAATCAAATTATATACGAAAGGAATTCTATCTTTAAGATCGTTCATTTGGTGCTCCGAAAACGAAGTGACATGCAACAAAAATAAAAGCAATCCAAAAGGAGTCATAAGAGACCGCGGTACAAATAGTGTTTGCTCAATTAAATAGCAGCAAGAAAGCGCATCGATTTCAAAAATAGTGTATCAAAAATATATATATTCAGAAGTATGTATTATCCCGATTGTCCATAGTACTTTTCGGCTGTTAATTAAGTGAGCTCAATTATCTTTGATGATGATATAAACAAGGCTACAGATACCACTGTTAATGTCTAAGCACTTAGATGTCTATATATGTATGTCTATTTATATATGTACACAGGAGCCAGTTGCTCATGGTTTATTCACACTACGCCGATCCCAGCACCTCGTTTAGTATCATTTCTCGGGTCATTAGCTGGCCATTGTTGACCCTCGTCCGGGAACGACTTCGACTCAATTGGGCGCGACGCTCGGCACCCGCGGGTCGTTGGCGACGCGGTTGACGAGTTCGTTGACCGAAGACGGAGCCCGTATGTAAAGCCTCCAGCAGACTGTCCATGACACCCTCCTGCGCCTGGGCGGCATCCATGTCCACCACAGCCATCTTGTTGCGCTGTTGTCGCTCCATTTGCTCCCGCTGCGATTGTTCGCGTGCCTCCTGCATTCGTCGCTTCTTCTCCAACTCCTCACGCACGCGCACATTATCGTTGTGTGCCGACTTGAAGGCATCCTTAAACGTCTTGATATCCGCAAAGAACTCCTCCATGGTGTACTTACTGGGATCGAAGGCATAATACTCGCTAAGATCCTTGAACAGCTTCTCCATTTGCACCTGCATTTTTCCTGTGAATATATTATTTGATTTTAGTCGACTTCAACTCTTAAGTATGTCCCTAATTATTGCCTAGACAAATATTGGCAAATAATACTCGGAATTACTAAATTTGGAAAATACGAACACGAAAAAAATATAATATATAGAAATAAAAATATAAAAATTATTAATTGGAAAAAAAAATAATTTTTAATATTTTGGTTTAGTATCACGAATATTCTGTAAAAGTATTCGCAAAATAAAAAGAAAATTCAATCAAACAAACATTAATCAAAGATCTATTTTTAATATTAATAATTTATGTACCTATTTTTGACTACCTATTTTAATTAATCCATATTCTAATAATCATTTTCTTAGTTTATTCGTCTGTTTATAAATCTGTACTTCTTAGGAAAATACATATTCGGGATTCGGATGAGGTACGATTCTCATGACTTACCCAGCACATCAACCTGCTGGCGGCAGTCGACGGCAAACTTGCCCATCACTTCGCTGAACGTGTCATCTTTGCACTGCGGCACTTTGTTGTTTTGCAGATCCGTTTCCAGATTCTTGACTGCCGAATTCATTTGACGCATGGCCTTTTGTATGGCATCCATGTTGACTCGCGACGCTTTGTCCACGTGCGACAAATCATCGTAGAAATTGAGCGCATCGGGAAACTTCTTCTCCACCAACTCGACCAGGTAATGAAGCAACGTCTGTTTGTTTTCCGTATCCTTGGTGTTTGTCAATTTGGTCAAATACGAAATCTCGAAGCCAAAGGCGGCCTCGTTCTTGGAGCCCGTGTTCATGTAGTTGCCAAGCAGTAGAATAATCTCGAGAATCCTTGAGAACTTTGTGCTATTGCGTATCTCCTCACAGGCAGCAGTGCCGGCCACAATATCGGGTTTGATATCCTGCACCATGTCTGCGTACGTCAGTTTGAAGTTCAGATTGTGTAGACGTGGCGACAAGCGTTTAATTTCACCTGGAAGATGAGAGAAGTTTATTGGATTCTACTGTCATTTCTAGAAGACTTCTATTTACTCACCAATGGTAGCTGCAAATTGTTCAATTGGTGGCAGCGGTTCACCCTTCGCCTTGATCTCTTGGAGACGCTTTAGCTGCTCTGGCGGCGGCAGATATTGAATTAGGTTCTGCAGTATGTTTGAGGAAAGCATGTCGGTATCACAGCGCAGCAGGCAAGTCTTGATTTGCTCATAGGTCAGATGCTTCAGTGAGCCTCCCAGAAGAATGGACAGATTCTGTGCCGACTTGCCGTCCAGGACGCGCAAGTCAATGGTTTTCTTGGTCAGTGTTGTTGGCTTATCAACCGAATCCTTTTGCTCCTTTTTCACGGGCTTCGATGAGAATTTGACAGCGAGCTCTTGTAGGAAATCATCGGAAGCTAGCTTATCCTCCTGGCACTTTACCCAGAACGCATTCTCTGACATCTTAGCCGGCACAATGGCCTTCCAGTTGGCGCGCTTCATGGGATTCGCCGTCTCCCACTTCTTCTTGGGCTTCAGTCCATGCGGCAGCACCGGAGCCATGGGCATCATCATCATAGGAGGCGGTGGCGGCCCACCCGGTCGTATCATGCCGGGCATTGGAGGCGGCGGCGGACCACCTCCCATGCCGGGCATTGGCGGCGGTGGGGGCGGTCGTGGACCACCCGCCATGCCGGGCATAGGTGGAGGTGGTGGCGGTCGTGGTCCTGCCATACCTGGCATGGGTGGAGGTGGTGGTGGCATCGCTCCTCCGGCACCGGGCGGTGGCGGGGGCATGGGTATATTGATTTTGGGTAACTTATTGGGTGATGGCGCCACCACACCGTTGGCCTCCATTAGCTTGACCTTCTCCTCGAGATGGGCTGCCTTGGCCTCCGCCTCCTGTTTGGCGCTCTCCAGCGCCTCGATCTTCTTCTCATACTCCTCCGAGCGCTGCATCTCTTTGGCCTTGGCTTTCTCCACAATGTCATCGAGCAGCACCGATGTGTCGATGTTGAAATTGCGATTCTCAAAGTTCGGATCGCAATATCCCTTGTGAAACACAATCTGCGCTATGCACTCCTCAATCAGTTGATAGTAGGCGGGACGAAAGTAGAAATCATCACGAATGTACAACAGATGCTGTAAAATCGATAGGAAGTACGGCTCCGAGGCCGTGTCCATCACCAGGTTCTTCAGCACATCAAAACAATCCTGAGGATCATCCATGTTAAAGGTGACATTATCAAAGTTCTGCACGAACTCCTCAAAGTCATCGTCGCGTATGTCCTTGAAGATCTTGAAATGCTGCTGCAGTGCCTCATTGTTGCTGCTATTCACAATATCATTGAACTCATCCATCCGATCGTACAGTCCCATACGCATAATCTCGCACCTCAGATGCAGACGGAAGTTCAGATCCGTCGGCGTATTTGTTAGCGTATTGATAAAGATGAGACTGTGACAAACCAGCTCCCGCTTTGGATCCTCCCTATCCGATAGGAACAGCGCATCCACAATGGGTCGAAATCTCTCGCTCGCCTTATAAGATGTGGCTGCTATTGTGGTGATGGCTCTCAACACTTTCTCATAGCCATTTCGCTCGTAGACCAAACAAAAGGAGGCCAACAACTTGAGGGCCTCACACATCGTTTGTGGCTTGCGGGGATCCAGCGACTGGGCCAATAGAAGCACCACACTATGCTGATCCGGTGTCAAGACAACATTCAAGCCCCACGTATTATTCATGATGGCCTTGAGGCAACGGATTGCCTCGAACTCAATGCGTCCATAGCTGCGATCCTTTTTGGCCCGCGTCAGCAGCTTCTCGATCTGTTCGATGCCCGCCTCGCCGAACTCCTTGATCCAGGATATCGTGTTACTGGTCAACGCCACACGCAACGACTCCACGCACTGATAAACCTTCGCCTCGCTGTGCTCTCCATTCTGCAGATATTCAATGTAGTCGATGGGCTTCTCGAAGCGAGAATTTGCGCTACGCTCCGCTGGATTCTTGCCTGCAATTAAGTGGAGAAAACATAGTCTTTGGTTAGCAAATGCATTTCAATTCTTATAGAATAAAGCAATACTTTAATTATACTTGTATTTACAGTAAACTATTTAATGTAGTTTTTATTATTAATATTTTTACGCTACACCATTGACCGCATATTTAGTTTTAATTACATAATTAAATAAAATGAGTTTATCTCCCATCGTAAAAATGACTAGCTAATTTACAATTTTAAATATGTACAAGTAAGTAGATCAAACTTTCTGGTCAGTTTAGCCATAAGCAGGCTTCACTGTACCAAAGATTGCACGTTTCGCTCCAGTTCTTGGGTCCATTCTATAGAGTCGAGTGGCATTATCAGCTGGAGGAAACGCTGGCTTAATGGTTACTTAAAATGTAGCCTTGAATTTTATCACAAATCATCAACGGAATGTGCCATTTAGCATATATAAACTTATTTGTATTATTAAGAATATTCAATGAAATATACATATAAACACATATATTAAAATTACGTCAAGTGGTTTCAATGCAGACGCCTTGCTGTTGATTGTTGCTATTATTATTATAGCTCCAAAGTGCAAAATTCAAGTATATGTATATATAATGTACAAATCAACAATAACAACAATTCTCTGTCACTTTATCTCTATCTCTCTTCAAGTGCATCAACTTCATAGATCTTTGTCGATCGACGAGAACTGTCATCTGATTTATCTTATATTTCATGTATATACGTGCACTTGTGCATACAAACGATATGAGAGTCGTCTATAAAGTACGAGTATGAGAAAATCAGCTCAAAATAAATGCTGTGCAATAATGAGCAACAACCGAATGATGATAAATCCAAATGCTGATCGTAAACATTGTGAAGAAGGCGTCGAAGCTGGCACAGGTTGGAAAAAGGGGGAAAAAAATGGAAAAGTGGTTGTTTATTTTTGTAGCGACGTGAGTTGAAAGTGCGCCGTTTAATATTGAAATTGAAATCATGTATACAATAAGCCCTGTAGAAAATATATATTGATTTATTCCGAATATTTCACAGGGTATCTTGTAGTACATCTTGTGCATTAATTAGCAGTCTTACCAAAATGCTCAGACGGAGCCATTACGACTATATCTTATCAGCTTGATGCGCTAAATTACTTTTTATATCACTTTTAATGCTTTTTGATAAATTCTCGCTGATCTTGAGACTGATGCTTGCGCGATAAGGTTTAACATAGAAATTCCATATGATAGACTATTAAAAACTATCTCTAATGATAAGTTGCTAATTATACTTGGGATTCAAATTAATTTATATTGCTCATCTTTATTTATTTAGTAATAATTGTGCTATAATTGTAGTAAAATCATACAACAATTTTTATATACAGCGTGTCAAATTATTTTAATGAGTTTTCAGTTAATGTTTGTCTAATCGAGATGTTGAAAGCTGCAATCAGCTAATTTTATGAACAGTACGTCGTTAAACACATTAATTAAAATTATCTTTCATTTACTGTTCATAACATTGTTTTAATCGAAATTTTAAAAATGTTTTAATCAAAAACTTTAAATAAATAAAAATGTATTGTGGTTAATATTAACACAGGGTATTTAATTTTCGATATAGTAGGCACATTAGCGTTAAATAAAAAGCCTTCAGTTCATTAAAAAAATCGAGCAATAACAAAAAAGTAAGGTGTTCATTAAAATACCTCAGTGGCGTAGTAGGGAGGGGTTAAGGGGGTAAGTAGAGGGGGGAGCGAACGTGCGCCGCTTGAGTTAATAAATAAAACCACTTTGTGCTGTGGGTGCCCCGGATTTGGTGACGGTGCTCACAGGTGGGCGAATAAAAAGCAATTGTTTGGTTTACAGTTATACGGTTTATGCGGTTACAGTTATGATCTGCATGTGGTTAGGGCCAGTTAATTGAAATGTGCATCGAGACAAGTTAAATTTATCAGCTGAAGAAATGGGGAATGTTGGTAATACAATAGAAGCTTCTCAATATTTGGCAATACTTGTTGCAACCCATTTTCATTTTAGATAAGGCAATCTATCTATATCTTAAACAAGCTATGATAACACTAGCACATTCCCCTAAATTGCGACTATGAATCATCAATGGCATTTCAACGGAATTACGAAGTAGCGCAATATGAGTACTAGGCGATAATTGATAGGAGAAACCAGTGAATTGGCGTATGCAATGGCAACTTGCAATTTGTTAACAATCTTATCTATACATTTAAGTATCTCTTTCTCTCTCTCTGTCTCTTACCTTTCATATGCATGAAAATCATTTTTTGACGCTGCGCTATGGATTTACTGAGCAGCGGTTCTCGCTTATCCTTGGGTATGTTCATATCCTCGAGTATTTCGAGGAATTTGGCATTCACCTGCGCCTCACTCAACTCGTATATATGCCGCTCCAAGTCATCCACACTGAATCCACCATCGTTGTCCGTGGAGACGGGTCGTCCAAGTCCATGTGGCAGACTGTTGCTGTTGTAATTGCCGTTGCCCTTTGATTTGGAGGGACGTCCAAACCAGCTCTCCAGCAGGCCACCGCCCGTTGACTTTGACTTCTCATGCCGTGACATTCTGCAAAATGTGTGTAAATTCAATTAGTCAAATCAAAGCCAAATCAAATTAAAAGTAAGCAATCCAAACCCCAATTTTTTGAGACGCATTCTGTTTGACTAGCAAATTAACAATAGAGAATTGTGTGTAGTGTGTGTGTGTTATGTGTGTTTGTTTTTGGACATGCGCAGCTTTTGTTTTGTTTAACTGCACAGCTGTTCATTGTTTACAAGTTGCAGCAATGCAATCCCATTGAACTGCTCGTCTTGAGCTGCAACGCGGCACTAACGAGCAACACATCCCAGCAAATGAGCTGCCTCGTTATCAGTGATGCTGCTGGTTTATTTTCTTATTTACTACTTATTACAAAGGATCGGCAGCGGGGGCGCAAGGCTTTCAATAGGGATGAGAGCGTGATCGTACCTCAAAGCGATGTGGTCTAATGCATACAGTTAATCAAAAAACTGTTTTCTTAGAGATATAAACATTCATAAATTATATTTATCCAAAATATTAGTTTTTAGCAGTGTTTAAAAAACTGCAGTCGAAGTAGCAAAAGTCGCAAAAAAAAACTTTTTACCTCTATTTTTTTAAAGTTGAATTTGATTCTTGGAAGAACGTAAAATAAATGAGTATTAAGTACCCATAGAAAATTTAAAATTTTTGTCCACTTTTTCAACTTTCATTCTAGATTATTTAAAAAAATATATTTTGATGCAAAAGAATTCTTCAAACAATTCTAGGAGTGACTGCAAAACCCAATTTTTTGGCAGTCAAGAATTTTTGCAGTTGAAGTATTGTTTTGCATCAAAACATTTTTTGTTTGAGACCGAGGAAAAATTCTAAATTTTCAATGGTTACTTAATGGGTTAAAGAAATTTTTGTATCATTCAAACGGAATTTAAGATAGAGGATTATTATTATTGAAAAGTTAGAACAGTTTACAAAACTAAGACTAACTTATAAGGTATAGAATATTAATTTAAGAAATCTGCATCAAAACTTTTTTGTTTTACAAAAAATTGACAAAGTTAGGGTGCATACAAACTTTATTGAGTGACTGTATATAAATTTCATCACTAGCGTGGTCGTCCCAAATGTTAAGGCAGCACATCTTTTTTATACTGCAGTGAAGTACACCTGATACACCACATTTCCAACTAACTTAATTGTCGTGCCACATTTTTTTTGGGCCATCTCTAGTTAACAAATTAGCATGTAAATAAAAGACAAGAGCGGCTGCGGGGGCGTTAATAGGGGGGGGTGGTGGGGTGGGTTGTAGAGTTGGGCACGTGGTGCGTGAAAACGGTTGATTAATATCGCAAATAAAAACATTGAAATAATAAAAAAGTTTAAACTAAACAAAGTAGTTAAGCACATAAATACACAACATTATATTATTGAGCGAATGCGAAAAGTGACGCGATAATTACCAAAATAGGAAACAACAAATTGCGTGATAGAGAGAGGGAGAAGGAGAATGAGAACGCGCAAACAGTAAAACAAAAACGATAAAAGTTGCGCGGGGTCATCTTCAGTTGTGTGTGTGTGTGTTAATATATGTGAATCATTTGGCGGCATTCAAATGCAATTCTGTCTGTTAAGTTTGAATTTGCGTCTCCAGCGCTAGAAGTGCTTAGAAAACACAATCTCAGCTAATGATTCATTTGGCAGACAGGTTTTGGCTTGATGATGATGTTGTCATCATCGCAGCAGCAGCACTGTGAATGATCTAAGCCAAATGTGTCTGGCCAAGATTGCAAAATAGCCGCTACATTTGCACACATAAATATGCATACACTTTAAGCAAAGGGCAACAATTTCTTTTCATGTCGAGAAGGAAATGCTTTCAACAAGATTTCTCTAGCTCAAGAATTTACCGCTGCTTCTTGTGTTGCTGTTGCAATCGCCTGTTTAATAGGCCAAATGCAGATGCAACACGCTGTGCAGCGTCTTATTGTTTACATCCGAGGCAAATGCACTTTGCGTGTGAATGTCTAATGAACAGCAACAACAATGCCAATTGTAAACAATCAACGTGTGGCGGGCGGACTTTCAAAATTATTTTCAAAATTGAAACGGGCCCCAAAAGTGCAGATAAAACGTGGTATGGTGCTAAAATTCCAAGAAGAGACAAGATTAAAGGCAACAACAACAACTACAGTAGAGGAGAAGACCGAGAGAGAGAGACAAGACTCAAAACAAGAATTCATAAATGCGCTCACCTTCGTTTCTATATGTGTCGCTGTGCTAACTTTTGATTTTTTTGGTGGTTTACGTCATAAGACTGAAAAAATAATGGCTTGGTTGGCAAAGGCGAACACAAACATACACACACAAACACACCCAGGCACGCACAGACACACTCACACACACACACATGCACAATCAGAAAGAGCAGTCAAACACCCCCCGTTCCGTTTGTGTTGTCGCAGTCACTGCCGTTGTTGTTTTTATTGCTGGGTGCGCTGGCCGATTTTTGTTTGTTTTGTACGCCGCGACGCTGGCCTAAACAGAGCTGCTGCGCAGCGCACTTTGAAGCACATACACTGACACGTTCACACACATACACTCACGCACATCAGACACTATGCGTGGTAATTACAAGGCGAATTTTTAAAAACACAAGTACGCAAAAGTTACGAGTATTAACAGTACAAATAATTTTAGCTGAGCTGGAAGAAATTCGCTTACTTATTTTATATGTATTTATTTTTTGCTCTTGCGGTGATCGCTTGGCTGCTGCTCTTCTTGTTGTTGTTGTTGCTTGGGTTGTTTGTGGTGACACCACTTGTTGCTGTCTCGTTGGCGCATTAAACGATGGCTGAATCACATCAATATTAAGGCCCGTCTACGTGCGTTCGCTTATCAATCACTTTGTTAACAATTTAACATGTATATATTGTGCTTTTAGTTGCCGTTTGGCACGATTACAAAAAAATAATGCAAGCGTTGCGTCTGCGTTTAGTATTAGCATTTGAACTAGAGTTGTATCGTATCGTTCGGACTAAGTTCGATTGAACGATTCACCAAAGTGAACGAACGGATAATATCGAAGAATTATCGATATTATCGATAAGGCTTTTGAAATGGGGAAAATAGTTAAGAATTTGAGCGTATAGATATTTTTTGCTTCGTCGTTCCAGCTCTGCAAGTATTTGCGCGTGCTCTTAATGTAAGTCAATTTGTTTTAATTTGCGCTTGAAACCCAATGTCTAAGCCATTATATATTTTTAAATTTAGTTATGTCCTTATTGATGTTGGCGGCTGGAATTTAAAGCTTAATTCTTGAAAAGTTTCCAATATTTTTATAATTTTAGGAGGCCCCTATATCTGTGAATTGAAAAGGCTCAAAAACGACCATATTATCGATACTATCGATAGTCCACGTTAAAATATCGTTAATATCGATAATGGTAAATATCGATATGAACTCAACGCTAATTTGATCCGCCGTTCAGTTCATTTCGTTCAGCTCCCGATGACAAGTTCAACTATAGATATCGCTAGTTCTAACACTTTATCGATATTCCTACCACAACATGTATTTGATAGAGCTATCGTCATAACTGCACTGTCCCCATTTGTGATATCGATAATTTCAGTCTGTCGTTAAATTTGAATTAGAAAGCCATTAAAGGTTTATACTTCGATTTTTATATGTTTAAAAGGTACAGCCAAGTTATTTTAGCATTTAGCGGTTTGGTTTTGCAATTTCTGCCACAAATCAAACTGCTCGCTAGATTCGATCATGTGTACGCTTATAGATTGGCGTATATTGCATGAAGTAAGCCCGATTCGTCTGTTAATGAACTCATAAACGTGAAAACGTTCAATTTCCAGACCTTGTGCCACAAAGCCTGTGATGAAGACATCCTCCAGCTTCAGATACGCAGACTTCAGCGATCCCACATACAGATCGTGCACAATGTCGCCAGTCATTAAGTAGGCAGGTCCCGTGGTGAAAGAGGGATATTCCTTTTCTGGATACTGATTAGTAGATACATAGTATTTGGACTTTTTATTACGAATGGGCCTCCATCTATTGGCCAATCGACCAAAGATGGCCCGCTTCTGCTTGCTCTTCTCCTGCTCTGTTGTAAAACTCAGGAGCATGGGCACATTAATGAACATATCATCGTCCGTCTTCAGCACAAACTTGGCATGGTGACAATGCTGATCCGCCCACTCCAGAGCCGAGATAACTTTCAGCGTTAAATTACTATAGGAATCAATATTGTTTCCTCTGATCAGATCGCCATACAAATAATTTTCCTCGTCGAGATTCTCATTTAATGTCCCGTTAGTGCCGCGACCCAAAACAAACGCTATGCCAATATCACGACGTGCTCCATAATGTCCCCAGGTCTGACGGATGGACATGCGTGCATCCGCATGCTCCAGTGCCGAGGTGATCAATATCAGAAGCTTTGTGCTTGACCCATTAAGCGGACAGATGCGCTCCACAACAATCTCATCATTTAAATGGCCACTCACATAGAGTTTTTCTGTTTCAATCAATAAATTCTGAGAATCTTCAAGTTTTAACATCATCTGTGGTGTCGTCCTTCCTTTTGAATCTACTGATGTCTCCGGCTTACTTTTATTCTGCTGTGGGACAACTTGGGTAGAATGGTCAATATTCGGTGTATCTGTAAATAAATACACAAGAATTATTTGATCATTTCCATTAGACAAATAAATTTTAATTTTGAGTTTTGATATTTATAATACAAATTATAGAATTCAAGTTTGTTATTTAATAAAAATATAATTGCAAATATTTATAATACAGTTGAACTTTCGTAACTCGAATCACCATTATCCAAAGAAAAGGTTCGAGTTATGATAGAGTTCTTATTCTTAAGTTCATTAATTTTACTGCCACTCATTTGGCTCGAGTTATAGAAGTTCGAGTAATGGAAGTTCAACTGTATTATATAAGATTAATCTAATTTTCATAAAAAAAAAATTAAAACCGGGCCTGAAATTAATTAATAAATGGAAAAGTTGAAAATTTTCAAATAAAAGTATATCCTTTCTCAGGATAATCCAGTTATCTCTGAAATAAACTCAGTCAATGTACATCTCGGGTATAAATTTAGATCCTCTGACGTTACTTACCTGTTTCTTTATTAAGTTGGACTGGAGGACTGGAATCACCAGTAGCATCTGAATAAGGATTTCTTAGCAGCTCCTGTTCATCCTCTCCTGAAGAGAGACCAAATTCTCCTGTATTGTTCAACTGCACCATTTCCATTGAAGGTATCAACTTCGCCAGCATTTTCTGCTGCTGGCGCCCTGAATGTGGAGTTATCTGCTGTGGGATGTGAAGCTCCGGGTTGAACATCGATGTTGTGGAATATAATGCATAGATGAAGATCGTGACAACTATAATTATTAAAACTAGCAAGAAACGCAGCATACGAGTGTTGCGTAAATTGCCGACTGCCATTACAAATTCGATATTTTACTTGCTTTTGTATTTAATTTCTGAACGAACACGATGAGAAAATCATAAGAAATTAAATATTGTGCATAATTTCTATAGGCAACTTCAATATTTTTCTGCGTCTGTGTTCTGTCAAAATAGAGTAATTTTTAAATTCAAGTGGAAAGCCTTCATAATAGTGACATAAGTTCAAATTGTGAATCGAGTTTTAAATCGGAATGTAAGAATCGGGAAAAATCGAATTGTCGAGTTTTTTGCCAAAATGGTAAGTATGAAAAACAGGCAACTGCATTTTCCAAATGAATACAATTTTGATACAAAATGAAATAAGAGGTGAAACTGAGGCTCAGTAAAAAATTCGGTAGATATGTAAGGTGTATGAAAAAATAAGTATATTTATTGCATCTTATTTTCAAATAAATTAATAGATGACAAAACATTTAATTAAACTCGTCTGAAATATCTTCAGTTACCTGCTATTCTATTGCTTTAAAATTAATCAGACAGATTTTATTTAAATCACAGCAAAAATCTAAGATTATTTTTACACTTGGAGGTCTTCTTGAATAGCACCTGCCACAATTCCTCTTGCTCCTCTGACTTGATCTTGTGAAGACTGATGGCACCCTGTATATTGCAAGGAATTAGATCGACTCGCCGATTGACGAACTCGTAGATATGTAAACGATCGATTTCCAGACTTTGAGCCACAATACCGGTGATGAAGACATCTGGTATGTGCAGATAAACCGAGCGCGAATCAAGTTCAAATTGCTTCAACAGTTGATTGTCATACTGTCAAGAATAATGTGTAAATGGAAAAATGTACATAATAAAACAAAATACGTATTTTCAAAAGTCAACTGAAATATGTAAAATAAAATTCACAAGCTTATATTAAAAGATATACTTACTTTGTCAAAAGTAGAACGATATCTATAAGAAAATATTTCTCAGAATAACAGATAATAAACACAATTGAAATTCTTATAAGAGCTGCCTTTTTTTTATATATTTCGAAAAACACAGATTATTTGATGACCACACAGTAAGTCAATAGTTTTCGTTTGAGACTGTTTTCGTTTCGTTATTTTGGTAAAATATTGAAAATTTTACCCAGCATTACGCTACTAAAGTTTTGTGTTGTTTATGAGTGTGTGTGTTGTGTTACCATACTTATGACCACAATTATAGCTAATTATCAGTTAAATAATGGCATTTATAATGCTAAAGTTAGACTACCAAAACATAATTTAAAACATATGTGTGTACGCTTAGTACATTATATTTTGTAACTCGAGAGTAGACATCAGATACATTCCTAATACTTAGAAACTAAAGTATCTCTAGTTGCTGCATGTAGCTGCCTTTCCTTTTTTTCTTTTGCTAATTTCATTGCTCTAATATTTAACATAAGATTAAATTCACAGCTTAAACCTAAAATACTATTTACATTTAGTAGTCTGGTCCAGCAGCTTCTTCCACAGATCAAACTGTTCGTTCGACTTGATCATGTGTACGCTAATGGCATTGCGTATATTGCACGGATTGAACGAGATTCGTCGATTAACGAACTCATTGACGTGCAGACGCTCGATGCCCAGACTTTGGGCCACAATGCCTGTGGTGAAGACATCCTCCAGTTTCAGGTAAACTGTCTTCAACGCTCGCACATAAAGATCGTGTACTATGTCGCCCGTCATCACGTAGGCAGGTCCCGTGGTGAACGAGGGAAACACTGCCGCCGGGAACTGATCAGTCGACACATAGTACTTTGATTTCTTATTGCGAATTGGCTTCCATTTCTTGGCCAACCGACCAAAGATGATGCGTTTATCCTTGTGCTTCTCCAGCTGTTTCAAATAATTCAACAGCTTTGGCACATTGATGAACATATCATCATCAGTTTTTAGTATGTACTTGGCACGATTACAATGCTGATCTGCCCATTCCAGGGACGAGATCGTCTTTAGCGTTAAATTGTTATACGAATCAATAAAGTTTCCTCGAATTAGATCGCCATACATGTAATTTTCATCGGTGAGAGCCTGATTCACCGTCTCGTTGGTGCCGCGACCCAAAACAAAGGCCATACCAATATCACGACGTGTTCCATAATGTCCCCAGGTCTGTCGAATGGACATGCGTGCATCCGCATGTGTCTGCGCCGATGTGATCAATATCAACATTCTAGTTTTGGTGCCATTAAGCGGACAAATGCGCTCCACATCAATCTCTTCATTTAAATGACCGCTCTCATAGATTTTGTCGGTTGTAATGCCCTTGGATGGATCCATTGGACTGCTGGGAGGCTTGCTCTTGCTTTTGGATTTCGTTGTACGCACCAAGGGAACTTGCGGCTTTGGTGGTAGTGGCTTCTCCTTGGGTTCTTCTGCAGCTCCATCCTCCTCTGTTTTTACTTGCATCACGGCATATGAAGAAGCTGGCGGCGCAGCCGCATTGTTGTTGTCCAGCAAATTAATTTGCAGGTCTTCCATCAAACCAGGCTGATTGGTCTTATCTGCAAACAGAGAACCAAATTAAGTTAATATTTACAGTTGAAGAAATTTGATACAATATCTATGAGAGCGTCAAGTGCGGTCTGCAAATTGCCCTTGTGTAATATGCAACCCAATAGTCTACAGCTTCAGGCGTCAAGCGTTAAACAAACTAGTGAGATAGAAAACAGTCGAGCCAGCACGACTGAGAAATGACTCTGAACTTGTTCTTAATTTATTTTTCTTTTATCAACAAATCGAAAACCAAATTATTCTGCCTAAGATATACAGGAAACTACACACCAATTTTGGTATCTCTTTAATTCTCTGAGAGGTATTCATAGATTCTAATTAAGAATGTATGTAATTTATGGGTTCTTCTTGACAACGTTAATAGACCCTTGTTACTTTTTAAGTACAGGGGCTAACAACGTAAATGCTAATGTTTGTCTGTCTTCCAAACCGTTGGGAAAGATGATACCTCAGTGTTTTCTAGCTGACAATTAGCAAACACATAAAGTGACCTGATGCCTGACGTCCGGCCGTTTAATCGGCTGACAATTGTGTAGAACAAGGCAATATGGCACTCCCATTTTTTATTATGGTAACCAACCCGTGTGTTGTTCGTTGGGCAACGCGTTGTTGTTGCTGCTGCTGTTCGATGTCATGTTCTTTAGTATCTTATCAGCATTCTCAATGAACTTTTGCAAATTGGAAGTCGGTATCATGAGAATCTCCGCATCTGAAGGCGACTGTTGTTGTTGCTGCTGCTGCTGTTGTTGTTGAGGTGATACAACTGCTGATGCAGCTGCTGCTCCAACTGATTGCCTAACAGTCAATGAATCACTGTTGTTGTTGTTATTGTTGCTGTTGCTATTAATGTTGCCTATGAAATGAAGTATATTTAACACACACTGTCAATTAGCAATATTATGGCGAACTCACCTGTAATGGCATCAATGCTTTGCACATATTGCTGCTCCTCGAGCAACTCATCGGCAACGTTTTGCGCCTGTTCACTTCCAGCCATGGGACTGGCACCAGCAGCTCCTCCATCCAATAGGGCATCCTCATCAATGGTGGGCAACCGGTGCTGCGTCGGTGGCTTTCTGTGCATCTCCTGTTGTCTAGATTTGCCATTATCCTCCACCGCAGCAAGACTCAAATCTCCCGTGTTATTCTGTTGTGGCAACTGCTCTGATTGTTGTTGTTGTTGCCGTTGACGATGGGCGGCTCCAGTTAGTTGTTGTGGCGTTGGTGGCGCCGCCGGAGCGTGCATATGAGTTGGCGTCAACGTTGTGGTCATTGTGGAATATGATGCATAGATGACGATTGTGAGTATCACGGCAATCAAAACAAGCAGAAAGCGCAAAATGCGCGTATTATGCAAATTTCCAACTGCCACCATTTTGATCCTGTCTTTATTTAATTATCAATCTCAATCTCAATTTCAATCTCAAAATCAAATCCTTGACCTCTGAGTATTCGGATTCGTGCTTATTTATCTAGGCTTCTTTTTTTTAAATATTTGTGTCAAAGCGACGCTTACGAGCTGCAATAGAAAACGCAAGAAAACTTCACATTAGAAAAGAGAAATAGAAACATGATATGCAAATAGTTTGAGAATGAGTAAGTTCCATTTAATTATATATTCAAACAGTAATAGGTTTTATTGGATTAACTGATACTTGATTTGACGAGGAAAATATCAGATATAATAGGAGTGGAGGTAAATATAGCTTGTTATTTTAAACATAAATTTGAAATTTCTTCAGTTTTATTTTAAATTGCATTATTTAAATTGACAGCCTGGCCGAACAACTGATTGACATCTAAAAATTATGCAAAATAGGGCGAAATTGCACCAAATGTGACACAGATAATGAAAAAGAACCAAATTCGAAATCTGCCCCAGAGCAAATTTCACGAAGTCTATTAATACGACCACATTTCCAAATTTTGTTCTGCACACTGCAAATTTTTTATGGAGCAGCTGTGAGAGCTGGCTGTGAAATCTATAACTAAGCTAAAACAAATCTAAAATTGTTAACGGAATCACATTATAGTGTTACAAAAACAGCTAGAAAAGAAAACGTCACTTAAAAAGATGACTGCTCGACTAGGCGGGGCCCTGTAGACTGGTATACACAAATAATAATTCGATTTAGAGGAAAATAAAAGAAAATAATAAAGGAAGTATCAAAGAGTTAAACTTTTTTGCCTGTCGCATTCACTTATTTGTACAAAACAATTATGACCTTTATAGCACTAAGCCAACTATTCACATTAGCCTTATATAATGAAAACAAATACAACGATCGATCAATTGCTTTAAATATACAAAACACGTATGTACAAAGTCGTACGCTTGGAGAGCAACAATAATTTGGACACAAGAGTCGCAGACACGTTGGAAATGAAGTGCGAATGTTGTTCTGGGCATGCTAATGAACTGGACAAACGTGAAGAGTGGGCAAACATTCAAATCAGCACATCCCAGCATCCAGAGTTGTTGTTTTCATCGTGTGTTGTCATGGGCTGCTCTTTTGTATGTGTAGCCATAAACTTGAGGCGAAACATTCTTGACCCGATTTGCCAATAGAACCAGTACTTGAGGAAGCCGCCTTCGCAAGCCACTTGGCTGACAATATACAAACATGTATGGGTGTACATTGTGTCCACTTGACTTGCCTTCGACCCACATACTCATGATAGAAGTAGCTCCTCCAGATATAGCTCTGATCGGTCTACGATCAAATGGAAACAATAGGTATTTTATTCTTATCACGGTTATACTTCTGTTTATTGCTACTGACACTCGAAGCTGACGGATTTATCGCTTTAGTAGAGTCGATTAAATGGCCACTTCAATTCTAGGAATCAAATTACAAGGGGGTTTTTAACCAAATCTTAACCATTCACAATATTGAAACTAGTTAATAAAATAAAAGATAGAACCATCCACGTTATTTGTTTTGAAATTATTATCAGCAAATGCAATTTAATAATTGCTAAATCGGGAAAATTACAATTCCCAATTACGGCTGACATTCCAATCAGTTTTTATTAAGTTTCAGCTGAAGTAATTGTGATTGCGTTATCGGAACCGCATATTAGATAATTTAATATGCAGGAGCCGAAGAGTTTATCTTATCTCTAGCTAATTAAAAAACAGGCAGACAAGACAAAGATAAAATCTATTTAATTGCCTTACAGTGATGACTCTTTTAACAGTAATTTGATAGATGTACTTCTTATGTACTACCAAATAATTATTGTTCTCGATGAACGATTTTAAGTCTTTGTTGATATTTTTGAATGTGTAGCGTAATCTTATCCACCAATGAATTGCCAATAACAAGGTTATTGCCAAAAAAAATTTCCTAAACATTTGATAAGATGTTTTCTGATTTGATAATTTCCGTCAAAATCAATTTAGTTTGGGGAACAAAAAGAAAATGAGTTTTGTAGATTTATCATAAAGTTGTTTATATTGTAGATGTCGCGATATTTATTCGCTAATGTCATCTTGACACGATTTATGTGACGCACTGTGCAATTACGCTCATCTCAACAAATTAAGAGTAAACAAATATTCGAGCGTAAATCTTAAAGCACACAATGTCTAAGTGAAAACTAATCAACCATTATATTGGAGACCGCAGCGTGACGCATGGAGAATGGTTTATCTATATACATACATACATACATATGTACAATACATAACTGTATATAGAAAGCGAGAGTGTCTTATCAGCTGAATTTATTACTGATTCTACTAGTGCTTGATTTAGAGTCCATTCCCCTAGCCTATTTAGTGAATCATCTAAGCTGATAAGCAGCATTGTGATACCTGTTTTATGATTGTTACCAATTATAACAGATGCTAATCAATTGAAGTTCTTTTCGTTTCACAAAACAAGCATGGAACATTCACACTTGTGGTGCCAACAACTAATTGGTACTCCGCTTATCAGCTAGCCAAGACTCAGGAAATACAACTTCCAACAATTGTAGTAATTCATTTATCTGAAAGCACTGTATAACATAAGTATTTAAAGCAGATAAGCAAGTTAACATAACATATGATTCTCTCAAAAGCAATTGCGAGTGCACGTGTTTGCTTTGCGGATTTAAATGAGGTGCTAAGTGCGTTAAAAGTTACAAATATGTAATTAGTTTCGAGGTCTAATAAGCAATAACAAATAACTGATAATATCTAATGGGATTAGAGGTGAAGCTGGAGATGTTTTAAGCCAGGCGAACTTGGAGTATAAGTATGAACCATGACCAGTACAATGAACCGCAGAGATAATCGTCGGTTAGTGAGTCGAAAACGAGTTTTAGGCCAAAACCAAATATCTGTTAGTTGAGCCACGTTGCTATCAATCAAAGTCGCATCAAAAAGCCACAGAGGGCGTTGACCAGGAAGATGATATCCATGAGATATCAGCTGATCAAGCTGTTGGCCAAGTTTGCTTCCGGCCACACTAATGAAACCATCGCTCGTAATACGCATATGGAATTTGGCAATAGGTATTACTCAACGTTTAAGCAATACACAAAACAACACAATAACACTATGGTTATGTTAATAAAATTAACAGAAAAAAAGCAAAAAAAATAAAACAACACAGTCATCGCTTGGCCCATTGCATTGTCACTCTCGCAATGGACACAAAAAAAAAACTCTCAAACTAACTTACCTGCAGCTTAGTCGCAACGTCCGTCCGACTTGGCGAGTAAATTTGTTAATTGAAGCAGCGACAGCGACTGCGACAGCGACGTCAGCCTGAAGACAGCAACAAAGTCGTTGGCGATGGGGCTATGGCTGTATCTATTGTTGGACCAGGGTCAGGCATAATTACTAGATGGCTGGGCCTGGTCTATGTCTGTCTGCCTTATGGTGTTGTCTTATTGGTTATTTTTAGTGTTTGTTCATAATTAATTTACGTTTGTTGACAACATTGAAACGATGACAATGATAAGTTGCACACACACACACACTCACGCACACACACAAACACTTGTCCGTGTCCCACTGTGCCAGGTGCCTAGGAGTTCCAGTCGCCTTGGGAGCCTGTGCTTGAGCGCCGAGTACTTTGTTAGCCTTATTTTAGCGCATTTCATTAGTCATGCAGACCAGGTATAAAGACAGACTGTGCGTTTATTTCTGGCTAATATACTACATGTGTATATACAAAGGTTTCGGGTTTTTTTTTCTCGGTTATTGCTGCTGCTGCCTTTTTTTGCATTGGTTGCTGCGCGACGATGAATTGCTTTTCATACACTGTTTATTACACCACTGAAAGCTATGCACTTTATCACGAGCACGTATGCATTTAATGGCCTAAGTATTTGGGGTTTTAATCTCATTAAAATTAATCTCGAATTCAGTTTTGTTTACTCCGTGAGACGTAAACGGGTGCGAATCGGCCGACTTCGTCCGCAAGTCGTTTAACTCTTCTGCTTCTTTTAGCAATGTAAAAAAACATCGATGCATAGCGAGTCGATGTTTTTTGGCGATATTTCTCGATGCTTTCCCATGATTTTGTTGATATCGATGATAAGCGAAGCATCGATGTTTTGCAGAACATCGGTTGCCGCACTTTTAAAACGCTCTTTTCGCCGTCCGACAGTGCGCTTCTAGTAATTTTAGCAGTGTTTGCAATGCCAAGCTAAGTAAATTTAATAAAATAATAAATTCTATCTGTTTCTTTTAAAAATGGGATGGTTTCAATTTTAATGTTTTAAGGTTTAACAGACATAAATCGATGCATCGAAGTCTCGACCCGATGTATCAACCCATCATCGATCGTTTTGAAAACATCAATGATCATCATCATCGATGTTTCCGCTTAAATTTACATCACTACCTTCTTCTGTAAAACTGTTGGTAATAACAGTTTCATGTTATTCGTTTTATGTTGCGCTGTTATTTACAGCGAACAAAGCCAACAGTTGCAAAACTGCTAAGTCGTTCTGAACGCGATTGCAACTGCGATTGTCAATAAATTATGTGATGGGCGCGCTATTTAAACTCACACTTAAAATATTGTAAAAATTATATTATAATTAATAAAACCATTTATATTATAAATTGTATAAAATAAAGACGATCATTAATATGAAAGCTGGGAGCTCCTCACCCCTTGCTGAATGATGTATTAATTAATTCTAATAAAAATAAGCGGTCAAAAATTCTACCAAGTCTAAAATTTTTCTTAAAAATTTGATAAATATTCTTTTTACAAATATCTAAAGCTGGCTATCGTTCCTTTACTGGGAACCGAGGCTGCCACACGTTTTAAAACTATTGGTGATTCTGTCTTTGGGAACCAAGGCTGACAAACGTTTTAAACCTGTCGGTTGAATTTTCGCGTGTAAAAATTCAAAGTGGCTCAATTTTTTCAATTGATATAAATCTGGAATTGAGTTATCCGTGGGGCCTGATATGGTTGCCACCTTTTTTTGCAAGCTTAACTAAGGCTGCCACATGATTTTTTTTTTGGTCAGGCAACTTCCTTAGGCAAAAGCAAAGCGAGCGAGCGAGAGGTGCAGTGAAGAGTGTAGCCTACGAGAAGTATTCGTATGCGCTGTTTATGCGTTATTGTGCACACGTAGCGGAAATTTCTCTTGGACATTTATAAACTAAGCGTTAAGTGTGATTAAACGCCTATGTACTAAACAAATTGTTGTGCTTAAATGTAGCATTCATATAATGTACTAAGTGTCGTTCGTTTAACAAGGAGGCAGGCAGGAGAGAGAGCACACAACAGCAGCAGCAGCTGAAACCGAAAAACCAACAACGCATAACTATGTCATTTGTGGGTGGAGGGGTTGGTGGAGGCACGGATGTGCACAAATTTGTTGAGGCCCTGCAGGCAGACTTCAAGACGCTCTCACTTGAAACCAAGAAGAAGTATCCGCAAATAAAAGAGGTAAGTGGAAGTGCTTGTCCCAGGGTCATATTCACTGCAGCTGACGTATGCATCATTTGGCCGTCCTCTAATTGCGGCCATTTGTCATACAGCCGCCACTGTGGGTGGTGGGTGGTTGCAGGGGATGACAACGCCTCATGTGGAATGGAGGTGGTTCTGCACCTGTTTCTGTATGCGCGACGCAATTATGAAATTGATATCGAACCGGTCAGTCAGTCAGCATGAAGAAATGAAATTGATTTTATGACAATTACGTTAATTGAATTGGACATCGTTATTATTAAGTACGTACATAATACAATTCTATTTACTTGCAGGCATGCGAGGAGGCAATTGCCAAGCTATGCACAGCCGGCAGCAGTCAACAAAATTCGGTGTATTACACCGTCAACCAGATACTCTATCCGCTGGTTCAGGGCTGCGAAACCAAAGACTTGAAAATAATCAAGGTGAGTCATCGTCATATCAGCAATGTTCAGACAGTATGCTTAACTTGAATCCCTTTTGTAGTTCTGCCTGGGCATGATGCAACGCCTCATCACACAGCAGGTGGTGGATCAGAAGGGCGCACTGTACATAACCAATGCATTATGGACACTAATGGAGCACAACATCGAGGAGGTCAAAGTGCTACAAACGGTGACGTTGCTGCTGACTACAAATTTAGTTGTGCATGGAGATACATTGGCCAAGGCATTGGTTCTTTGCTTTCGCTTGCATTATACCAAGAATCCAACAATTGTTAACACAGCTGGTGCCACAATCAGACAGCTCGTCTCACTGGTATTTGAACGTGTTTATTTAGAGAAGGATTCGGTGCCAAGTCTACAGCAACAACAACAACAACAAACTGGTGCTACCAGTCCAGATGGCGATAGCAATAGCACACAGGATGGCCAGACATTTGCCACAGACGCCTTTCATCTGTTTCAGGATCTGGTGCAGCTGGTTAATGCCGAGCAGCCTTACTGGCTGGTGGGCATTACAGAAATGACACGTACCTTTGGCCTCGAACTGCTTGAAGCGGTGCTGAGCAACTTTAGTGCAGTGTTCCATGAGGTTAGACAAGCAATCAATCAACCAATTGACTTTTGACAATAAGTAAATAATTCTATACTCTCATTTAAACTTGGCAGAATCAGGAGTTTCGCTTGCTGTTGAAAGAACGCGTTTGCGCTTTGGTTATAAAACTCTTTTCACCAAATGTCAAGCACCGCCAGCTGCCAGCACCAAGTAATGGCACCGCTGCGGTCGCAACGGATAAGCCATACTTTCCAATAAGTATGCGGCTGTTGCGACTGGTGGCCATACTTATACAGAAGTATCATACTATACTGGTCACTGAGTGCGAGATCTTTTTGTCGCTGATTATCAAGTTTCTGGATCCGGACAAACCACACTGGCAGCGTGCATTGGCCCTGGAGGTTATACACAAACTAGTCACACGTTCCACGCTGATTGCCTTCTTCTGCAAATCGTATGATTTGAAAAATCATGCCACCCACATTGTACACGACATGATCGCCGCCATGGGCAGCTATGTGCGCTATTCTCTGATCAATGCCTCGGCGGTGCTGAGTAATGGTGGACAGCAATTGGTTGGAGCCGCTGGACAACAGCCAAGCACTTTGACGGCGCTGGCAAGCGGTGGCAACAATCAATGTGGCTTTATGTTCCGCGGCGCATACCTTCCCTTGGTGGCCACTTTTGCACCGGGCGTCTCCAAGGCTGTTTAGTAAGACGTCTTTATTTTTTTGCAATAGAAAACTTATTCACTCTAGTACTGTTTTAGCTTGGAGATGTTGGACAAACTGGATGCGCCTAACATTCCCGATAGTTATGGAATTTGCCTGGCTTATGCTATACTGCTGGACATGACGCGTTCGATTGGCGGCGTCATTCAACGGACACCTGAGCTGCATCCCACACATAACACGGCCATTATTAGCGAGGAGGAGCATAAGCCATTATGTTTGCAGCTGGTCAATTCCAGCTGGTCTGGACTGCTGAGTGCATTCATTCCGCTGGTGGAAACATCCATAGATGAGGGCACCACCGAGAACATTTTGAAGGCTATGCAAAACTATGCGGCACTTTGTGGAATGCTCGATCAATTGCAACCGCGTGATGCCTTCATTATGGCAATCTGCCGCGCCTCCTTTCCGCCTCACTATGCCATGTCGATATTTGCCAACAACGTGCAACCCGATGCCGATCTCAGATGTAAGCAATAGATTACACATTTACTGATCATACATATATAAATATATATTCATTATTATTCACAGGTCACACCCGCAGTGGCAGTCAGGATCTGAGCAGTCAGTTCATCAACAGCTGCAATGCCGATGGCGGTGACTTTCGGCCACAGATTGTGGCTGTGGGAACGCCATTGCCCAGCGCCTCGTTGCCACACAGTGTGATGCAGGCACCCGTAATGCTGACCAACAAGAATTTGCAGTGCATGCGTGCGATTCTCCTGCTGGCCCACAATAATGGCAGCATTTTGGGCACCTCTTGGCACATTGTGCTGCAGACTCTGCAGCATTTGGTGTGGATACTGGGATTGAAGCCCTCGACGGGTGGAAGCCTGCAGGCAATGCCCAAGCCCGCCGTGGAGGCCAATGTGGGCATACAGACGGCAGTAATGGCTGATCTCCCAGTGCTGTCACAGATGATTGGCCAACTGTTCGAATCCAGTCAGTATTTGGATGATGTGGCATTGCATCATCTGATCGATGCGCTCTGCAAGCTCTCGCACGAGGCCATGGAGTTGGCATATGCGAACCGAGAGCCATCTCTGTTCGCTGTGGCCAAGTTAATGGAAACGGGGCTGGTTAACATGCCGCGCATCGAAGTGTTATGGCGTCCATTGACTAATCACCTGCTTGAGGTGTGCCAGCATCGACACATTCGCATGCGCGAGTGGGGCGTGGAGGCCATCACGTATTTGGTCAAGTCAGCACTGCAATTTAAGCATAAACAGCCGCTTAAGGAGAATCTGGTAAGTGATATTGCCTGGGAATAAAGGATACTCCTTATTTCGGTACCTCATACAAATTCCGAAACTTTTTTAAGGCATTTTAAAAAACAAAAAAAAGAATCCAAGAATAAAATTTTAGGAACCCAAAATTGGGAACAAAAAATTAGGAATCATTTTATTTATTTATTTATTAACATTGATAGGAACTAAAATTTCAACTAAAAAAAAATATTCAGAGTACAAAAATGCGGAAAAAAAAATTGGGAAAAAAATCTTTGGTTTTCCTGTCATTGGTTAAATTCTTTCGAATAATAATATTCCTAATGAAAGAGCAAGATGAACAGGATATTAAGATTATTCGAATTAACTCTAAAGCCTGGCTCGAAAAAATATCTGTATTCCTAATTTTGGGGTTCGTAGTTTTGGATTCCTAATTTTTGGATTCCTAATGTTAGATTCCTAATTTTTTTATTCCGAATTTTCGTATCCTTAGTAATATATTTCGACATTCGTATATAGAATCCCTTAATTCCGTGGCTCCCACATATCCAAAATTATTTAATATGCTCATTATCTATTTTCTTTAAAGGAATTGCAAACCATGTTGCTAAATCCACTCTCGGAGCTATCCACAGTGATGCATGCGGATGTGCGCCAGCGTCAATTGGATTGTGTGCTGCAGATTCTAAATACAGCTGGGGAAATCCTTTCCTTTGGCTGGCCAGCCATCATCGAGATAATTGGCGCCGTAAATGATCATCATGGCGAGCCTCTGATACGCACCGCATTCCAGTGCCTGCAGCTGGTCATCACAGACTTTCTCACAGTTATGCCTTGGCGCTGTCTACCCTTGTGCATCAGCACAGCAGCCAAGTTTGGCTCACAGACGCAGGAGCTGAATATTTCACTGACAGCCATTGGGCTTATGGTAATTTAATATATTAAGAGTCTGGAAATAGATTGACAATTTTCATCTTATCTTTGCAGTGGAATATCTCAGACTTTTTCAATCAAAATCAGGATAAGTTGATGTCCACCCAACTGGAGGATGTGTCCATTTTGCCGGACTTTCCGGGCACCGTCAAAATGCCGCAGTTTGATAAGTTGTGGATGTGCTTGTATGCCAAACTTGGCGAGCTGTGTGTGGATCTACGTCCCGCTGTACGGAAATCCGCTGGGCAAACATTATTCTCCACAATTGCAGCGCATGGCAGCTTGCTGAATCCTCCCACATGGCAGGCACTGGTCTGGCAAGTGCTCTTCCCATTGCTGGACAATGTGCGTGCGCTCAGCAGCTCGGCCAGCAACGAGAAGGTCGATGCTAGCGGCAACATTCTAATCCATCATTCACGCAACACGGCCCAGAAGCAGTGGGCCGAAACGCAGGTGTTGACTCTATCCGGCGTCTGCCGGGTGTTCAACACAAAGCGCGAGTTGCTTCAGATGCTCGGTGACTTTGAGCGCGCCTGGTCGCTGATTCTCGAGTTTATACAGAATGCAGCGCTCAGCAAGAATGGTGAAGTCTCCTTGGCGGCATTGAAGTCGCTGCAGGAGATTATGTATCACAACAGCACGGAGCGGGCGCTGAAGGATCCACAAACAGCTCAGCAACAGGACGACGAAATTTGGACAGTAAGTTTAAATGTTGAGAAGTTTACTTAAAAGATGAATCGGAATTCCAACGATCCCAAATGGAAATTTTTCATTTTCAAAGAACAACAAGAAGTTCCATTTGAAATTCAAACTCAAGAAAAACTATCTGAATAAATAGGAATATACCAGTTATATTTTCTTTATAATTGAATTTAATTATAAATAACCAAGCGATTTTTCAAGAACTTTAACTGAATAACTTTTTTAACTATCAATCAATTTTTAATTGAGATTTAAAAGTTCAATGGTCGAAAAATCTATATTTTAGAGCTAAAAGGATATTTAACTCGATTCACTCAATCTTTATTAGTTTAAAATTTTAGTAAAATAACAAAAAAATAATTTTTTTCCGTGTAAAGTTTATGATTAATTTAAAAAGTTATAAGTATAAGAAGAATAAGAGCTATTCTGTTATATTTGTTAGATTGCCTGGAACATTTGGCTAAGCATTGGCATGGAAAGCACCAAAATGTCAGCGACATCAAGACAACTGACCGGCAATGGCAGCGCCAACGACAGCCAAGAGGACTTTTACATTCCCAGTCAGGCCTTCCTAACGGCGCTCATACAAATCTTTCCCGCCATTTTTCAGCACATTCAAGTCAGGTTAGCAGTTCGTCTTTCCCAACACTCGTTTTCCAGTTGCTTATTAAACCTTCCTCTCTTAGATTCAGTGCCTCCGACTTTGATAAGTTCTGTACGGTGCTGACCAATGCTGTGTGCATTCCCGTACAAACAGATGCCGTTCCCTACATTATGTCCACAGTTTCGGATACGTTGTTGACACCACTGCATGATGGCATACTGGAGTGCATGGAGCTGATTCAGAAGGAGGCAATTAGATCTGATTCGGATCCCAGCATACGTCAACTGATTCCCGCCATCTTTCGTCAGCTGTTGATCTTTAGCAAGTTTGCCTGCGCACCGCCAACATTCCAGCAGAGTGTGGAGCACAATAAGTATGGGAAGCCAAGTGGTCATTATGCCAACAATGCATCTATTGAGGTCGTAAGCATGAACTACATTCCGTTTGGCGAGAAATCCATTAGTATTTGCGTTAAACTATACCAAAGCACCGCCACCGAGGAGTCGGTGGTGCAGGAGCAGATATTGCACGACATTGTCAAGGCACTGCGCACTCCGTTGGCCATGAAGTACAAGTGTCTATCCTCCAGCACCTGGAAACTGGCCATCTCCAGTCTCATCAGTGTACTTCACACGGGTTTGAAAGTGGCGCGTGCAAAATCGCAACACTTTGTCAACCTCTGGGATGATTTGGCCGATACCCTGGACAAGTTTCTATTTCCAGTGAGTGTGTGCACAATCGAGGATCGCGGCCTAGAGGAAATCGTACTAGATGAAACAATCGATTGCCAAGTAATTGAATTGCTGCGCGATGAAGTCTTGCCACATGCACACGAAATGCCACATCAGTTTATTATGCAAATTGTTGTGCTGTTGAACAAGGGTTCCATACACTCCGCATCGGATAGCAACATTTGCTATGAATCCGATTGGAAGCTACGCGAAATCTTTGCCAAAACTTGCTTTGAAACGTTGCTGCAGTTCTCACTGCTGGAGGATCAGGCAACGGCCTCGGCCTGCAATAACAATCGCCTTAATGCTAATTTGTTAACCGCTGGCGTCGGTGGCAATGTCAACAAGGACTTTGCCGGCCGGCTGGCGGTCACTGCGCTGCTGCATCGCTTTCAGGAGGTGCTTAAGCGCTTCAACGATGACGAGCGTCAGAGTGGAAAGTGCCCGTTGCCTAGGTAAGATTTTTATTGTACGCAATTAACAGATTAACTATATCGCATGTTAAAACTTGCAGATTCCGCCTCTCTGAGATATCGTTTGTGCTTAAAGCAATTGCCACGCTCGTGGTCTCCATGAAGAAAGCGCCAGCATCCAAAGGTTAGTGTCTCTTTTGCAACTCTTGTCAAAAAATATGCTAAATTTCAACCGTTCTCTGTTCTACAGTTAATAAGCCCGCTTGGGATCTGCTAATTGGTCTGTATCCCTATTTGGTGGACTGCACCACAACTACGTCACCAGAGGTGTCTCGTTCGCTGCGCGAGGCATTGCTGCAATACACGGATCTGTTGCAGGCTCCACGCACCTCCAATGACAATACAATACAATCGAATGGACAGCAGTGAGAATATGCCTAAAGAAATGGGTGTGGAAAGCGAATCGTTTTTAATTGTTTCAGCGAACGTCCTTTTGAATATATATATATACTTACATAATATTTACATATTTATTTTACTGTGCATAATTTAATATTGTTATTTGTATATGCTTATGCCCACTTTTTACCCTTTCCCCGTATGTATTTGTTTAATTATTATAGTACACAGCTAATAAGAACTAAGTAAATATGTATTATCTGTCAGATATGGGCAATAACAATTCAAAATTAAAGCTGTCAAGAGCTTAACAGTTCGATAAGATAAGATGTCCAAGTCAACCCGGTTAACCTAACTATGCAGCAACAGCTTTATCGGATAAAAATAAGACGACGACGAGGACAAAAACCAACATACATACTTACATATATTTCTTTAGTACCTTTCGCTGTTTACTGATAATGAAATGATATGATAACAATATATGAGCTATGCGTGTAGCGCATTTTAAACAATCTACCTAGAAATGGAATAGACTTGCGTGTTATCTGAATCAAATACACTTAACCATGATGCAACAACTTTGTAGTGACGTTTTTAAATAAAGCAAAATTATTATATTTATGTAATCGTCTTTTCATTATAAGTACGAATATCATTTGATAAGGTTGATATATGACGTCAATTTCGGCTATCGCACCTGCAGTGATAAAGCAAATAAATTAAAATAAAAATAAACTACCGGCCTTACAAAGATTAAATATTCATCAGAAACTGTAATCTTAGATATTTATAGGGAGGAACTTACCTATAAACCTGTGTGTGCTGTTAAAGGTGTTGATTCATTTGAGAGTGCAAAAAAATGTTAATCTAAATAAAATTTTTATTTTAATTTGTTTTGTTTTCATTTTAATCGGTATAATAAGTATAATAACATTTTTGTTGTTCTGTTTGTTTTTTGTTTTTCATTCATTATTATTTTACCTGTTAATTTTAATGTTTTTTTTTCATATAGTTTTTTTTTGTTTTTCTTTTTAATATTAGAATTAGGCAATCGAGTTAATACTACCTTCGTTTTAAATATTATGCAACGAATTGGGTTTTTTTTTGTTATTTTCTGTTTTATTTATGAATTTTTAAATGTATATTTAATAAACTCATTTCCATTCTGGCTAAGCAACATTTCGGACTCTAGCGATCCACATGTTGCTTCTTTAATTTTTTATTTATATATTTTGCTGTGCCTTTTTAACTCAATTGTTTTTTTTTTTTTTTTGTAGTTTTTTTTAGATTTTAAATTTTAGTTTTTATGCCGTGGGCGCTAAATGTACAGTTGCCTTGTAAAAATGTACAATTCAAGCGCTTGCTTTTAAAATATTTCTTGGTTTTCTTTTTTTATATTTATTAATGTTACAATTACTAATTTAGATTTAGCTGAAAGTCGCAATCACCTTAATAATAGCCGCATTTTTATATATGTATTTCTATATATATAAATTCATATATATATATTTTTTAGCGTTAATTAACCTTGTGTTCTTATTATTTTAAATCTTTGTTTAGTTTCATGTTCTGTTGTGGAGTTTGTTTTTTATCTTTTTTGTGTTGGATAGTGGGTAAGGAGAAGCGGGAGGGGTAGGGGGAGGAGTCTTAGATATAATACAATTTTTATATTTTGTGGATTGCAATTTGATTTTATATATGTATGTATGTACTCAGTTATTAAATGGTTTGTTCTTGTTCTTCCCCTTGCATCTATTTATTCTGCTTCTATTCGTTAATATGGTATTAAGTATTTATGTATGTTCTGTGTATGTTATTTGTTTTAACAATTTAGTTGGTTTTACTAATGATCTTTTTTCGGTTTGTGTATTAATTAATAATGCAATTGTTTGTTAAACAAAAGTAACACAAATGATCAAGTGCTAAAAACAAGTGTAGAACTTTTATATATATTTAAATATATATATTCATGTATATGTATTAGATGTATGCATGTTGTATATATGTGTATAGTATATAGAAATATCGGTAGATTAGAGAAGAGGCGTAAGGAGCGCAGTTTTTGTCCATGAAATTCGTTAAATGTTGTTTTCATTTATTTCAAATATTTGATGAATCTTTTGTATGGGTACTTTTGTTTATATTTATATTTTATCTATTATATGTATATATGTATATGCATTGATTTTAAGTTATTATTACTGTTAGTGTAGTTGTTGTTTGCGTTCAATTTATTAAACTCTTTACATTAAATTACATAGCTAAATTGTTGTTTGTATGTTTTTTTTTTAATTTTTAATGCCATTAGCCATACAAAATGTCGTGTTGCATACACCCACACATATACGTTAATATTGTATATGTACATATATGTATGTACTCGTATATATAAACATTTTGTTGTATCTTTTAGTTTAATGAACACTTTGTTGGGTTCAATTCAATATTAGTTTAAAAAGTTTTGCATTTTCCATATTTCATAATTATAGAATTTTGTTTTCGTTTCGTTTCTTTTTTTTGTTTTGTTTTGTTTTTTTTGGTTTAGTTTATAGTTAGTTTAGTTATAGTAATGTTATGTTAAGTTTAGCGTTGGTTTAAAAAAGTTGCTCATCGAAATGAATATTTATTTATATAGTTAAGAAGCGCTGTGCCCTGTTGACTTGTGATTTGTTTTGTTTAAACTTTTTTGCATTCCTATCCCCGTTCATTTTTTACTTTATATGTATATCTATATAAATTGCTAAAAATCATAGTTATGTTAATAGTTCATAGTTCATATTGATGTAATTAGCAATTTCAATACAGTATTTGCCTAGTTGAAAGACGCCTGGATTTATTTCATTCTGCCAGAAAATATCATAGTGCGTGTAATATCCGAATAACCAAAAATAGATAAAACTTTTCATCCGATATTCTTTTTTTTTTGTTTTTTTTTTTTTTGTGTCGGCTATCTATCGAATGTGTAATTGTTTTTTTTTATTTAATATGTGGGCACTTGATTGATTTTTTTTCCTTGTTAAATTTCAGGAAAAAAGGTTTTTATCTATTTTTGGCCATCCGTCGGGATTTAATTGTATAATCTATTTATATAAATTAAGATTTTTGTTTTTTGCTTTCGATTTAGTTTTATTATGAATGATTTACCCGTAGCTATAACTGGATTATAGAGTATTTCATACAAATTGATTATACGCCTATGTATGTATGTATGTCAGAGAGCAAGTCACACGTTTCACGTTTCTATTAATTACAAATGGATTATCAATAAGCAATACTTCGATTTAAAGAGAGAGTTCTTCATATTCATTTCGTTTAGCAAATTGTTGTTCATCTTGTATTTCTACTGAAACCCTAAGGCATTTTCTTTTTTTTTTAAGCTAACTTTACACTACGAAGAGTTCAGAGAGGACAACGGAATTTCAAGCACTACAATTAAAGTTATAAGTTCGAAAATTTCTTGGCTTGGGCGGGCAGAATTACGAATACCAATTATTTGAAGTATTTGATCCGAAAACGTGTGACTTGCCATCGATATTCGATCTTTGATCATTATCGATCATTTCTTATTATTGTGTCAAAGGCTGCAAGCCGACTTAGAGAAAAAGAAGAATTCCAAAAATTACACATTTTTTTTTTTATAATTTAACTATCTATCATTCTATATTAGCTCGATTTTAAATCAGCTCATAAAAATAGCGAAAACAAGTTTTTTAAAGATCTAAAATATTGAAAACAATTGAGAACGAAAATTCTGCTCTAAAATGTTGGAGATTTGCAGCCTTCATCGTGTCGAATTGTGTAATTTTTTAAATACTTTATTTTAGCTGGTTGAGTGTTGAAACTGAAATGATCAAAGGTGAAACTTTTGTGGTTTGCTTCATTTATATTCATATGCATTTGATGACTACATAATGAACTATACATATGTAGTTTACGTTTTAGTTGTTCTTGTTGTATTTTCCACTGGTTTTTCTTTTGAAAGGTTCCAAATTGTTGTTGTAACGTGGCTTAAAGCTAATTAAAATTACCTATTATCATTAATAATATTTATGTATATTGTATTGTATATATACACACATGTATATATATTTAATTTGCTTAAATTACGTTTAAATTTTGTTTTTTTTTTACGCGGGAGAGTAAAATTGTGTGCCAGTTTTTGTTATCGATAACAATCAATAATATACGTTACATATCATAATGTAAATAATCGAAAAAAGGCATAAATAAATCGTTTTCAAATATATACTGAGGATTTATAGGATACACGATTTGTTTTGTCAGGCTTTGTTCTTGTTGTTGTTGTTTTTACTTACATAGAAAAAAAACATACAATACTGCGTATGTACTTGTTGTATATAAGTGTATATAATGTATAGTTTTTTATGTTTAGTATATAGCAATAGTTGACGAGTGTTTTTCAAAGTTGTTGTTGTTGTTTTTATTTTGTAGTGTTGTTGTTGTTGTTGTTTGTGGGTAACATTACGTCATACATAATAGCAGTAAATAGGTATCGTAGCTGTTCTTGTTGTTGTTGTTGTTTTTGGTGTGTATAAGCAACGTGGGTTCACTTTATCAGTTCAATAGATCATATAGTACACATCTGTAAGTATGTGTGTCCGTGTGTGTGTCTCTGTGTGTGTGTATGTTAAATGGAGTAACGGATATCAGATGAAACAAAAGGACTAGTGACAAAAGCATTTTCAAGTCTCCAAATTTCTGATATCCATATTCAAATTAAATATATTTTCTATTTTATATGAAGGGGGGTTGATAAATAAACGGCCTGTCAGTTGTATACAATACACATAAATATGTAGATCTATGTATATAATATATGTAGTCACAAATAGTCGTTACACAAATAAGCCACAAACTGTACAAACTGTAGATTGTACTTGTACAATAATAAAAAACTTATACACAAAAATCTCCTAAATTGCATCATTTCGATTTCGATTGCGATTGCGATTTCGATATCATCATCAATTTTGATCAATCGAGAGTTTTACGATTACGACGGTTTCAAAGTATCTTTTGTATGCATGTATATTTATATATCGATATCGAACATACACACACGATGATTCAGTTTTAGCATTATCTGCTCTAGGTTTCCTTTTCTCTTTCCTTCTTTAATATTTTTCGTATATAACAAGAACGTTTATGTTTTTTTTATTATTATTATTTATTAGTTTACTATACACATGTTTATGTTTTTATGCACAAACATTATTAATTTATCATAATTATTAATTTATATTTTATTCTCTCTTTTTAAATTTACTGAGAACACAGCTTACTATATATTTATATATAAATATTTAAAGCTTTGGTGGCGGCAAAAAAGTGAGAAAACCAAATATCTTTTTTTTTTTAAACAAAAATGGAAAATTTAAAAATGAAAATATATATAAGTAACTATTCAGATTATCAAGTATTTACGTAGTTAGAAAATTGAAGACCGCTTTAGTGTTTAACTTGGTATTCTTTATACACATACATACATATACAACCAAAAGTTTAACAACTAACAGAAATGAATAATAATCAATAACAGTGTGTTGTTTATCATTGTTATCTCTTTTGATTTGTTTGGTTTGGTTTTGTTTTGCTTCGTTTTTGTTTATTATTTTTCCGAAAATGAGGCAAAGTCGTCATAATCATATAATAACATAACTATAATCATATTTCATAAAATACAATCCATATTATAATTAAGAAAATAGTACTGAACTTTACAAGTTTTGGCAGTACGCAATTTGTTTCTCATTTTCTTGAAATAGTTAAAAATTATGCAAATATACAATGTAGTTGTTGTTCATCTTATTTTTCAAATGATTTTTGTTTTTTTTTTTGTTTTTATATATATAATCTTGAAATTTGTTTTGTTTTATTTTTTCGTGATTTTGTTTTTCATTTTATTTGGTTTTGTTATTAAAATATATTCATAACGCGCTACTTAATTGTTTAAAAGGTTCTTTATTTTATTAACTAATATTAATAAACAAATTTTTAACATTTTTCTCATTCAACAGTTTTTTTTAGTATTTTTGTTTATTTCTTATTATGTTGGTATTTTTCTTGATTCTCCAAAGATTGAAGATATGGTTTTCACTGATCGCACCCAGGAACTCGAACTAAAACACCCCGAAAAAACTAGCTACAAATGAAAAATTCCATACACATATATATATAAGTATATATATGTATATACTATATATATGTAGTAAATAAATACGCAAGATAGAAGACGGAATACTCGGCCTTTTCTAGATGTAAACAATACACTTTTTAGGTTATTTACAACATTTCTGCGACTTTCACTTGCAAGATATTTATGTATGTATCTATGTATGTTATTATGCATGTTTGTATGTGTGAGTTGCTGGAAGGAGGAGGGGGAGCGTATCTGAAACATCTTAAATAGTTGTAGTTGTTGTTGTAGTAGTATTTGGGTTCGGTGTTGGATTCTGGACCATCATCATCATCATCATCATCTTGTGTCATCATCATGGATTCCATTGATCATTTTGTTAATTGCTAGTGTTCCGATTTTGTTTAGTGTTCATTTAACTGCTATCACTTTTATTTGTTAATGTTAATTTTTTATCTTTCTTTTTTTTTTCTTATTTAATATTAATCTTGTTTTCCTTTTTTTTGTTTTGTTTTTATAATAAAATACAATTTGACTAAACAATATTTGCAGACAATTGAAGTTATTGTTTGGGTATTAGAATGAGAAGGGGGATCTACAAATGATTTGTGGTTTTCTTATCTTTTCTTTTCTTTTTTTCTTCTGGGGTTTTAGTGAGAGGGGAACTTGGATCTTCTGTGACAACACTCATTTAGCTAGTTGTATTTGTGTATATTATGTATATAATATAATGCTTTCATTTTATTATTTATATGCTCAATTATATATTTCGTTTTAGGCTGTCTTTAGGAATTTTAATCATAATTTCTCCTTTTCTTTTTCCTGCAATAGAAACAACAAATTGCAAAATCGGATAAGTCAAGAGATTGATTCAAATGGCACTAGAAAACTTATCGAGTTTAGATACAAAGTTCAACCAAAAACTAAATGCAGACGGAGGGGAGGTGAGCAGCAATCAATCAATCAATCAATTAATCAATCAATTAGTTAGTTAAATCTCTATTACAGATACATACAAGAGCAATCAAAGAAAATAATAAATAATAGTACAATTGAAAATAAAATTGAAATTGAAGAAATTAGAAATTTATACTTTGTTTGTCCGACTTTCTACTATTTACTTGCTGTTGCTGTTAATAATCTAATATAATATAATTGTTATGGTTATTGTATTTATAGTTGTTGATGTTCATGTTGCATTTGTCGGTTGCATTTTTTGCTGAACGCTGGGCACACTTTTCGTTTCGTTTAGAGGTGGAATCAAATCGATTTTTGCATATAGTGGGTGGGGGGCAACGATAGCGAGCGATAGCGACAACAATCGATAAACCAATATGTCAATCAATCAATCAAGCTGCAGGCTGTTTTTTTTTTTGGTTTTCCTATTTACTTATGCATTAATTATTTACTTATTGCGAATTTTATCAACTACGGCATACAATTTGCGATAATTGTTAGTTACGGATTTGTTGTTGTTGTTTTTTTTTTATATTATTTTGTTGTTTATGGAGGGAGGAAAGAAAATAAGAAAAGAAGATGAAATACAATTTGATTAGCTTCTCAGGATTATTAGCTACGCAATTTATTGGCACTACGAATTCCACGATTACGATTACGATAACGTTTACGAAAAGCAACTGAAAAAGGAAGCGCTTAGAGATGGTTCCAATCCCATTGTTATTTGATTTTATCTTGATCTTGGGCAAATTCTGCAGTTCAAATTTAATACTGATGCATTACATACAAACAAACGTCTCTCTAAGTATTCTTGTGTATATATATGGGTGTGTGTATAATCGGGAGAACGATCTCTATAAGATATATATATATACAAAAACTTTGCAAAATAAAAATCGACCTCTATAAAGAGCTGCACATATAGCGAAAAATTACATAATTACATACATACAGAGAGAAACAGAGATACATAAAAAATTCGTGTGTTTAATTGTTTTTCTTTTTTTTAATATACATTTGTTTTTCTTTTATTTTTTTAGAAATCAATCTTAAACGCACAAAATTATAAGTGAAAAAATAGCACAAAAGTTTTCATATAAAGTTATATAATTAATTAATATTAGGCGGAAACTCATAATCGTAATAATAATAATTATAATTGTAACGATAATAAAACAGCGATTATCTAAAGAATTATTCACAAAATTGATGGCAGATAAGAAAAGAATTGTAACTGAAACAAAAACTGAAAAAGAAACAAAAAGTGCGCAAAGAAAACAAATACTCGTCTGTGTCTGTGTGTGTGTGTGAGAGTTTTATGTGTAAGTGTGTGTACTTGTACAAACTAACTAAATTAAGGGCGGAACGGGAGCTGGGGGCGAAGAAGGCTCTACAAGTTTTTAAAGAAAAGAAAAGAAAACTGCAATTCAAAAAAAGATGGTTTTCCTTTGTGTTGTTTTGTTGTTGTTGTTGTCGGTTTGTGTTATTGTTATTAACCAAAATTTATTGCCAACTTTAAGCTTAGATAGTCATTTATAATAGGCATAATAATAATATACATAAGTAACGATAGAATAGATTGATAAACTTTGTGGGTATTGTATTTTCAAGGCAAAATCCGATGCTAATCATTTAAATTAGAATTAAACAATAAGTACTTAAAACAAAGTTCATAACATTTTTTTTCTTTTTATTTCACTTTCCATCTTAATAATGCACTTGTTGTAAATCATAAAGGAAATTGTGTGCGTGTGTGTGTGTGTACAGGTGTGTGTAAAAGTTAAGCAACAGAAAACTAGCGCAGCAAACAAAATTTTAAACTTTTCGACATGAAATCATAAGGCATATTTATATGCATACATTTATATATAAATATATATATAATCGTATAATTATATAGTATTTATATGGCTATAAAACTACGCTCAGTGTTGTGTGTGTGTGTGTATATGTTGTGTGTTTATTTTTGTGTGTGCATGTCAATATTAAAGCAATGTTTTGTTTTTTTTTTTGTTTTTACATTCGTTTAGCACACATCGAAATTAAAGTTACAAAATAAATTGTTGTTTTCTTTTTTTGTGGACAGCAAATTATAAAAATTAAAATATATTTATATTTAAATATTAAGCTTTAAGTTTCTTTGTGTTTGTTTTTTTTATTTTTTTGTTGCGTTTTTGATTTTTTTGTTGCGGCACGCAAAACATTTGCCGAACTAGAAAACAGCTTACTAAATCATGTATACTTTAGTTTAATTATAATACAAAAATGAGAATAACGGCGAAATATTATTGAAAAAACTTGTTAACGTTTTTGTTGTTGTTTTCCATTTTGAGGTGGGGGCTTTTCACGTGCCACAACAAGCAAAAATAAAAAACATGTAACAACAAAACAAATTGTGAATTCGTTTTTCTTTTTTTTTTGTCTTGTTGCTCATTTTGTAATTATAAATTGGTAACTAAGAAAATTTTGCTAAATTTGTTGCTGCTGCTGTTGTGTGTCCGTCTGTTTTGTGTGTGTGTGTGTGTGTAAGTACGTCGCATATGTCTGTGTGTGTTGTGTATGTGTGTGTGTGTTTGTCTGTTGCGCATAGCGAATGCAGCTTCAAACGTCTTTAATTTGCAGTTTATTAACTAAAATGTAAACTTTCTGCTGCGTTTCAATAGTTTTAACAAATAATTTGGTGTTGTTTTTATTGTGGACTGCTTTTTGATGTTGTTTGGGTTGTTGTTGGTTGTTGGTTGTTGATGATTTCTTGTGTTCTGGCTGTTGTTGGTCTTGTTGTTGCTGTTGTTGTTGATGGCAAACTTACTGTTCTTGGGGATCAGTATCACTCTCCTCCAGTTCGCTCTTGTTGCGTCGCTTCTCATAGATGAGAATGATCAAACAAAGAATAAACACCTCAGCACAGATGCCCAGAAAAGGCCACAAGGCAGCAAATTTGCCTAAAAAAAACAAGAACAAAAATAAAAAACAATTGTTAAATTTAAATTGAATTTATATCGAGCTAAACTCTTACCCTTAACACGAACGGTTGTAGAATCGCTGGCAACCTCGTCATTAAGAAAATCATCGGCCTCATTGCGTCCGGTGCATTTATAGTCGCCTCTGTCGTCCAGGGTAACATTCTCAACCATTAGAAGCGCATTTTCGACACCATTCTCATCCGGTTTCAGAATATAACGTTCTGTGCTATTTGCTAAATTTACGTAATTGCCTAAAATGTAAACAAACGCAATCGTTTTACAATCTCTATCGTTGTTATCGTTATTATCGGTATTTCTTACCAAAACTCCATGACAATCGGGGATTACTACCGGTCACTGTGCAGTGGATCACCATCTTCTCACCCTCTACAACACCATTATTTGAAGGCACTCGTACGAACACTCTAGCTATAAATATTAAAAAAAAAACAAAGTATATTATGTATTTTAATTTTTTTTTGATCTTGTGTCTACAATGAATTTTTCTTTAAATATTTCATGTTTTTTCAGTATTTATTACAGAAATGACATGAATTTTAGGAATTCTTTGAGCTTAGTAAAATATTATTAAATAAAAAGTTAAATTTAAAGTGACAGATCACTCAGAATTCTATATCTGTTAGTTAGTTAGCTTAATAACTTGGTTCAAAATAATTGTATTCCATTTTTGTAATAATATTCTAAAATATTCTATTTGTCTTACCAACTGCCGTAAAATTCTTGGTCACGCCGTTGAACTCACAACTGTAGAGGCCATCGTCGGTAGCCTCCGCTTTATCAATCATGAATTTTCTTTCGTCATGAATAATTTTGAAGCGACCTCTTAGAGATGCCACATCCGTCACATTGACGCCCTGCTTTTTCCTGAAAAAAAGCGCAATTTTAGTATTTTATTGAGAAAGTTGAAGCTGAATGTTTAAAAGGTCAAATGGAGTTGATGAAAAGTTTGTAAAATCGATATTTTGTAAAAAAAATTTTGTTTGTAAAGTATTCGCAATAATGAATTACAATCTGATTTTATATTTTCCATTTAAAAGTGAGAATTCATTACTCTTATATCAAAGAGAGATCCTTATTTAGATATCGTTTGGCAATGAGCTTTTTCGAAAGAAGTGCTTGAAGTAATTCAATAGCCTATTGATAGTAAATGCAGTTTTTGAAATAGCTTTCAAAATCGATAGCACTTAGTAATGAATTCCTAATATCGATAAACTTGTATATACATACACTTAAATATACATATACAGTTGAACTTCCCTAACTCGAACTTCTCTAACTCGATTTTCTCTGTAACTCGAACTAAATGAGTGGCAGTAAAATTAATAATCTTAGGAAAAAGAACTCTTTAACTCGAATATCTTCCTAACTCGAACCTTTTCTTTGGATAATGGTGATTCGAGTTAGGAAAGTTCGACTGTATATAAATATGCATACATATATACGTTGTTAAAAGTATATTTAGTTTGAATAACATCTATGCACATATACATACTTATTTCCTTGAGGAACAAGATTAGCAATCTTATCAATTTTTAGTTTTTATCTATTGAGTGTCTGTTATTGAAAAGCAATCGATAAGTGATTATGGATTAAGTTCAAATCAAGTTGTATTTTGTTTTTGACCAACTACAAAATTTGTTTACTATAGAGAATTTGAAGGCCCTTGTTGGCCAAATTGCGGAGCCTTCTTTAGGGCGTTTGGTGCCAATTATTCAGGACTAAGTCAACGTGAGGCACGCAAAGTATCGGCCCTGGCCCGACTAAAGGACCGACACAAAGTGTCATTACCACTACGAGGCTGCCACACTAACACACACAGAGAGTGAGAGAGAGAGAGAGAGAGGGGGGAAACTAGAGTCGGAAAAGCCCACACCCAGTCAGGCAGGTCGGTCCGACACTTTTCAGCACCCTCAACCCGCTCGCTATGCTCTCTCCAGGTTACGTCAGCCAACTGGAGGTTTAGGTCAGGCAAGGGCGGGCAGATGTCAGGCAGAAGGGGGGCAACATAATTAAGCAAAAGTGCTTAGCTGTGCCGTATTAAAATGATTGCTCTTATAACTGCCAACTAGTATGCTGGCCCATGCCACAAAAGAGTCGGAGGAGATGGCTCTGTCCATATTGTCCAGTGGATGGGGATTATGAATGTGGGTGCGGACATTTGGGAGTCGGAGGTTTTAGTTATATTTATCAGGGACCGTAACGATTATAATCTTTCAAATCTAAATACTTTAACATTTTACAAATATATATTGAAAAAAGGAATTTAAACAGGATTTCCCCTTTGTTTTAAATTTTTAATTAATTTAATTTTTCATAGAGTTTAAAATTTGTCTACCATTTTGATATTTTTGTAATTATAACTAATATCAAAAATAACGATTGTTTTAAACTTGTAGCTTAAAAATTTAAAATAAGTATTATATTTTTATTCAGTAAATTTAATGTTTTATAATAAAATTAAAATTTAAGATTATCCTGCTTACAGAATATTCCATACAAAAATCCACTTAATATTTAAGATTTTCTCGTTCATACAGATATTTTTTTTCAGGTTTAATTTTACAAACTCATAACTCCTAATCGCGATCCTGGTTGCTACTTACCATATAAGTGGGTCTTTGGAGTCCGTATTTTTCACATCGCAGCTGAGCACAAGCGGCGATCGAATTTTATAAAAATTCATTTTTAGCTCCACATTGTCATAATTTGGCACCAACGAATCTGGCCCTGATGGGAAGAGAGTTTAGAAAGAAACAAATCATATTAGATTAGTGCTAATATTTACCCAGAAAATATCAATAAAATATTGTACAAATATATCGTAAAAAGGGGGAGGAAACAACGTTTACATAAATAAATGCTTAAACAAATTTGTATGACTAAGACTTGCATATAAAAAAAAAAAAAAAACAAGATAAAGATAAAGATTATATGACATACGCGAATATTGTAGATAAATTTGAGAAGCGAGCGCTTAATATATATGAGAGGTGGGGTGGTTGGGGGAGGGTCGCGGGGGCAGGTATCGTAGGTAGTTTTTGTTTCGTTTTCGGGTCTGACAGAAAGAAATGAGCTGAGATGGAGATATATTGTTTTGATTGCATTTTCAGAGTAGACTTTAATTAATGGACTGCTCTACTTATTAAATAATTGTAAAAAGTAAATAAATAATAATGGTTGTCAAAACTGTAACTTAAGAGGGCAACAAAGTTACACACAAAGTCTAGTAAATACTAAAGATAATCAGATAATAATAAAATATTGAATTTGTTTATTTATTTTAAATACAACCCAAAACTAAAACTAAAGTAAATAAAAACAGCATACAATAATGTCTTTGGTGAATTTCAAATTTTATTTTCTTCTTTTAACACATACACACATATGTATGTACGTGTATGCATACAAATAATTTGTTTAATGATAAATATATTTTGTTGTAATATGTATTTTTAAAACTTGGACTGAAATCAAATAAATTTCATTTACGCGGCATATAATTGGTAAGTTTATATGTTTTAATAAGTGGTATGTATAATTAGTTGAAGTTATTACAATAATTAATTTGTAGTATTATTTAAAGTTAGCTGGATTTAAAATAGAGCAAAAATCCATGACGATATCTAGATATTTAAATGCAGTATGTAATAATAAATATATATGTAATACCGATAAATATCGATGCATAAGCAAAAGTAAACTTAAGCAAAAAGCAACAGCTTAAGCTGAGATCAACAGCGACAACTGTCAACCGATAGCCGATTGCCGATAACCGATCGGCAGTAGGCCATACTAATACTATCGCATATGTATATATTTGACATGTGATTATCGGCGGACAAAGAAAGAGCGAGAGAGAAGGCGAGCAATGAATATGATGTTTGCTTCATATTCATTGGGGGCAAAAGAACAAGGCTTATCAAAGCAGCTCGGAGCCGTCGCCAATTCTAAATTACAATCGAATTTAAAATGCGTCACCAAAATGGCTGCCAATCAATCAAATTGAAGAGAGAGCTGTGCACCTGACAGCAGTGTGTTCAAAACTAAGGCAAACAACTAAAACATTGAAATCGAACTGAGAATAATAATAACAACAGTAACAACGACAACAACAATAACAACTATAGCGAGACACAAATAAAATCAAAAATTGTTACACACACATACAAAGGTATAAGCGAGTAGACAAAGAAAACAGCAAAAAACAATTTGTCAAGCAATCACTAAAAAAAACAAAAAAGGCTAAAGTTTGGCTCTCTGTGTGTGTGTGTGTATGTGTTTGTGTGTGTGGTCGAACGAGCTTACAACTTGCCAGAGTCAGCGATTAACATATAATAAGCCAACAACACCAAAATAGACTATCGATGTGAGGTTTGAGCGATGAAGAAGAGCGTGCTGTATTTATCGATATTGGATACTAGCAAAAAGAGAGTGAGGAGAGCGAGAGAGGACAGCACGAGTACGAGCAAAAAGAGAGCGAGGCTTAGACAAAGTGATTTTGATGCGACGTAATGTAATGTGTGAAGTTGTTTTTATATTTGCAATTGTTGTTGGAGAGGGGGAGTTGGGCGTTTGTGATAGCAAAGAAAACAACAACACAGGGCAAGTGAAACTGATTGAGTTTTCGTAATTTAATGTATGTGTATTAGTAAGTGTGTATGTATGTAAGCATGTATGTGAGATTGTGTTCGATGTGGATGTGTGAGTGAGTGTGTGTATGTGGCTCACCCTTTTTAATAGGCAAGAACGTCTTGGGCTGCTGCTGCATTTGCCCGTAGTAGTTGTTGTTGTTGTTGCCGGTTGCCGGTGTAACGGTAACGCCACCAACACCACCTAACGCTGGCGGTATAAACTGCGGAGAATGCGTCTGATATTTGTCATTGCGATGAACCGAAGTATGCGATTGATGCGGTGGCAGTGGCAGCGGCAGTTGATAAGCGTTCAATGTGTGCTGCGCCTGTTGTTGCAACTGTTGCTGATGGTGCGCATGATGATGGGCCGTTGTCAGAAGCGTGGCCGATGAATCTGTTGCTGTTGCTGTCGCTGAATCTGTAACTGTGGCAGTGTCCAGTGCATGCTGGCGATGATGTGGCAGCGTTTGGTTGTACAGCTGAATGGTGGGCGGCTCTGGTGGCGCCACCGTGTGCTCCATCAGACTGAAGCGTGGTGGTGGAAAATCTGGTGGAGTTGCCGAATAAATTCGATGAATTCCATTGCCAGCCGATGCAGAAGAAGAAGATGTATGCCAAGGTGTGGTGAGATCATTATATTTGCTTGTTGGTGCGGGAGGTGCATAACCAAAGCCAATTCCATAATCCGACGATGCATTACCAGATGAGGGGAAATGTTGTGTTGGCTGCTTGTGCAACTTGTGCGATTGTTGTTGTTCCTTCCACGTGTTGGTAAAGATCTCATTCGGTGAACTTGGTGTCATTTCATCAATCGTCTGATAACCACTCTCCGTGGAACTCGACTCCTTGCCATGCACGTGCAACATGTGCGAACCGGTGGCATGTCGATGATTACTGTTGCATTGATAGTGTCCCTCGTGCACCTTCAGTGCATGTCGCACCTTCAGTTCCGCCTCGATCTTATGCTTCTCGCCTGCATTTGTTGTGGTGAGTTCAGTTGTTCAGTTGTGTGTGATATGGTGAATTTTGCGACGATTTCTTCTCACACATGGTGGAGTTAATATGGTGAAGTTATGAGAGCGAAAGCTCTCTCTCTCTCACTTTTTAGAGACAGAGAGTGAAGGCACTCAGCTTGTCAATTATGTTTGCTACTCATTCTAACGATGGCTTCACCTTATTACGTCCACCATGCTCTCTTAGCATACTCACCCTCAATGGCCGTCTCCGAAAGAGCGTACGAATGCTCGTCATGTCCGTGACGCAAATTATGACGTGTGATCGACTCGCCGTTCTTTGTCCAGTGTATCTTCTCCGTTATTGGAATGATGCAAGTGATTTCGAACGGTTGCCCGATATTCACATTTTTATCCCCATAATAAATGACCGGCTCTACGGCGTGTGCAAACTCCGACGACTCGTCGCTGTCACTCGCAATGACACTGGCTGTGTTTATTTTATTGTTGTATATTCCCAACAGATCACAGTTATATTGCATAGAGTATATAAAACACACACAGCAATAAGGTTACAACAATTTCCAATTGATTCAACAAATAGCGAAAGAGAAACATATTGAGAGAGTGTGGGTATCGGAGAGGGGGAGGGGGTGAAAACCATAATCATTGAAATTAAGAAAACACATCAACAATTAACAACAAAAATGGCTTTGTGGCTTTTTAATTAGTCTTTTACACTCTATAAAATATGGTTACTATATACGATCCGATCCAATCCGATCGAGTTTGTGTTGTTGTTATTGTGTCTAGTATGTGTGTGCGTGTTGTTTTTTTATCGGTTAATTTGTTTTCATTTTATATTTTCGTTTGTGTTTCGATTTTTTATGTGATTCCAGTTTTGGATTATTTGATTTCAGCGCCAAGTTGCAAAAATATATAGTATATGTATGTATAGGTCAATTTATTTATACTAAATGTGTGTCGTAAATCTTGCTTAAATATACACACAGAAAACGAAACAATAAAAAACAAAACAAGGTTCAAAAATTAAGAAACCAATTGAAATTAAAGCAAAGTTAAAAATAAAAAAAACAATTGGTTTATGAATGATGCGATAATTGAACCCTGGACAAGTGTTTTATTATCGTAATGTGCAATTAAGGTCAATTATTAAATACGTATTTTAGTATATCAGTTTAAAATTATCGATAGTCTTAACAATTACACACTGCACTCAAAACACTTACTTCAAATGCATACAGTTGGCCAAGTAATTGCAATAAAAAATTCATACATTTGTTTTTGTTTTTTAATATATTTAAATAGTTAATTAAGTGGATGTCATTATGTTGCTTTGTTTTATAATAATGAAATAAGAAAAATATTCATTTTTGGCTATTTATTTTATTTGTCAAAAAAATAACATGACTAACTGTTAATTAATATTTCAAGTGCGTTTAATCTCACACTTAATACGTGACTTGTTTGCTGCGACATTGCACAACACTGGACGCCAATTAATGTTACAAATCATATGCTCTATGAATTTCTGACGCAACTTGTTCAATTTTCCCAATCAAATTGATTACCATCAGCTGACCATTCATCCGCATAAATAGTCGCTTTATATACATACATACATACATATGCATATCTACATGCATAGATACACTCGCACAAAAATACATGTGCCATTGGGTAAGAGCAGCACAAACAATGACGTCAACGCTGTCCAGTTTTAACTGCATAATCTTGAGCCTTGGCTACGAAGGAATGTATTTACGTAGGTACACATGTATGTATGTAAAAATGTGTGAGTATTTGTGTTCGATGACCATGTGCCGCTTTTGTTTGATAGCAACCCAAAATTCTTATCAGTTGTTCGCTTATTACAGTCGGTAACAAGTACTTTTGATAACAACAAATAAGCAACGGCTAATATGGCTATAAATTTGTATTCTTGTGCCATAAGATAAAGCCGCAATCTTATCAGTTGATTTAATGGGACAGCGGACATTATTTTTTATTTTTTTATCACTGCTTGTCAACACACTCAATGATTAGCCATGTACAAACACACACTCACATACACACGTACGCTCACGTAAGCTTAACCAAAAGTATGTGCCATCTCTTTTTTGAGATGACAGCTTTATAGAAAATTAAGCGCAAAAAAGATTGCAGGCAACAATTTCATTTACATTCAGAGGGAAGCGAGAAGTCGCCCCACCCTCTCTCGCCCCTCTAGCCACAGGCTAGCCAAAAATGCACACACACACACACACTTACATAGACTACATATTCACATTTGTATGTATAAACATGAACATATTGCAGGCAAAAGCAGAAGACAACGAGCGCAGCTGAAAAAATATTATAAATTTATACTACACAGATAGACACACAATACAAACATACACACGCTCATACACATGCACGTGCGCGTAACACACCTTAGCATTTTTGCACCTCACCTCTCTCACCACCCACCACACCACACTCTCAGTCTAACTGCCCGTTCCTTTCGCTCTCTTCCTCCCTCTCTGGCTTGTTATACACTTGCAAGTTCTAAACGTTTAACCGCCACAGCTGTTTGCTGTTGTTGTTCTTGTTGTTGTCGGTGACAAGAAATTTATGGTTTATTGCTTGTTCATTTAGCATAGTTTTTGCCGCATTCCTTGTGCCAAATATAAGCAATACGAATAATAGAAAGAGCATGAGCACAGAACAAAACGAGAAGTGAGCACAAAAAGCGACAACTAAAACTTTATTTAATCAAATTTATGGCTGCCAGCACATACATATCACTACTCTCTTGTCCTCTCTCGAATAGCACCCGTGACATATTGTTATTGGCATTTGCTTTTGTGCGTTGGTATGCGTACGTGTGTGTATGTGTGTGTGTGTGTGTGTGTTAACGCTCATTACACTTTAATTTTTCGTTTTAGTTTTATTATTTTTTAATGAACACATTGAGCTTTGGGGCATAAGCATTGGCAGCAAATAGCCCCCTTGTTATTGTTGTTGTTGCTTATAGTGTTGCCGTTGCAGTGGAAAATGTTATAGCTAAAGGCAATTAAAATATTTACAACGAACATTTTCAAAAAGCCGCAAAAACGAACAAAATAACACTCATATATAGAGAATTTCAACAAGCAATAAGATAGAGGCAAAAAAAAAAAAACATGGCAAAATTAATTAACACGAAACAAAATTGATTGCGCCTATATTATGAGATTGTCTGTGTCCATGTGTTTGTGTGTCAGTGTTGGATGCTTTTATATTTAGCAGAAGTTGTGCACGTGAAAGCACACAGTTGAAGAGTCACAATGTGTGTGCGAGCTTGAGAGGCACTGGACTTGGAAAAAGACATGACAAAAAAAGGAAGAAAAAAAATTGAAAGCTAAATCAACTTTGGCAATTCAAGTGTTTCAGAATGTAACAAGAGGCTGCCTGATTGATGCAAGTGGTTGGACTGGCTTGAACAATTGAGCAAGAACTGCTAAACAACTCACACACACACACACTTGTGCACACTCACACACACACAAATCAATCGATCGATCGGTCAGTGAACGCATCATGTGAAATTCATTAAGTAGATGGCACGAAACATGCCAATTAAATGCTAAAACTCACAGCAATTGACAAAACGCCGCGCAAAACAAAGCAATTTCAATAATCAAGAGACAACAACAACAGCAACGACAACAAACTGTTGCAAAATAAATACTACAAGTAAAACGTAAATGCAAACAGGGCGAGTAATTTTTGACAGACAGACAGACAAAGAGACTGAGAGGGATGGCTAGCGAGAGTGAGTGAAATGCAGCAACTGCATTATGCACTTGACAGACCGCCGTTAATGGGGCGCTACAACAACAGCAACAAAAAGTGCCAACCAACCATTATCATTATCATGCTTATCATAATCAGACAGAGATTTATAAATACGTATGTACATATATTAATATTTAAATACGCAACCGAGTTACTCGCTAACGCAAACAAAAGTGCTAGAAGAGAAGAAGGGAGGATAGAGAGCAAAGGCAGAAGCAAAAGCTACGTAGACGGCGACTGCGACTGCGACGTCGAGTCATGTGTCTGGGCTGAGAGCAACATCATATGTGCATGTGTTTGTGTTTCTAAACACATGTGTGTGTGTATGTGTTTGTGTGTGTGTGTGTGTGTGTTTGTGACTTGGTGCTGTAAATTGAAATAAAAAATTGTTTGTCTATTTTAAAATTAGCAAGAGCAACCAAAATGAAAATGACTGAGCGTCCGTTTCTCATCCTCTCTCTCCCTCTATCACTTTCTCTCTCTCGCTCGGGCAGTGTATTTAGAAAAGTTTTGCAGTTTTATCCTCAAAGCAAAAACAAAAGCAAGAACAAATACATACATACGTATACAAGAACTGTAAAAGTTTTTGAATAAAGAACTTGAAAAAATGTATTTGATTTAAATTTTGTTGGGATTTTGGCTTTTTCTGGCAATACACATTCAAGATTTAAGCAAACAAACATTAACAAAACACTTGTTTAACGTTTTCAAGTATGTTGAAAGTACAACAAATCTCATGTAGATTTTGCCCGCAAAATTAGCGTCTAATGCGTGGGGTGGGAATGGGAGGTGTTGTGTACATAAATATTTTATTTTCCTTGCAGTTGTCTAATTAAACGAAATAAACATTAGCTAAATTTAATTTCCAGCTCTCAAGCGATTTAACTTGGGCCAATGAAAATCTGATACAGTTTGACAGCCACTGTTGTGCACGATCTGAGCCAGTGTTGCCAGAACGACTTTATCCCGTCAAATCTGGCTTTTTGACAAAGATAAGAATTCACATATGCACATACATTTATGATGTTATAAAAATGTACTCTTTTAATGGAATTAAATTAAAAAACTAAAATACACAAATTCTTTCTGTCGATAAATTTCTATTTTACACTCGACTTTTCTCACCACTAGCTTTTTTTGCTTTTAATAAGTTGGCAACACTGATCTCAGCACATACAATAAAGTTTGAGCATCGATGGACAGCAACTGCCAAACGTCACTAGCGCACATTTCTGATCCAATAAATAATGCAGAAAAAACATGTCAGACAGTTTTGAATATTTCATTCGGCCTTCCTACTCGTGCCAGACATTTATGTCAATTATTATTGGCTTGGCACAATTGAAACCAACGCAAATTGATTCGAAGAAAACTAAATGGACATATAATACATACAAACAAACAAATCCATATAGAAAAACAGCAACATATAAATTTATTGCACTCTCTTTGCCACCGTGTTCGCCATTTTATTTATACATACATATGAAGAACTTGTAAAAACAAACACACACACACACATGCACCCACACAAAACCCTTTATAGGAACTTTTGAACTTTGAAGCCGAGCAATTTCAAATTGTCAAAGTCAATGAAGCGATAAAGCTCTCTTCCTCGCTCTCTCTCCTTCAATGTCTCTGTTGCAGGCGACAAAGAACTTATCGAATAGCATTGGGGGACAATGCGATTGGAAAACAAAACGCGAAAGAGTGAGGGAGATGAAGAGTGTCGGAATGTGCAGCAAGCAAAGGCGTCAACATTGATCGGACTAGCTCTCTCTTACACTTTATACAACTCTCACAATAAAAGAATTTTAGTAAGCTTTGAGTCCACCAGAAATATAATAACAGAAACAGCAGAGGCGAGCAGAGCCAAAAGGAAAATATTTAAGAAAACCAAGCTGTGCGATATCTACTCTCTTCCAACCACTGCCACCCCATGCAGTGCAACTGATTGATTCAACAAATGAGGAGAGGGGAAAGAATGAGGCAGCTAGTGACGTTGGTGACGACTTTTAATTTGGCAGCGCTTTGTTTTTGTTTTTCGTACTTGGCGGCGGCTACTGATGAAAAGCTAAACGTACAACAACAAAATGCGCTGGCAGACAGTCAGACGAACAATTCACAAACACACACACACCCACACACATTCACTCATCAGACATTCGAATATGTATGTATGTATGTATGAATAGACTGTCTGCAAGCACAGTGGGCCACACGCAATTGTCTTCAAGTGCAAAGAAAACTTGACATTTCAAAAAAAATGTATTCATGCGCAAATGTTTTCAGTTCATTTTTGTTGACACTCACACACAGACAGACTTCGTTTAGATATATATTTATTGTTCTCACGCAAAAATTTATTTATATTTATTTTTAAATAAGTGAATATATACCAATATATGTAGATATAAAGTTCAACAAAAGTATACACAGACATATTTACATATATATTTATCTCGTATAAGTGCCTGTCTGCTTCTAAATAGACGATGTGTGAACTTTTAGCTTTTGTCAGGTGCCTGCTAATGAAAGCGGGTGCAGACAAAGAAAGAAAGAAAGAGATGTTGGTGATGGGGAGGATACAACAGGGGCCATGGCCACACGCAATAGATAAGAGTGAAAATACAAAAGTTGTTTTCCGTTTTGGCTCCTCAGCTCTAACAATTTGTATAGTAAATTAGCATGAAAACGCAGCAGAGTCATGCAAAAGGTGCAGTTTACAGATATGCCAATACATAAACCAGTTCATTGTACATACATTTCTATAGTGGGTGTCTTTCTCTCTCTCTCTCTCTCTCTCTGTGTGCGTGCTCTGTTTAAGCAGCCATTATCTGACACGACCGGAAACACAGAGGCAACCTCTACAGCAAAATGTGCCACCATTCGAGTTGCAAGCAATGCAAGCTGCAGAACATTCAGAACAATATGAACACGCCCCCACAACTGGGCGGCTTTTCTTTTACCATGACGCGGCAACGACATTGAAAGGGAAATTACATTTCATGTTTATAGTCTTTTATAAAAATAATGCATTTCGAAAAACAGAAAAGCGTACGTATTCCATATCTTAAAAGAATCCTCTATAATAAATAATTAGTTTAATTATATTAATATAATTAAATAACGTATAAAAAAGTCAAGTGGTTAAACTGATAATTAATTTCTTTGTGTTGAACAAAGCAATTGTTGAATTGCTGATTAATGAATTTTCTTTTGTATTCTATGATGAGTAACTTATGAGTAAATATACATTATGATAAATCCACTTGGTAAACATTATGAATTGGTAAAAGCAGAGACCGTAAGAATTGCAATTTATTTTCACTTCAAAAAAAAAAGTAAAATTTAATTAAAAATTTTAAGTTGAAATTGAAAAGGTTTTAAATTAAAATTTTCAGATTCCATACAAAAATGATATTTCTCATGTATCCCGTCAATTTGTTTGACATGAATTTTTTAAACTCATAACTTCTATGTTAAATGGAACTTTTCTAAAAACTACAATGTTGCAATAAGTTTTGCTTCAGTGTGCAAGGCGCTTATTTTCTTTCTGCTGGGCGAGCCGAAATTTAAATATTTGACATTTATTAATGTAATGAAAATGCCGTTAAATAAACATGGCAAAAAGAAAACTGGTAAGCCCCAATGTACACACACACACACACACACTCACACACAAATATATATATGTATATTCATATAACAAAAGCAAAATACGGCAGGACAATTCACCAGGACGTTTTTGTTTATGTTGAACACAATCGCGAAGTTCAAAAACCTGTGCGCAACTCGGAAAAGACCTCGGGAAATGTGAAAATACAGTTGCTGATGAAAGAGAGAAAATGATACCTTCCCGTTAGCCCACATAAACACCTGGACAACACGTGGTTTTGGTTTGCCTACACAATTCGCTTTGAAGTAACGAGCAATAACAACAAATGAAACAACAATAAAAACCACAACTACAATAAGAACGCGAATACTTTATAGTGCTGACCAGCTCTCGTGATTCATATAGTACATATAGAATCTGGTATATATAGTTCTACATATGTACATACATATGTATATATACGTCGATATATTACACGTTAAAGCTTTGCAAATTTTTATCTGTGGAGGGCGCAAAATCTACCATTAAAATATCAAAAGTTTCCCCCTCAAATACGTATCCATTATTTTACGTATGATTCCGTATATTTACGTAAACAATTCAAAAAAGCATTGAAAATATTATGTGTACACGTTGAACACACAACAAAAAGAAAGGAAAAAGGTAAAGAAAACAGAAAAACATGTGCAAAATAAAATTGATAATCGGAAAAGATTAAAATACTCCTGAAAATACACCTGCAAAAGCAGCAAATGCAACGATATTTCAATACCCTGTGGCTGCATAGATTATAGGTATAACACAGCAATGTGTTATTCCATTCATGAGTATGAATATTGTCTTATAAACAATTGAAAACATTTTTATAAACAGAGATTTCAAGTTTTTACCTAATACCAATAATATTGTACGAGTATACAACAATAAAATAAAGATCTTAAGATATTTTATTTATTATTATTAGATATCACTGTTGGAATAGCATTAGAATATCGAATAACAATACTAAACATTATGCCTATAATCGACAGACTTGTCATTTAACGCGAATTTACTTTTCATGCGGATCACGTTAAGAGCTCTGCATTTGGAAATATCAAAACGTGGAACAAATTGAAAAGTAACTAAATAGTTTGAGGACACGACTATAAGATACCCTTCGACAAGACATGAAACACAAAACAAACCTATGCACGCAGAAAAAAAGGTTCAGTATTTTGAAATTC